>VZSZ01002344.1:508154-544995 GCA_013398815.1 Ibidorhyncha struthersii | reverse complement strand
CAAATAACCAGCAACATTACTTACAATTGCATCGTAATAAATATTTTGTTCATTTCTCTGCAAATCCCAAATAAGAACCTTGGCACTCAGACTTCAAATACGCTCAAACTTCCAGTGCCAGCTAGTAAAGATAACACCATTAGTTAATCTGATGCTCTAAATTGCTACCAAGAGCTGGTCTATCAAAGGTTTAGGTCTATTCCTCTATACTATGCATATTTTATCTACAAGAAAGCAAGACAATGCCAATACCTATGAGTTTTGGGCAACGATAGTAGTTGGAAAAACTTTGAGTCATGAAGGTTGCTAAAGACCTGTGGTTCAAGACTGTTTGTCTTTGAAGGTATGCCGTTAGATCAAAAAAACATTCAAGTATTAGTCGCCACATTGTTAAATGATTCATCACCGCGAGTTAGTATTTTGCGTCTTTAATTTCTAAAGCTCTTAAAACCTCTCCCACCTTGCTTTGGATCCAAATTTGTTCAGCAACATTCTTGGCCCATCTAATTTTAACCAGATGATAATACTGTGCTAGAATATGCCAACTCCTCAATTTTTAACACAGCACATTCTTCAAAGTGCAATTAACAGTTGAAAAAGTTACATGATCCACTCCTATTAATAAAAACACAATAAAGCTACTAATGTGCAGTCAGTGAGCTGCGTTCTCCACTGCTAACTTGTGGGATTTATTCTGACTTTACAGGCATTTACCTCCATTGAAAGATGGTCCCAAATTCACCTCTGGGCTGCACTCTTGCAACCCCATCAATTTTCAGAAGTAAACTTGAGAACCTTAGAATAACTGTGTCTCTCACTTATGCTAAGGCAAACATCTGACCTCCAGTAAACACTAGTGACTATGAGTGAGATTCGGTGCCAGTAATTTAAGTAACAAACCCACGTCCAGTTTGGGGCAGATAACTGCCAAGTTATCCAAACCTGTGCTGTCACAATGTCTTTCTGAGTTATACACCCACTCCAGAACTACACAAAAAGGGGAGAAGCGGAGACAGAAATAAGGACTGAGAAAGAGACAGAGAAGCGGAACAGTTATCCAAAATGGGATTCCTGTGTTGGGAAGTTGTTAGAAGACAACGTTAAAGGGCAAATATTCTGACATCAGATCGGCAAAGCACAACACACGTTAGACCAACCCCCAAAAGATGCTGTGCAATATAAAGGCAAGCTCATAAAGCTCATAAAAGTTAAATGACAAAATGGATTTTTTGATTATTCAGTCATTATCAAGACAGACATAAGCACGGGCAGAACGCCTGCAATCTTATGGCATCCCACAGCTGATCTCAGTCCTACCTGGTCTGTGCAGGTGATGCTGCTGGAAAGTGTGATGGAGGGACCCCTGACAGAGGAGCATTGCACAGGCACTTATCCACAAATACAGGACCCAGGACATTGCAGAGACCACTGCCATTCTCTAAACAAAATATTAGACAGACATTGTTATCCATTGCCCGACAGCACACAGAATAGTTAGCTTCCATTACAACAGTATTACATTTTTTAAAATTCTTTATTATTATTATTTTTTTACTCCATTTGCTAAGTGTCTTTTGTCTCTGGGTTATTATTTCCCCCTGCAGGATGCAATTGTCATACAACAAAGGTCATGTCCAAAAAGGACAGCTGAGGTAACAAGGTGTCAACACAGGAGTCTGGATAACTTTAATAATTCAGTGGTAAAAATGAAACTGTAATGATCTAAAGACTAAAAAAAAACAGTGTAAATAAGAAGGCCGGAAAATATTCCCACACTGGTCCATAGCTGGATTTACAAGGGAGCTAAAAAATAAAAATAAATCATACTGCCAGCTGAAAAAACATGATGTCCGGACAGAATGAAAACTACTTTAAGCACATTACAGATAGGCACACAACATTCTCAAGCATCTGAGATGCATTTTAAAAATACTCCATCCCCAAGACTGGAAGGATAATACTGACCCAGAAGGTAACAGTTTATTGTTTTTTACTTTTGCAAGCATTAATTTTTAATCATGATACTGTCTGCTAAACAAAGTAATTGTTTCTCAGAATTATGTTCTAATCCCCAGGTGAAATCAGCTTCCTTTTGTTCGACCTGTGCATGTAAAGGGACTGGAGTACGGCCAGACTGAATTTCATATGTACTCTGTAGAAGATTTGATCTTTTCACAAAGCAGATTGTGTCAAAATTTTAAAGAGATTCCTATTGCAAAGGGAAAGAGCAATTTCTTTGTCTCCCAGTGCTGGCATACTTGGCCATCTAACATAGACAACTGTGATTTTTCATACTTGTATTCATTACTGTAGTAACTGGCTAAATTTCCCTCTGACTTTTTAACTTCAACAGCTCTTTCTCAGTGCCTGCAAGGACCGGGAGGTTTGCAAGGCTCAGCTACGCTACACATCGTCCAGTTCCCTTAACAGCACCTTCTGCTGCATTTCATATTGCCAAATTAATCAAACTTCAGGCACTCTCCTTATTCAGCCAATGACATGATGCCATTTTCTGTCTAATAATCCAATCAGCTGAACATCATTTTCACAGAGCAAGAAATACTTTGAAAGATTAAATCTCTCACGTAGAAAAATCATGTCCTTAAAAAAAAAATAATAAAAAAAAAAGCCTGTATGTGATATATCAGGGGGATTACTGCTGTAGGACAATTAACAATAAAATAGTGAAACACAATGTTAACAAAATATATGCATATAAAATATGCTTTTGCTTCTGATTTTAAAGAAGCACACAGTCTTTGGGAAGATTTTTAAGTCTAATTGGTTGAAGAGACCCACATAAACTGACAAGTATAGTTAATAGAAAATACCATAACATTATTTTCACCAGCATGAGGCTCTTCCTTTCTCTGTAGTGTTTGATGCACTGCTTAGCATATAATTAATTTAATTTCCAGCTGTTTAATTTGCAGTATACAGTGTACTTTTTCTCCTCTCTTATCTTGCAAAATAGATTCAATCCCCTCAGATCAGGGAGCTCCCAGTAGGTTTCCCGTGCCTTCAGGAGTTAATGCCTTCTTGTCATATTTGGTGCTCCCATGCTTTTTAGACAACAAGGTAAGCGGGAAAGGTGACTCTCACTTAAGGATATTTCAGGTATTCAGGTTATTTAAACCGAACTTTAAAAAAAATCCTAGCCAAACAGTGAAACAAAGCCAAACTTCCACAGCCTACTGAACACTCCTGTGCCTTTCCTCAGGCATCACATTCCTAACCACATGGACACCAGACTGACTTAACCCACTCAGGCTTTATTATTAGCTCTCTGCTCCCCCCCCCTTCTTTTTTTTTAATAAAAATCTTTATCAAACTACGCTATTTCGAACTACCTTTGCTCAAAACCCAGCATTTCTTACAAACATTTCTTCATGCAGTTGTTTGTCAGCAAACTGCTGTCACATACACACACACTGCTCCACACAGATCATCTTATCATTAGTACAGAAACACGGCAGTGAGTATTTCTCCAGTTACTATCTGATGAGTTCCAGACCTGCTTTCTGAATCTTAAATCCTAAAGAAGCTCCTTACCTGAGTAATCCAACCAAGAGCAAAGCACTCTAATAGTGTTCATTGGAAAGATCTAACACTTTTTTAAATCCATCTGTATCACAATAAGGGATTTTTAATAGCTTCCCAATAATCTTCTTTATCAGGATTAAAAGAAGAAGAAGAAAAAAATCTCTTTCGTTACAAATCCTGTTCCCAGAGTAAAGAAGACATCTGAGCTCTCAGACTCTGCCGTCAGAAAAGTGGCCAAGGTTTGAGGGGTGGAAACCTTCTCATTTTCACCTTTAAATCATCTCCTAGCATCACCTTCTGCCCGATGAGACCTTTGAAGTGATCTTGAGATAATTTGCAGCTTCCAGGATACTTAAGGACGAGGAGCAGTTTGTGTTTGAGGACAGAGCAGCCTCCCTCCAGCGCGGGCAGTGCCGAGCGAGGCGGCTGTAGGGACGCCGCTATACGATGCTGTAAGTACCGGAGCCTATTTCAATACATCCCTGCTCGGGAAAGTATCACATGCCTTAAAGCGACACAGCCCCCCGGTTGCCAGCCCCAGCCAGGCACTCCGCTACTCGCCGGGGCTACAGCAACTGGAGCTGCATTGAAACACCGGCACTCAGACTGGGCACGGAGCGGGAGAGCGGCCGGTTTTGGGTGCGAGGAGCGGGTACGAATGGGCAGAGGAGGGTGGAAGAGCGCCGGTGGAAAGGCAAAGCCTTCGGAGAGGAGAAGGACTGAACACCCAACGAGCAATCTGGGGGATGCGTTAATTCTGCCGGCGGAGGCTTTATTCCCCAGGCGTTGTCCTCGCACTTATTCACAAGAAGCGAGTGAGACTTAAGAGAGCCTCTTCCATTTCATAAGAAAGCAGCACATGCTTGTGAACGGGGAGGGGTGGTGCAGGGAACGTGTAACAAAAAAAAAAAAAACAACACACCGGAGAGAGAGGGGAGGGCAGGAGACTCCTACACACTCCCCTGGGTTTTCCAACACCTTGCCACAACTCTGATGGAAATCTTTCCTTCCAACTCCATTGCCAAAGCATTTCAGCAGACAATGGAGAAAGAGCTCTGATTTACCCCTCCTAAATGCTAAAGCTCTGATACGCCAGATTATTTATTACAGTCATTTATTTATTGTCCACATCTTAAGTGGCCATTTACAGGAATGGAGTGGTCTCCCTTTTGTACCACATGTAATTATTTTTAAAGAGCCATTGTATAGACTTAATACATACCATTCACTTAGCATTACAACTCTCATGTCTGCCTATGAAAGAAAGAAGGCTCGGAGACAAAGCAGAAACTTCCATTTTAAGAGCACAGGGTGCATGCTATAATGCAACGTGGGATTTTTTTTTTCCTCCCTTGATAACCTGTGGTAGAAGAGTGTGCTACCTTCACTGCTTACCAGCTCCAGAGACCAAACAATAGTAAATAATAACAGTAATAAGTACCCTTACTCTCAAGCACATCCTTCTCAGCACCCAAGGACATCTATCTCAGTGGAGACTCTCTCAGAGAGGTGCAATGAGCTTACTTGACAGATCATACACTCCTTTGGAGCCGCTGTATTTTATTGGGTAATACATATTAAGAGATCAGCCCTGCAGACCAACAGGAACATTATGCTGGTCTCTGCCACAGTGCTCAGAACAGTTCTTTATTATAGCCTTGAAACAATAAAGCAATTGGGGAGGTGACAAAGTGACATGAGAGAGCACTGGTGAGTGGACCCTCCCTACACCACAGGCCACCACTGCTCGCTCCCATAAGGTCCCTGAGCCGCCCTGGGGAGCAGAGGGTGGCTCAGGACAAGACTTGTGGTGACCAGAGATGCTTTGAAGAGGTTATAATTTTTTCAGGTGCTTCATATGAAAATGCATGGCACTAGTATGGCTGGCGACATAACATTCTGTTTAATAAAGATTTTCTTGTTTCCCCAAGAATTTCCTTAGACACTGGAAGAAGGCCAAGAACTGGGGCAGTTGCTGCTACTTTCTGGCCTCAGAAGGTCTAGAGGTGCCCAAGAAAGCTGACAAGAGGCAACCAATGCACACCAAGTACCATTAAGTACCCATAAGCAAGGAACCAGGACTGGGGACCAGGTGCAGCCCATAACAGAAGGTGGGGGGTGGAGGGCTGCTGTGGTTTGCTGCCAAAGCCACAGAGAGGCTCAAGACCTTCCCTCTGTCCATGGGAATATGGGGACCTTTCTGCAGCATGTGAGAAGGGTAGGTGATGGGAATTTATTTCAAAATAGCACTGGTTTAACAAGATATGTTCCCTCTAGGACTCATGGGGAAACTATGAGGGAAAAGGTATAGAGTGGGGAGGTGTGAAGAAAGAGGACGGAAAGGGGCCTCAAGCATCAATAAAGTCTTCTAGGAAACCAAAAGGCCTTGTGGACAGCAGGAGGAATGAGACATATTGTGACCACACACCTTGACAGAGTAGGCAGAGACAGATTTATGCAAGATACAGATTTATGTAAGGTACAGCAGAACTGTCACTCTGCCGAGCACTGCTAACTCCCAGCTCCATGAGGCTAATGCCACCGTAACCCCTGACAGATGCTGCTATTGCTCAGGACAAGCTCTGCAGAAACATGGGACATGTTGCTTCTGCAGGGTAGGGGGGAGATCAGAGGGACAGAAGAGAATATTAAACAGGCTGCGCTTGCAGTCTCTTCCCTGCCCTGGCTCCCAGCATCACACAGCAACAGAGGAGTCCTTGGCAAGTCTTGCAAAAGCATCCTCACACCTGCTTTGATGTCTTTGCTGCCAATTTTAAGTTTCAGTGGACCAACAAGACATGAAACAGCCTTTCTTACCCCGCTTTGAGCTAGGCACAGTGTCAACTTCACCGGGTGCTTTGGTTAGCCTCCTCACTTCAGGAGTCACTGGCTTTGTCAGGAAGGGGATGATGCTTTACATGTGCCTGTGGGCCCATGTGTTGTATGTGGGGCTACTAAAACTGACACATTGGAGAGAAAATAGGAAGGAAAAATAAGACACTGCTGAGCAGTCTGCACATGACAACATCCTTTGTCATCAAAAGTGAAGACTGAAAGTAGTTTGTCTCTAGAAAGAAGGTAAATGGGGCAAAAGGTTGTGTCAACCATCCTGTAAAATGACAGCTCTCTCCAGCACTGGGGCAGGATGGATCCAGGCCCTGCAGAGAAGCAGAACAGCCTTTGGGTTACATGGTCTATGCCTGGCCGCTGGGAGGTAAAGTGTCAAAAGGAAGTCCTTCCACCTCCACTCTGACACCTGATGGCATGCAGAAGAAAGGACAGAGACCAGGACCTGAGCTACCCTAGTCAGAGAGCATGGAAAACTGTGCATCCACAGCTCCGATTGAAAGACTCCATGGGGTTGCTGGCAGGGTTACCAAAAGCAGACCATTACACTAGCATGATATTTCCAAGGCAAAGGTAGGTTGCAAAGGGTCAGCAGGCATCAAACTGTCTTTGAGACAGGCTGCCTCACACACACAAGGGCTATATTCACAAGGAGAATAGCCTGTTCCTCCTGGTTCCATCGTCCATCTAGAGATGCCAAGTGAATGACAAAAATAGGCAAATAAAAATAAATGCTCTTCACTGCCTGAACCTCTATTTATTACAACTTTCTGTGCACACAGAAAAGGAGAGCATATGCAACTCAGGCAGACTCATGCAGACAGCAGATTGGTACTTGCACCCAAATAAGGNTTCTTCCCGCCCCCCCTCCCCGTGTAGACATTTAACATGACAAGTCCCAGGCTGTATTTTACAGGGTCTGAAAAAGGCTCACCACCTTTGAAATGCAAAGCTCATTAGTTCTAGTGCTCCTGAGACAATAAAGCTTTGCTCTTCACAGACTGTGTTCTCCATCCCTCCCAGCTGCTTCTGCCAACCCTACAAAGCTATTTCCTATAAACCCAAACTCTGTCTTGGCTGCTGCCTGGGCAACAGGCAGTTCACATCGCAGCTCATCAGTACCTACATGTTCCTACCCCAGGTGAGCCATGTGGTCTAACACCAAGTTTTACCTCATCTCCACTGAAAGCCAAATTACTGACTCTTTTGGTTTTTACAATCTGACACAGCAGTTTTGCTTGGCCCCCCAGCCTCCCCATGCAGCCTGTCTTCCACTGAAAAGTCAGCCCACATGGAAAACCAGCAGCTGTGTGCATGAAGATTGATCTGTAATAGCCTGAACAGCAGCCATGAAGCCCAGAGTACAACCAGCCAAGAAGCAACCCTCATCCAGGTCCCTAAACCTACCTCTGCGTTTCTGGCTCTTGGTTCCTTTCCCCAGTGGAATAGAGAGCACAAACACTAAAGCAGGATTCTTTTGGGACAGGGAGAGCACAAGACCTTCCTAGAAATCAGCTGTGGACACAGCTTTGTCTAGACAAATGCTTATATACCACGTTCAACGCGTATGAGTGTAGCAATGTTCACATCCCCTGTGCTCAGCCAGATGCTCACAGTGGTCCACTTCCTTTCTAGTGCTTTCATTATATTCCCAGGAAAACCTTCCCTGCCCTGATACTTTCCTTTCTCAGTCCCCATCACTTTTCCTCCTCTCTTGAAGGAGGTCTGGTCCAGCCTCAGTGACTGAGCTGAACTCGTTTCCTTTTCTTCTTATGTCTTCTACAACAGCATTAAATCCTTTAGTCTGTATTGTCAGGCTTTCTTCTCCTTTCGCTTTTCCAGAGGCAAGAGAAAATGCACTGATTTTCCTAGAGGTAATTATAATGACCATGCAAAGCTCAGCCAGAAAATGACACAATTTTTCATGAAGGGAGAACATCAAAGAGATTTGGTGATTCACCTGGCTGCAACCACAGCCTCTGCTGGCCAAACACAAAGACTATACACACCAAAAGCCTAAAGAAGCAGAGCTGAACAGCAACATGTGCAGGGAAGCAATTTCCCATGGCAGCCCGGGGGCTGGTTCAGGCAGTTATTGTCCCACCTCAAGTACAGGCTGCCAGGAAATTTGCTGTGTTCCCAGCATGGATGCAGCTACGTAGGTAGATGGGTCTGGCCAAGGACACAGCAACATCAGGGAAGAGCACAACACACTTAATGGAGAGGCTCCACCTGGCACCCAGAAACCTGGTGGCTCCTTCCTACCCTCTTATCTTATGCCACATCGCTGAAGCAACTCCCTCCTTGCTACCTCAGCCACACCAACCTTGCGTGGCAGAAGCAGCAGTTTTCTCAGCCTCCCTCCCCCCCAAATGTACAGGGAAGATCCAACCAGCGAGATGTCATAGCCAAAGTTACTAGAAAAAAAAACAAACAAACCACAAGAGCACGACAAGTAGCTTGTACTGGAAAGCAATGAAGAATTAAATAACGAGTCTGATTATTGAAAAAAGCAGGTAGAAGTGAGAGGAGAACACAAAAGGAAAGATTTTCACAGTTGCTTTTCCCATCCTACCTTAAAGGTGCTGCTATTCCTCGTTAAAGGGATGCCTAGTCTTCACAATTACTGTATTTGGGAGGCAAAGATTCCACTTCTTACAGTTTTTCCATGCCTAAGAGAGGAGAGAAAGAAAAAAGAACACATCTATATTTGTCAAGGAAGTTTGTATCAAAAAGTTTGTGTCCTAGTTATTTTTAAAGTATGTAGGACAACACACAAAAAAATCTCAACCCTTATCTATAACTTGCCATTAGCCCACAACATCAGTACTTGCTAAGGATTAACAAGATGAATTATCTGTGCAGTACATTATCATCATGCAACAAAATTTCAATAGCACTCAGTGTATTCAAAATACAACCATAAAAACATGACTGTGCTCAGGATATCACAGCAGGTAAGTGTAACCTTCATATAATGGAGATAAGTTGTTTATTTAGTTTCAGTTCAGAGACACCAAAAAGCAAAGAACTCTAAGTTAAAACAGCCCTAGAGCGATGCCGGTCGTGGTGTTCTAGTCAAGCTGGAGAGATCATCCTGATCTGAAAATCCAGAATCTCCTCTTCTCATTGATTGTCAACTTTGGCATAGCACAAACTCAAGAGCCTTCAGCCCAGACATTCTTACAGTAGCTTAATTGAACCCATTCCATGAAACACTACTGAAATATTCCTAGTTTCAGAACCAACTGTTACTATTGGCAGTCTGCAATTCCCTTTCCAGACCACCTAAAACCACATTCACGTGAGGTCCACCTACAGCAGACAAATCACGGGCCAGAGTACATGAACTGAAAATTAGTATATCTATAGTCAGAGAGGACACTTGGTATTTGATTTATCAGTTTCAGTATGTCAAGTATCAGTCCCCAAGCACAGGTTTAAGTATTTACTTTTGCCGCTGAAAAGTCAATTTTTACATGAAGGTACGAGTGTTTTCAATATTCACAACATAAATAAAATAAATCCAATGGAAGCGAAGCAATTGAGACACTCTGGGAGGCAAATTCACTCTGCTGAGTTCGGACACGGTCACTGTGCTATCTTCACTCCCTCTAGGCTTGTTGTGTTCCTACCTTTCAGTTAAACTTAACAAACAACAGGTCTCCATTATCTCCAAGTAATGAAAAAAAGGAGGCTTCAACAGCAGCTAAGGCAAGCCACTTCTGTTAAAGTTTATGTATTTCAGACATCAGCATAGAAACGGGGCTATCGGGGAGACACATTTCTCCCTTCAGCATTGCAGCAAGTCACCCCCCAGCTCAATCCCCCCCCTCCTTCCCAGCAGTGCTGTGGCAGACTCTCCCCTGGCCCAGCCTCCTGCCTTCTCCGGTGTAGGGAAACTAGTAGGAAAAGGAGCCAGGAGCCATAGCAGAAAGGTTCCCACACAGACAAAAGCTCAAAAATATATCAATTCTTTCCTGGCTAGCCCCACCCCTCCCCCAAAACAACAGGAAGAGAAAGAGCTTCCCCAACACGCCATAAAAGCTCAAATCACGAGCACAATCAGGAACAAACTTCAGCCCCAAAAGTCTAGATCTCAAGCACCAACCTTGAAAAAACAAGTCTGAGCTCACAGGCAGGCTTAGCTCTTTTTTTCTGTGTCCCCCCCAAATCAAAAACTTCCTTCTGTAAATGTTTGGCTGCTGCTGCCCCAATCCTGAAGCAAAAAAAAAACCCACCATAACCCCTCCCTGCTCTTCTCACCTCCTTCCCCAGATTGGGAACTTTCATAAACTCAAACCACCTGAGCCTTTAAAGGGTCCACAAGCTGGCACAGGGATGAACTGGTTTGAAGGCTCAAAACACTGTTAGGTGCAAAGTATTTTTTGGTTGGAGTAAATCCCAGTGACAAGGCACAACCAGGCTGATTTGGGAAATATGTCAGGATGGTTGTGCTGTGCGGTATGCACCACTGCACGGAGCTCTGCTATGAGCTTAATGCCTGTCCTTAATGCCTGTCCTGGCTGTGAAATGTCTCCAGGCACCCAGGTACGCCTGGGCGCTCCAGTACACATCAAATGCACATCCTGGCACAACCCAGCCCCTGCGCTCAGAAACATCTTATTTTGGAAAGAAAGCTTTGGCTGGCACCTCTGCAAAAGGAAAATGCAAAGAGCCAATTCAGCTCTGCTGCGTTGCACTTCTGGTCTTTGTAACTCCAGGTGCTACCCTGAAAATAGCACTTCAAAGTCTACTAATTCTGCATCGGCCCCAGCTGCAGAGGAAATCTCAGCTCTTATATTACACCAGGGGATTGACCAAATAGCTTATTTGCAAACCTGTGTATTTGCTTCCACTTTATCACAAAGAAAACCAGTGGTGGAAAAACATTAACAAATTGAGAGGTTTCTTTGCTACTTGCCCCCTGCAGTGTGAATACTTGTAATGGATTCGCTGTGTGATCTTAAATTATATTTCAGTTTATTACTTCTGAAATGTCCTGGATTCTGCAGGGGCACAGTGTGGCTTCCACACACCTATTTTAGCATGCTTGGAGATGCTCAGATTAGAGGTGGAAGGAAATTTGGTTATGGATGAAACACGCTAGTGTGCAATATGGTAGTCTAGAGTTTGTGGGAAAACCCTTGAAAAGACAAAGCAGGTGGACAGGGACAATTTCAGACTTCAGTTAGGCTCATGAAAAAAAAACACAACCAACCGAAAAAATTAGAAAGCAACACAAAAGACTCCTTCAAAGAGGTTCAAACGAGAGATTGGGGAAAGTTCTCCCACTGAAACAAGAAAAAGTGAGAATCAGCATGAATACGTGGTATACAGCAGCAAATACTTCCCTGATGCCATCACTTCAGCAAATACCTTAAGATTTAATTCCTTGTCACAGCTATGCGCTTTGTCATTATTTAAGAAAAACACCCCAAGCACTCCCTTCCACGCCTCACCTACTTGTTTGCAGGGCTGGGCAGAGAGCTGCAGCCAGAGCCCTGTGTGCTGTACTAGTGCTGGCAACGGTTAGTTTCTGAGTAAGGAATTAGTGCATGAAATGAGCATGGAAAAAAAATCATATACTGTTCCGCCTTTGCTTCAAAACAGGTTGGTTGATTGACAGCAAACCCTATATAATAATTCCTTCCAGGCAGATGGCAAGATCAGGATTTGCTCTTCAGTTGCAATTTTCTGCTGCCTCTCACAAGCAAACTAACTACGTGATCTACCAATAGGAAGGGCCTGGGCTGTTTTACATGAGTTTTACAATGCTCCCATCAAAACATATGGATTAATATTGTGACTAGTTCTTGCATTCCATTTTGTAAAAATTTGCCGTGAATTTGCCTCCAACATCTCATAGCTGATCATATGTAGATAATAGCTTCAGAAATCCACACAAAAGCAACTTGTGAATTCCTCCACCACCCCTGACAGACAATACTCTTTTGATCGTTTGCGTAGGTGTTGAAAATCTTGCCATACATCTCCAGCTCTCTCAGCACATATTGTTTTTAGGCTGCCATCTGCTAATGCACAGTTCCACCCTAAGAGAGATGCAGGAGTGCTCCAGTCTCCAGTCTGTTCTGTTTTCAGATTTACTCTTTTACTTCTTTCAATTCCTAACACTCAGATTCTGTCATTCTTAACCCTGGTTGTAGCTACAAGGTTCAAGAGACCCGTTCACACCACTGCTAATATTCAGTAATAATGAACATTTATTGAACGCGTACTCAAGCATTTGCTTTAATGAACCAAAGCAATGCTTTGTGCAGCGGTGTCCCTGGAAGCAGATTCATTTGTCTCCGTGTCATCTGGTACGCACATAGGAAGGTGCTCGGCCAACCGGGAACTTTTGAAGCACTCATTTTCGGTTCTTGTATACCGAAAGTGTGTGTATTAAGTTGGTGGCAAGGGAAGAAGACAACTCCCAAAGAAACAATGTGGGTAACATCTTGAACAAAGCAAGCCATGCACGTCACGGTGCAGAATGTCGGGATCTAATTATCATAGTAAATAAGGAATGATGAACATTATACTTGACTGATTTTGTTCTTCACTGAAATTGTCAGCAGTGGTCTTTGTCTTACTGCTGATTTTGCTTCACTATCAAGCACATTAGCAAAATTTATAAGTGATATTTCATTCTATTTTTTTTTTTTTTTTGCTAGGAAACAAATTTATAACAGATAATTTAGGTTAAGTTTGCTGTGTGGGATCCATCACTAAAATATATTGGAAGCTACAAATTTAACTCTAGGAAACTGAGGAGTATGTTATCACATGCCAGCTGAAATTTATCTGCTTTGATCCTTTTTTTATATTCCTTTTCTCCCACACATCCCTTTTACTACCCCACCTTCCTCTCAGGTTTTCAAAGATTTTGTTGTCATTTGCTTCTGAATAAAATACTAGATTCTTTTGGCATGGTAGGCTCCGTACATCAAATTGTTGTTCATGTCACACCCTGACTTCTGTGCACCAAGCAGAGAAGTCAGAATAAGTGAGCATACACAATGGCACAGAAATCCTTCCCATATTGCTTGCAAAGCATGAAAGTGAATAAAAGAGGACCAAGAAAAGAAAACAGAGATTGGAAAATGAAAATATAAGGGGGTGTATGTTTAAAGGAGACACAACTAGTAGTTTTGCTTTTTTTCCAGCTTGTAGAACAATCCTCTCTCTCATTCCCTAAACTGTACAAAAATGGTTTGTAGACTTAAGTTATATGTTTTCCTTGATTTCAGTAATCAAGACAAGCCAGGACAATCTTTTCCATTGAAAAAAAGAATTATTTTTACATCAAAGCAACAGTAGTAGGTTTTGTTTCTCCTATCTCTGCTCCAGCAAAAGAGTGCAACTGCCTTTTTACAAGCTTTTAGTTGCGAAAGATACAAACTCTCTCCCCAAAGTATGACAGATGAATTCTCATGCAATGAAATATGATACCTTTCAGAGAGCCTGAAAGCAACTAATAGATTTTCAGGAAAATGCTGAAAATTGGCTTAATGTTGCATAAAGATATTTATGCAACCTGGAATGAAATTCTGCCACAAGCAGAAGGCTAGGCCCTACTTACGATATCAAAGCCTTCTTTTGACAGTTTGCGTGGGCCTTTAATGGACATGGGGTCACTTGCTGGCCTTCTGAATCTCACCTGATACAGTCAGCATAGCTAAATTTTAAATATGAATCATTTTCTAGGCAGGATAATATCCAGTTGGCTCCTCCTTCCATTTCCCCACAGGGGGCTGAAATATGTTAAACTGTTCTCTTCACAATTAAATTCATGAAACACTTAAATTCTATGGCAGCCAGACACCAAGGAACAGGAAAATCATTTCATCTCATAATATTTTAAAGCCCCTAGGCAAATGTAAACAGTGTATGATGTGAGAGAGGAAGGATTTATTGCTGCTGCTGAACAGAGAATCTGCTGATTTATTTTTAATTCTGGTAAGATTTTTGAGGGTAATTTTTTTTATTACAGAATTTTGGTGGAATTATTATTTAGGAAGTTTGAAACCACCAGACCAATTTGTGTGGAAATGCATTTTAAACAAAAAGATACGGAATCCAAATTAATCTGTATTGAACTAACACTGGCCTGTAATAGTGAATCATTATTGCACTCACTCTCCTGCCAGAGCATAAAAGGGGGTTTGAGCTCTCTCACATATTGCAGCTTCTGGAGTCCAAGTAACATCATTTCATAGGCTACCACTGGAGGTGCTGCTGAAGCAAGCTTAAGCTTAGGCAGAGAAGGGTCTAAGTCACTTTTATATTCTTGCAAATGTTTTGCCCAAGATCAGTTTAATTGATTTTGCTGACAAAAACATCACTAAACTCTGCACCCGAGTGCTGTCTTAACCATTCATTTATATACGACTCAGACTGACAAAGGTTACCATTCCGAGTCAGTACAGATCTGTTAGTATATCACATTCACAGAAACATTAGTAAAAATACGACTTTATGTCATGCCACTTACTTTTACAGTAAGCACTTAGCTTTACTAGAGTGCACTCCTCTGCTTCAGCTGTACTCAGCAGCCTTGGGAACTGTTTGCAGAACTAAAGGAGGGGAAATTCACTTTCAGGGCAGAGGTCAAGCCACGAGTCTTCACCACCAGTTAGCGGTGGATGTGTGCGTGTAGGGACAACCATGCACACACCAGATGTCTGTCTCCGTGCCTATCCGAGCGCCAGCAACAGGCTGTCGTCTCGCATCCTCCTATCTTTTCGTCCTGTGTAAGCCGCTGACTCCTGTTGCAGTCTGTGGGTTGGTACTTTGGGCAGAAGCCACCTCCTTTGTATCTGCGTGTACGAGATACAGCACCAGCAGGCTGAGCTGTGATTAGAGCCTGTGGCCATGCCACAGCACTGCTAAAGAAAATCATAAGGAGTCGTAATCTGACCGTCACCATATTTGACATTTGATCACCTATGCCTTCACTAAAAGGTACCTGCACTTTACTCGAGTAATTAAAAATCTTTTTTATTCTCTTCCTGCCCTCCATGATTATTTAATAGGGCTGACAGCAAACAGGAGACTTGTTTAAAAAAATGCATAATTCCTGAATTTCTCTTCAAAGATGCCACAGAAATCACCCCAGAATATCTGCCAAGCTGGCAGTCCCCTGAGACTGCTTTAGCTCTTTGCTCTGGCTAACTTGAAGGAAGAACTTGAACCATATCTCAGATAACTGCTGTAGAGAATCAATTTTCAATTTCCTGCTGAACTTCAGATATATATTTAAATACTCAGTACTTCTGGCATCTGGAAAGAAACCAGCAATAAAATCAAATGGTCAAACTACTCACCTGATAAGAGAAAAATCTGCAATGAATCAGGCAAACAGGAGACTTAGACATGGGCCTGAAGGGTACATTTTCTCAGCACAAGTGTAAAATCAGTGCCACGATCTTCCTCTCTTTTTGACAAAAAAATACCTAGTTACCCAATGGCAATTTTGTTTAAACCAGAATATTTCTGTAGACTTCATAGTTCATTTTAAGAAGCCTAATTTTTTAGTGGCAGGGAAAAAATAGATGACGTTCATAATGAGGTTGAAATTGGAGAAAGTGTTGATAGTGACTTAATTAGAAACAAGGTTCAGTCAAAGAAGGAGAACCTCTGCTCTTACAAGAAAGACACTGGAGAAATTCTGATCTTCCTGAAGACAATGGAGTTTTGTCATTGTTCATGGCCAGACCTTTATCCTAATAACTGACTCTACACCTGTTGTTATTAGGATATCAGTCTCTCAGCTCATCAGTCTGCAGGTTTGCCTGCTTGCCTTTATTTTTCTCAATCTGCAATGTCCTTAATAATAAACAAACAAGTAAATACAACAGCCCCTGAAGAAAATTCATGCTTAAAACAAGGCCATTGGAAAGATTCATGTGAAAAGAGTTATAGCAGCTTTGGTTGAGGTGTTATTTGAACAAAATTTTAATGAATAGATTGGTGTTCCTCAAGAACATTAAAATGTTACTAAGTGAGAAAATACGCTTCCTGGCTCAGCCTCTAAACTGAGCAGCAAATGCATCTTACTGCATTCAGAAGGCAAAATATTATTGATGCCCATGGAAAATTACAGCTCTGAGGACATATTAAACTGGAATACACAAGCTAGGAAGGATGACAGGAAAAAAAATCACGGCACCTATAATTGTCCTGCAGTTTTGCAAGATGTTGCTGCTTCAAGGGAATCCGAACAATAAAATGGCTCCCTCCCTTTTTCCAACTGTGCAAGACTGTTTCTGGGAGTAGCTAACGGGAAGAATGAACAAATACTTTTCTCTGCAATGTAGGAATTTGTAAAACATTTCTTTGAAGTCAGAGTGATTGCAAACTGAAGAGGGAAAGCCATGCAAACAGTATTAAAACTGTGTCTCTGGGAGGTTTTGTTCCCAGCTAACCTGCTCCCGCAGTTTGTCCAGACAGCTGATGTGCCGGGAGCCTTCTCCAATTTGCAACGAGCCATCAGCGTCTTGCAAACAGAAAACAAAGAGAAATGACAACCAGGTATCAAATATAAGCTCATCTTGATGCCACTGTTCAGGAGGGAAGCAGCAAACAAAATAATAGGCAGACCAGTGACAACTTCTGAATTTTTTGGTTTTCAGAGGTGTGAGAGTAGAATTGGAAAAATTAATTGGGTTCCAATTTTCTCCTTGCTCTGTGAAAATGCATGAGCAACTATGGGCAAAAATGCCAATAATAGTAATAGTAATTGTAATAATAAATATGACAGGAACTGCCTGAAAAATACTAATTTGCAAAGTTAGAGCTTTTCAGAACTCCTACCCGAGGGACCTTTGGAGGCTGTTTCTTGCAGAATGATAGAACATCCTTTTTAGTAGAGTTAACCAGGATTTAGACACACATCCTGCGGTGTGGTACCCCTGCCAGGCAGCACAGCAAGGCTCCATACTTCTGTGGATCTGAGGGAAAGGATCAGCTGTGTCCAAGGAAAAACATTGCCTATGCCACAGTGCCTTCTCCTCCACCCCTGCGCACCCTACCCCGTGCTTTCCTTGGCTTTTCAGGACAGACGGTGTCGGAGCAAATGCAAGGAAAGGAGTGGTTCTCCGTGGCCAAAAGTGAGGTAACAGCAAAGAGGTTCATGAGCACTCCAGCTCGGCTCGTTCCTCATTGCTCAACTCCTCATTACATCATGCCTAAACTTTAAAATATGTTCTGAATTTTTTGCATAGAAGCGGTTTGGAAAGCTGTACTCTAATTCCCGTCTCACGGAAATCAACAGTAAACCTCCCATTGCTTTAGAAGAGCTAGTGCTCTGCAAAATCCCACCCTGCTGTTCCAGTGCCTTCACCTGCCTTGAAACCAGTAAGTCACACACATAAGCTGGAAATGTCCCTCTTCAGTAAGGGGCAGCAGCATTGACACAGGAGAAGATTCTTTGACAGCCATGAAATTAACATCAGCGTGGGCAGACTCAGCCATCTCTTCATTTGGAGACGTGTGTACTCTGCATATAGTAGCACGAGATATTGAGGGGGCTTCACGCATTAGATCCACCTCGGTCTGGAAATGGGTGGCAAAACGTGGCCCCAGCAGAGAAGATCCTTTTGTGTATTTGTTCTACAGATACCAGTGGCGCGTGGGGGATTGACGTAGTTGAGAAAAGAAATCTAATTCTAAGTCATTTGTCTCTAAGGATAATTTAACCATCCTGATATTGCTGAGTGATTGTGTGTATTTGAAAGACAGAAAAGCAAATACCCAAAGGCCTCTTGTTTAAAATGTTGCAATTTCAGGAAGTTGCTGTGTGGCAGAATGGGGTGCGGATCACACAGGAGATAATCTGGTACAATGGTGCTATCAGCACCTGAGGAGTAATAACTGATCTGCTTCGTATTTACCAAATGTATCAAGCACTCCGTATTATGTTTACCTAATGATTAAAAGGAGCAGTAAATGGAATGACTTTCTTTTAATCAGTATGTCAGCTTGAGCGGTATAATGAAATTAGTCAAGGGTGAATATAGGCTTCTGAGCCAAAAGAGACATTTCATTGCAACTTACTTCTAAAATCCATAACATTGTTGTTTCCATGGCAGGCCATTGTGTGATGCTGGGTCCCTTATTCAAATACAGGATATCTAAAATTAAAAAAAAAAATGTCCTGCTTCTATATTTTATTGTATCTACTCTCCTAGCTTGCAAGTTCACCACAGTCTCAGCCAAGGATTCTTTTTAAGACACATTTGTTAATCATCTGTTCATGTCTACCTAGTTACACATGGGTGATATCTGACAGTTTATCCCCGTTATCATTAATAACTATTAATGACCCTGTTGTTACAATCAAGCTGCATCAACTCATAGCCTCACTTGCATTCATCTAATTTTTCATTTCATTATGACATTCAGAACGCTTATTTTACAGGCAAGCTTGCTTACTTAAAAGGGCAGGGATCTGTCCATTTGATTGCTTTTAGAAATGTGGTAGATTACACTATTTAACTACTCTTACTGAGATGTGGAATACATAATGTGTTTCCTTAATCCTCAAGTGTAAGTTATTGTCACTCCCATGGAAGTTACAGCATATGAAAGTTTTAGATGAAAAAAAAATCCAAATTGAAAGGCATCATGTTTTCTCAATGCTGAGAAGGTTTAACAAATTCATGTAGACACTAATGAGTATTACTAGGCTTTTGTAAGGTCGTGGAAAATTAGACTGGCTTTTTAAGGCATTATTACAGATTTTCTCATTGTTACATGCTAAATTCTCTATTATTAATATAGCTTACTTTTGCATTTGCAATTGGACAATGTTTGAGGTTCAGTGACATGGCGCTCTCTTCATATTTTTTGTTTCTTTGGTAACCACATATTTTTCCCAACTTTAAAGGTTTGGCAGGATTTCATTTCTAACTTTATCTTACTGGCTTCTTCCAGAAATTTGCTTTGTATCTATTCTGCGAAGAAAATTGTCATGCAACACAGAGTGCTTATTTACCTCATTTTCCAGTCGGTACTTGATGGAATGGTATATGTCACCACTGATGTAAAAACATCTATAATAAGAAAAAATATCAGTGTCTTAAAGGTACAATGCTGCGTTCAGGCCTGATTAAGTGCCACTGGAGTCAGCAGTTACCAGAGTATAATCAGGAGCACAGTTTGGAAGTCTGTATGTAGAGTTAGCATACATAGTACGTCTTTCATTCGTAAAGTGTATTATCCTGTGTTTCAACACAGTATAAAGAATCTGCCAGTATCCACATCTTGAATGAGCTCAAAGGTGAGGAGCAGACCTGTGGAGGACACGTTTCACCCAGTGCAGCTTCTTGACATTAGAGGGCTCCATAATCCACGGAGTATGGCAAAAGTGAGTCTCATTTTGAGGTCAGTAGAGATGACACTGGAAAGAGAATTATGGACTTCTCTTGGAGCTGTGGTTTGATGGTACTGTAAATTCAGCTTCTGAAGTCCTAGTATTAAGTCAGAAGCATCACAGCTGAAAATGCAAAGAGCTGGTATCAAATCATTCTAGTAGTTCATACTGGTTTAGAAAGTTTGAGTGGGGCTTGATTTTACCAAGAGTAGATCACATATAATGGAGTTATGATGGATCTGATGTTATACTGGTATCATCTATCTTCCCAGGACTCAGGAAAAAACTGGCATACGCTGTCTATCAGGGGATCTTGTTAATGAGACACAAATGCAGGGAGTGTCCACGCCTGACACAGATTAAATCT
This sequence comes from Ibidorhyncha struthersii, assembly GCA_013398815.1. NCBI lineage: Eukaryota > Metazoa > Chordata > Aves > Charadriiformes > Charadriidae > Ibidorhyncha > Ibidorhyncha struthersii. The sequence continues at coordinate 524,860 of VZSZ01002344.1, read as the reverse complement.
GCATCTGAACTTGGCTATAACAATTGCAGAGATAGAGCTGCATGCCACACTGGTCGTCCATCACTATCAGAGCTGTAGAAGGAGCTGTCAGCACAGCAGCGTGACACCAGGCAACACAGCAGGAGCACGCAGTCAGAAAAACTGGGAATAGTGCATGTTCAGAGGGAAATTCAGAAAAGCTTCTGAGACAATAAAGAAAAAACCCTGAGGTCAGGTCAAAGGACATGCAAGCCGCTACTTGATCACCCACTGGATAAGGATAGGGTAGAGTGTGTTTTCCAGTATCTCACCTTACACCCGTAAAGATTCTCGAACTCATGCTAGAACCTGGGTTAAGTATTTCTGGGTTATCTTTTGGCATAACTGACAAATCAGCATGCCTTTTCTATCTCCTGTTGCTATCAGCATGGGTTACACATAAGAAGTAATGTGGACCTGCCAAGGTCCATGCTTAGTGGCTACAGCACATACCTGTAGCCTGAGATGGCACAGACACACCCAGAATAGCAGGGGACCGCTCACATGCCACACAGTATGGTAGGGCACAACAGGTAGCAGTTACTGGTCTTTATTTTGCAGAAATCATGAGAGTTTCATTCTATTATCTTGTCCTGTCATGCTGAGGAAGAAATTTTTGTGACTATCACAGAATGCCACACAGCAGAATTCGAAGGGCCCTCAAGAAGCCTCTGTCTTTGCACAGAGCTGAGCATAACTATAAAGAATCACTTGCAGAAAATTTGTGTCATGGATGTGAGAGCTTTTCCTTGACATACATAATGTAATGAGGTAATCATTGCAGAACAAGAACAAATATTTGAATGCCATCATCTCACCTTTATGGCTCAATTTATTAACAAAAATACTTTTAAAATATTTTAAACGGCCAAACTTCAGAAAGAGCTTTTATATATTATGTCATAGCCTTTAGAAAATGCAACTTGTCTTTGTTGTACTTCAAAGAGCCTAATCCTAAAGACATCTTCCTAACGAAGCTCATGAGTTGAACTAACCCCATTCTATAGAATCTAAAAGAGCTTTTCCAAGTAGTGCTTGTACAATTCCAAGCCTGCAAAAGTGAGCTGGCTCTTTATTGAGGCAGCCATTTATAGAGGTGCTTCATTCGAGCCATGTGCCCATACTCACAGTCCGCCCCATCAGCCCTTCCTTCCTGCACCACCTTGTTGTGGTTTAGGCCACATCGGCCACTGGGGAAATGGGGGACCCCAGATGGGACCGACAGATGCTCCCCTCTACCACTCTTCAAAAAGAGAGGCAGAGGAGGGAAAAAGAGACTTAAGAGTTTAGAAGGAACTAAACTACTTTAATGAGATATTAATAATAACATACAAGGAAATAATGAAATATATACAAAACCGTATCAAGCTCCCAAGAGGACAGTCACGACACCGGCTGGCACTGGGGCAGTCCCAGGCTGGACTCAGTGGCAGACGGGAACTGGATTCCGGGTCTGCCTTCAGGATCGGGACCAAAGGCAGACGACTGAAGTGAAGAGAGCGAGAGAGCGAAAGACCAAGAGAGTGGAAAAAGAGAGAGAGAGCAAGAGAGAGCGAGAGAGCAAGAGACCGAGAGAGCGGGAAAAAAAAAGAGAGACAGAGCAAGAGAGAGCAAGAGCAAGAGGGGTGTGACCCTCAGCTTTTATACTGAGCGTGATGCGGATGGGATGGAAGACCCTGTTGGTCAGTTTTGGGTCACCTGGCCTGTCCGCTCCTCCCCACAGGTGGGACCCCACTGCGCTTTTCCGCTTCCGACCCTCCAACGTGGCAAACAACAAAGCTGGTTGGCCTTGGCTGTTACAGCAATAAGTATAAGCAGGAGCCTCTCCGCATACCATGCCTGGGCATCGACTGTAAACATTGCTTTTATCACTCTGAGAGAGCGAACATTGTCTGCACAATATGCTGTTAATTTCAGTAGTTAGAAGAGGCCCAGCTAAGAAGCGAAGTTACTGAACAAAATCAGTCCAGTTTTACCTCAAACCAGGACACACCTATATTCTGACCGAGTGGCTACTGCAGGGGCAAGAAGGTTGATTGACTTTTCAGAGACTACCAAAGAAATCAGTATCTTGGAGAGAATTAAAACTCTCCCTGTTTCCTGTGCTTAGATATGGTTTTCTATAATTAATGACTGATATATTGGTATAGCTTTCCTGGCAAATACTGAAAGAGGGTTGGATTATTTTGGTAGAGAGCACCAGATTGTTACAAATACTCTGTTTTTCTAAAAGAAAATCAAGAACAGCTGGCTAAAGAAAATCTCATGCTGGGAATTTTTGGCCTGATATATGAACCATGTTTTTCTCAAATGTTGCTGGCATAATTTGGTCACATAGTTCTGGAAAATGTCTGTACAAATAGTCATTTTACTAGTCAACAATAAAGACAGTAAATAGGAGAAACGTACTGTTCAGAGTAAGGCCACCAGTAAAGCATGGAAAATCTCAGTATCTTTTTCAAAGTTATAGAGCTGGACACTCCAACTTCAGCACTTGCAAATTGTGTATACCCAAGATAGCAGGAAAATTCCCACCGTGAAAGGCAGCGGACGCTTTTGAAGCAAATGTGTGAAATTTACACCAGCTGAAGATCCAGTACTTGTTGTTGAATTTATTGAGCTTGAACCAAATCCCACTGTAACCAATGGGGGAAAAAAAAGAAGAAAGGAAAAAAAATAGAACCCCTTCCCTTGGGTGCCTTACAGAGCCAGCTTTCTGTGCGTGGACCCCTTTGGGCCATGTGACACGGATATCAGCAGCTTTCAAACCATGACCATCTGATTAATACAAGGATATTGACTCATTCTTGGTTTGCTGAAAAATCCCATAAGTAATACAAGGGGCATATATTTGGTCACAAAACTGCTATGAAAAGCTTGCAGATTTATATATCTGAAACCAAGTACTCTCTGAAAAATTTGGGGGTGAGAGGGGAGTAAATTGTCTCTTTCACATCTGTGTCTGCAGTGCATAGAGCCTGGTACCCAAATCACAGATCAATAATATTCTGGCAAGATGATTCCTCATCGTGCTTCATTTTGAGATAAATTCATGTAATGTGGAGAGGCAGCTGCAGGAGGAGAGCAAATAAAAACTCAATATTTCCTTATGGCAGTTGAAATTTTTGCCGAATTTCTAATTTTGTGTCTGTATTTGATGGGTCACCGATTTAAATAAATTAAAGACATAAATCACATAAAACTGTGAGGGACTATTTTTTCAGTTTGTGTTTATAAAGAATATTTATTTCACAGTGTTTTATGGCCTCAGCTGTTGTTGTACTAAGATAGTTTCTTCCTTGGGATTTCTCTCTGCCTGGTTCCCAGAACCATCAGCTGGCCATTTCCACAGATTCGGGGACCCTTGCTAGCCAGGATCTAGCTGACTTTCCTACCCAAACTCCTCCATCCAGCACTATGCCCTGAAACACCTCCACCTGACAAGAAATGCCCTTTCTCTGATGACCCAGACATCCCAGAGGCTGCGGACTCCCATTGATCTTCTTTTGGCAGCCAGTCTTATCATGGCCTTTACCAGAGCACATCTGGGACCGTAACCAAAGTTGTGCAGCAGTTAGGGATGCTACAGGACTATGTTAAACACTGGGAAAAATCTGGGGTAAATGAAATCATCGATAAGGATTTCAGGGACCATGCGTGGCTGGAAAAATGAGTTTACCCAATGCTCTCCAAGAAGCCAATGGGGTACCTGAGGTGGCAGGAGCTCGCGATGGGTGCTGACTGCTTTTGCAGCTCTGAGTTTGTGGCAGCTTTCCAGATCTGCTGCACAGCCATAGCCCGTTTGCACTGGCCCTAACAGCCAACTGAGGAGTGCCAGACTGGGTGAAAAAGGCACAGAATTAAATATTCTAAAAATGCAGATGTGACTAACATCGTCTAGCTTGCCACGCAGCCAGCCCAGTGAAGAAAGCAAACTGTCAATGACACATCTGCTCACACTTCTCCATTTATTAAATTTGAAACAAAATTTTGACAGCAATAAAACAGAAGGAGCAGTTGTGTGTTTGTATTAAAACATCATTTGGATAAGCAATAACCAGTGATTGGTGTAAAGGAACATCTGTGATATTATCCTGCTATTTTTGTCTGAGTCATGTCACACTGAGGAAGGCAAAGAAAGAAGGAAAAAAAGAAATGAAATTATCACATGTGATGGTTCAAATTTAGCTTTCTTAAAAATATACTCCTTTTTATTTTTCCAGTGCAATTCCCATAGAGTTAAGATAAAGACATCTGCCTTTTCTAAGGAATCAAATAAATATTCTGGTATTCTGGTTTAACTATGAATCATGCTCCTAAAACATTTTTGGTGATTAATTTTTAATCCCAAATTGATAAATTCCTGCTCACACAACAATGTTAACATTAAGATCCAAGCCTTTGTGAGCCCTTAATCTGAATCTCCCTTGTTAGTACTAATGGAGTTTATTTTGTCTATGAGAAAAATAATTAACTATAGCAGAAAACAAGGCTGAGATGAAAAGGACAATAGGAAAGATATGATTTTTTAAAGCTAAAGCATGTTAGCCTTTTGTTAGGTAATAACAAAGCCACTTTGGTTATTAGTATCCACTATAGAAAGACTGAGAAAATTTATTCTAGNGGGGGAGCTTAAAAGCATTTGTAGGACTTCCAGCTCATCATAGTTTATGTCAGGCAAGAAAGTGATAAAATATGTTGATTTTATTAATAATTTACATAGGAGCAATATTTATAGCCTGTTCAGCAACTGGTAAATTGAAGGTCCACAGTAATCAACAACTTATTAGAAACACTGAGCATTAGAATTGTTTAAATGTACAGAAAACAATTGACAACTACACACAGATCATTAAACCACTTTGAAGGAATGTACGTACACTTATATATGCATCTCTTCCTCCTGGAAAGAACATCCATTTCATCCATTTCCCTTGCATCTCCTGCTCCATTATTCTTGTTACTAAAGGGTATTCGCAACCTGCAGTGATGGTCCCTGAGGACCAGTGGGAAGCTGGCCAGTGTGCGATCCGAAATGTGTTCTTGCTTGACCCCCACAGTTCATTGTCTAGATGTTACTTCAGGTGTTTCTTTTAAAAAAACAATTCTTTAGGATTAATCTGAGAAAGCATCTATTTACCACCCCTAATTGAGGTTAATAAGGAGGGAATATTTGGTATATGCATTTGATCTTAGTCCAGTGGTTTAAAAAACAACTTTTTTTTAAAATGAAAACTTAACTGATATCAATATTCCTCAGCAGGAATTTGCATGGCGAATTAAAGAAAAAAGTTCTTAGCTATAGACCCAATCTTCCTTTCAAGCATAGCTAAGCTCTGTGTCCCAATGGCAGTTTATGAGTGATGCTGCCGTAACACATTGTAAACTTTTTGTCAAATGTTTTGGGTGGAGCTTTTTCACTGCTTTTGCTGGGGATTTTTGAGATATTAAATCCCTGCCATGGGGCTGGAAACTAGGGCCAGTATCTAGTTCAGTCCCCAGCTTCCACTGGAAATTTGTTCAGACCACTTACTTTATTTCATGTCTCCAGCAAAATTTCTTGGCTGACAGTGATTTATGAAGATAACGTTTCCTACATGATAAAATTCTGAAAAGACCAGATATTGAAGTGGTGTCAAAGTTGCCTAAAGTCTAAGCTGAAACAATTAATTTAAGGCCTAATGCTGTAATGGTCACATTGATCAAATTTCTACTACTGCTTACATTAAAGAGCTCCTTGATTTTGTGCATAGGTGATTATTATTAAAAGACTGCCTTTAAAAAATCTTCTCTGTACACATCAGATCAATAACCTGTCCAAGAAGCAAGGAGCTGTGGAAATGAGTTATAGAGAGAATTGGGAAGATAAATTATATGGAATAATTAAATAAAAAAAGCATTGAGTGTGATTGACAGAGAGAAGACATTTTTGTGACTATCTAGTCAACATTTTAATGTGTTTTTTTCATTCTTTAAAGATACTGAAAAATTCAAATTAGGCCTTTCTGTTACTGCTTTTTGTACCTTTCATAATTAAATCTAGTCTCAAGGGAAGGACTTGTTTATGATTCCATACTGTATGCTGGACTGCTCAGAGAAGACAAGAAAAAACATCAGCAAAGACGCGAGAAAGACACTGGTACATGCACTCTCCTGGTGCAAAAGAAGCAGAAAAGAATTGCCAAGAACTTATAAAGAAATTGTAGCAGATAGAGCAGGCTAGAGAAGAAGAGTGGGTCAAGAGATGGAGAGAGAAGGCTGTAGCCAAATTCTACGAACGGCCACAGGTCTGGGCCCACCACCCAGCGGCTCCCAGCGTAGGGAGCCAAACCTGACCCTGACACCTTAATAATCCAACATGACAACTGTGAAGTTCTTGGTTTGATGGAAAATGGAACAACTACACGTTTAAAAGTCAAATTATCCTGTGAATTAGAAATGCCAACCTTCTACAATATGTACCTTTTAGAAGAGTTTTCAGAATGTTAAAGAAATGCTCCTAGAAGTAGAGGTTGGTATGGCTGTAATTGTATTATTTTGCTACTTAATGGCCTAGAACTCAGGACACAGTGCATGTCTCAGTTTACTTTCCTGAGATGGCAATTGATAATATAAGTTAACACGGTATATGCTTTTTATTCATTTATGGGAAGCCCAAAGTGATGAAATCACACGAACTGAGTTCCATAGGCACAACAGTCATATTTATTTAGTGTGCCCTATTTACAATGGATTTTTAAAAGCTGTAATCCACATGAGTGCCATCATATTAGGATACAAGAAATTGTTTAGATTGTTTCATGCTTCCAAGTTTTGTACTGGGGAATCAAATGCTGTGTTAAAGATGTGTAGTGTGCAAAATGTTTGTGGTCATTCATATTTCCAATTGTTTTTATTGTACAAATGAATTTATTATAGAGCAATGGAAAACACAATAATTTAACATATTCTGTATTTAAATATGCATTCTTTGCATCTAGTATATATTTATAGACGATATGTTTGTAAAAGTGTATCTAGTAAGTTAGAGGGGTTTATTAATCTTGGAATTACTCTGTAGTAAAAGCATTATTTCTTTAGCTTCTCTATTGTTTAATAGAAACGACAAGTAGATCAGACATTTGGAGATGAATGAAGCCGCACCAAGAACAGTTCCCTTGGAAAAAACTCAATAAACATCTACAGTTGTAAATCTAACCACTTTTCTTGGCAAAACAACATTGAAGAACTGTTACAGAATTATAAAATAAGGTAAAGTGGCCTTTTTTAGGATTGAACAAGAAGTTTACGCTGTTCTGTTAAAGAAAGATGGCTGATCACAAATCAGTTTCCCTTTTGCACTTTCCAACTTAGTTTGTAGAAATGACATACTTGTAACACTGCCTACTTCTGCCAGCAAACATTAATTTTATCGTAAATCACATGACATTTTAGCCAGAGTCTGAAAAACCCAGTAAGGACTGGCTGCAGTAGTCTAAGATCCCGCATTTAACAATGCAGGTCGCTGGGATTACTCATAGGAAATAAAGCTGAGTAGAAAGGTATTGTAGGCTTGTATTAGCAGGTGTATTACTTCCAGAAGATAAGGTGCACTATACATGCTCCTAATATAGTCTTCCATCAATGCCCAGTCTGCTAAAACAGTGAATGGAAGTGACTGATCTACAATTTGCATTCTCTTTTCAGTCCATCAACAGAACATTATTAAAACCATTGAGCCAAAACCCATTAGAACAGCACTCACGTATGAAACAATGCACAGGTCTGCTTGTTCCCATTTTTATGCACTGCTATAGGACTATAAATATTCATCGTAATGTAACCGAAAATTATTGAAGTGAGAAAAAAGAGAAACAGGGAAGCCATTTGCTTCAATTCATAAACAGCATCTGTTGGGAAGTTATTCATAGATTGCTTCAGGGCCTGCTGAGCAGTAAGCCCATGGAAAAGGATGCCATTGCAAGCAAATTGGCCAAAACTGCAATGGAGATGCTATTAAACATGATTCACTGACAGCCAGGGAGAACGATCAGGCACTGGGTTGTTTTATGTCTTCTTTTATCGCTGGGACACAGAAGCAGCCTCCAGCCAAAGTCTCACACAGTTCAAATTAGAAGAGCAACCTTCTAAGTATATTAAGGCCTAACTAGTGGCAAGAGAAAGTTGCGTGAAGTGATATTATAGTGAATACAGCTGTTTATTTGTCCCTACCTGAGGCACATGTAAAATCCCCTTGCAAATCATGGTGGATATAACCTTTCCTACTGTATATTTTTGGCCCAAAGGTGTTTGAATATCTTCTTGTAAAAAGGTGAAAATGCAGCCTAACAGATAAGTGAAAAGTAATTAATAGCTTAATAAGCATCGTTAGCTTCTCATCAAATCTCAAAATACATTTTGACTGAAAAGTGACATGATGCCAAAGAAAAGTGTATCTGTGCAAATCCACAGAAGACAGTAAGTACCAACATTCTGAAGTACAGTTCATTACTGAGAAAAAAATACTCAGCTGCCAAATTTTGTTTGCTGATTTGCAGAGCAGAGCTACGGTAAGGCAAAACTGTTCAGCAGTTCTGAATTCAATGCAAACGGTGCTGAGTTTTCAGTTAATGATCTGGCCTAAAGTTTTTTTGCCACCTGCGGGATTTACCACATCATGATGAATTTGAAAAATGCACTTGCAATCAATATGTGGACAAATAATTTGCCCAGCTCCATTCATCCTCTCATTGCAAATTATTTATACTTTTAATTAACTTCAGCAATTCACTGATTCTAAGTAACTGAAAGTTCAGTCCCCTTCGTAACCAGGATGCTGCATTGACCCACAGCTCAGAAGGTGAAGTGTTTTCTTATCCATTTGCTCTATTTTCCTGTGTTGCAACTAAGACAAACAGCAAGAGATATAGAGCTATTCAAATGACCTTTATTTTGCTCGTCTGTAGCTGTTACTGCTGACCACTTTTAAATATCCCCATAAGTTGTTTTCTCTTTTCATAAAAATGTGGGGAAAGAGGTGTTCTTCAGCTGCCTGACCTGCATGAGGTGGGAGACTTCCAGATTACTGGTAGGCTCTAAATCAAGCCCATAAAAATGCCTGAAGTTGCAAGCAAACAATGACATTTTCTCCTAAGCAAACATTAATCATTTGTCATTTGGTATTTACTTTTTGTTGTTGAAGTACAAACTTGCCTGTGACTCAAGTGAGCGAAGGCCTTTTGCACATAACAAATACTATTTTGTTTGCATGCATTTTTTGAGGGATATTTGTGACTAGCAAATACATTTCCACAAATTAGGACTGTTTCATGCTAGATAATTTATTCACCAAGTACCCTGGAATGTGATAACTAGTGAGCATCAGTTACATCTATTCATTAGACTGCTTCTCACGAAAGTTAAGATAGCTTTAAATTATTCATTTAAAGGTTGACACACTCTCCAAGAACAGTAGGAGATGTGGTGGGTGTGATGCATTTAAGGGGTAACAAATGCTTAAGCACAGAGAAACCTCCACTCAACCTTTACATGGAAGAAGAAACATTTTAAGAAGTTTCATCTAAATTTTCTTTATGTTATCTTTTGCCATAATATACCCCTTTGATATTCATTTGCGTGAAACTGTTTGTTAGAACAATTGAGATTTTACCAATAAGAAATGTTACTGAGAAAATATTTGTTGTCAATAAATTAGACATCTGACCACCTACAAGATGTGACGCACAGCTTCAGGACTGTCTTATTCAAGATGAAGAACCATACCATATGATTAACGACACTTAATTAAACAACATACCCTGAAAGTTACAGATCAGGCAAAACTATTCAAACATGTGTGATATTATCAAGTCCCAGTAAGGCTAAATGAGAAAATCAATGTTTGACAAGTAAAACCAGATCTTAACTTCATAGATTAATTATTCTTCACATATAACTTGCTTGTCCTTTCATCTGGCCACAATCAAATTGTGTAATCCTGTTAATTCCTTGGACACTGATTTTAAACACGTGAGGACGTGGTCTGGCAGCTCCATCTGGAACCTAAGTGTGGGTTTTCTAGCTCAGGGGCATCCTGGCCTGGGAGTCAGTTTGGGATCCACAGGTAGGCTGCCAGAACAGCCTTCAGCCTGGTTCTGCCATGCTGAGTAAATCCTGTTACTGTCCCTTCTCTGTCAAGTCAAGTAGTAAAATTAAGGGCTCAAGTCCTTGCAGATTTAGATTCCGTATTCTCCAAGGAACTACATTTTGGGGTGTATTTATGCCTGTCCTCTTACACTTCCAGCACAAAACAGCAGAAGGCATTTGAACAAAACACTTGTACAGATCTCTCTATTCATAACTTCCCTAGTCCCCAGGTGAAGTTGCAGGGACAGTTCAACTGGAATTGGCATAAATTTAGACATATTAAAGTCATTTTAAGCTTGATCAAAAAAAAAACATTCTTGTTTATGGAGGAAGATAATTAATTTTTCAAAAATGCTACTGCATATATTAGAGCTGTTAGGAACAGCTCTAATTTGTACTGAGACCATTTATGGAGATTTCCATTCCTTTATTTATTCCTTTATTAAATAAGGGAGATGCCATAGCAACCCCTGCCACACACTTCCGTTCATGTATTGATTCCGCATTATTCAATCTGTGTAGCTTTTATTGTGGCCATTGTCTCACATTATGCTGTAGACTCTCCAAATCAAAACCATTCATTGTAATCCTCCTACACTTAAGGGCTCTGAATAACTTGGGACAGAAAAACAACCACCCTCAGGACCTGGTTTGGGTCTATGAATACTTTACCTATGAAGATTTTCCCCGAATGTTTTTCTCTCAACTCTCATTCTATATCATCTCCACCTAAAATACCAACCAGCCCAAAGCCTAGTCATTCATCCTAATAAACCAAATTTGTAGTGAGAGGGAAACCGAACCAATATGCCAGTCAGCTTTGAAATGGTCTTGCTTTGGCACATTGCCAGCAAAACTCTATGCGTCTCATAGGAGGCTAGTCTTCTACGCAGAAATTATATTTATAAAACCTATGTTTCTCAGTATAATTGCAATTTTTTACCATTACAGACATTTTCAGGCATTCAACAAAATGAGTTTAGTCTCTTATGGGATACAGTTCGTACCCTAAAATGATAAAACGTGGATCATCTCAGCTTTCTCGTTAAGACCACAAGTGACTAGTGCCATGACAATAATTTTTCCTCCTGAATATCAAACAGAACCTATACAATAGTCCATCAAACCACTTAAGCACGTGATGCCATAGGATCACTCATGGGTCCATAGCTAGGTGTGAGCCTAAAACACAGGAGTGGTTCAGTACCTATGTACTCATGGAGCAGGGCCTGGAAGTGTCCTACCTAACTGAGATATCTAACCGGCACGTAAATTAGCTGTGTAGCTGGTTTTAGCCTATTGTGCAGCTTTCTACTCCTTCCTGTAAAGAAGCTGGAGTTCAGTTATATATCCAGTTTGTTTCTACAAGACCTATGGAGACAGGAGCTTGCTCCTTGCCTATGCCAAGTCATTCCAGACGCTCTGTGACCACGTTAGCCTGGCTCCCAGCCTGCCTTAGGAAAAGTAAATTAGCTCAGACTTGCACATGCATTAGTGTAATCCCAGGACTGTGAGTCAGAGAAGATCCTTCCCACAGCCGGGAATATAAGCACAGCAAACCTTCAGGTAGACTTTCAGGTGCCTTGAAAGGCATGCAACTGTTCAGCACTGAGAAAATCTGGAAGACTCCTGGGAAATCTTCCTTTGAGTTACTTACCTCCCCTAGGAACTAACACTTTTTTTACCTGTTAAGGCTTTGTTGCAAAAGAAGAGCTGTTCACCCACAATGTGGAAGAAAGTTGGATAACTACTTTTAACGGCATATGGCATGTCCATCTGTTAAGGATATGGCACGTCACACATCTGTTTTCTGGCACTGGCCTGGGAGCAAAGCTGATCCAAGCTGCTATCAACACTATCAGCTCCCTTCCTAAATAACAAGCAATGGCTTTCCCAGGAAGAGAGCATCTAGCAGTAAGCTCAAATCAGCATCCTGAGCCACACCAGTATGAATCATGCAAGTGCTTGTGCCTTGTGCACACAAATTTGATGGGGTGTCAGCAAACAGCAATGAGAGCAGATTTTGCCCACATAGACGTCGCTCCCTGTAAATGTAGAAAAGAGAAGAAAAGAGAACGAAAGAAAAAGAGAATGACGCTGTTGTAAAAGCTTTGTTCACATCAAACTTTCTTGACAAACCTGCCTCTAACTTTTCTCACCAAACAAGCTGTAAGTAAAAGCATTGGTGACATTGTCCGTATCGTTTTGGTTTTCTGGTCATGCTCTGAATCTTAACAGATCTGAATCTTAAAATTCCAGGTGCCTCAGCAGGCAGCTTTATCCATAGTTTTACTGAAGACTCAAAGAAACTAAAGGTTCCTTTCCAGGAGGGACACTCAAAAAACCAGGACCAGGCAGTGATTAATTCTTAGGAAAAACCCACTGAGGCAACACCCAAATTTAACTAATCTCATTAGTTTTCTCCTTTGGGGGCAACTCTTTCTCATGTGTGATGTCAGCTGAGGAAAGCTATGGAACCAGAAGTCTTCCCACCAAAAATTATTTACCCGGTTTAGAGGCTCTTTAGGATAATAATTTTACTCACCTAATTCTATTTCTAGTACAAACAATTATTTAAGTAGACATGAAAGTGAGAGTTTCATGTATGCTCTTTGAAATACTGTTCATTCACCAAAAAAATCTAATCGATATCCCTGGGGTAGTTCAGAGAGTGAACATATAATCATAAAATACAGGAACAGAGTCTGTTAGCAGGGACAGAAAAAAAATCAGAACAAATGACATGGCTTCAGCATGTAGCCCAGGAAACAAAAATATCTCGTTCAGCTGGCATTTTTCAAAGTGATATATGTCAATACTGTTGTTCCCTTGTAGGTTAACTAAATCTATCAAAAATAGATTCAGACTAAGACTTGGTAAAACAGTCTCTTTTTTACAGCTTTCTTTCTTGAGAAAGTTCAATTTCTATTATAGGAGGCCAGCAGTTAGAGAGTCACATATCTCTAGCCTGCTATTCTCTGTCTGCGTTTGATTTTTATAAATTTGTGCCATAGTATAATCAGAGCTTTCAGCACTGAAAACATGCAGTCCCTTTTGTTAACACTTTAAAATTTGAAAACTCAGCAGCAGGAGGTTAAATCAAAAATTGCTTGGCCTTATTCTCTCATTCAGTGGAGGAAAAAATAATAATAAAAAGAAGCTTTTTGTTAGACAGAGAAAGCAAGCTCTTTAGGCACCGCAAACAGAACCAGTACAAGGGATTTTTAAACAATGGGCTGACAATTACTGATCCCGAAAGGTGAAAAATGGCATAAGTCTGAACCAAAAAGGGATTCAACTGCTTCTTCACTCCCACTTGCAAGGAGAATACAGAGCATCCTACAGCTTTCTAGCACTGTTATTATACATAAAGATGAGATGGAACATCATATGCCTTTCTATTACTATTATTTTGCATAGGTAAAGCTGGATATACAGCACAAGTTAGTGACTGTACAGAAGATACGAGTGGAGGGTTTCCCAAGGCATATGGATGATAGTGTTTCCACTCCTGCATGTGGAAATCTGTGTTTGCAGAAAGATTATTCATGCAGTCTAAAAGACTGTATGAAAGACTATTCATAGAGTCCGTCCATGTGATAGGCGAGGATGAGTACATTGTACATTACTAGTGCTTATATTCTGCAACTCTGTGAGTCCTCATGATCTGAGTGAGAAAAGGACATTTTGAATATTAAATAATAGTCACAATACGGTGTACTCCAGAGAGTACCTATCTCAACAACGACTCAGGGATACTCAACCTTTTCATGGGGGATAAACTACCTCATAGACTGTTTGGACTCTTTCCCTATTTGACATCATGCCAATTCACTGTCATCCCTTTGTTCTCTCAGAACACTAAGTGCAATCTGTAGATTCAGTGAGCTTTTTGTATAACTAAAGTAACTTAAAAAAGAAAAAGCAGTAGTGGAAAGAAACTGTGAAGGACAGAGCCTTTACAGCCAAGAGCAGCTGCAGCTGCCCACCCTTGTGGCACTCCCAAACTCCCTTGTGGCACTCTCCGTTGGCTCCAACACCCAGCGAGTGACTGGGTAAGACTCCAGGCAAAAAGCCACCACTAAGCTTTGTGCTGTCATGCTAACAAATCCAAGGCTTGTTAGTTTAATGCTGCCTTTGGTGTGTCTCCACTCCGTAACATTCACAGCAGCAACAGCAGCGCAGACTTACCCAGGGAGAGGCCAACAGATGTGGTGAGTTGTGCTCACAGCTAGAAGTACAAAGTGTTTGATCAGCTGCATGTGGATAATTAGTTCTATAATTTAAAAAGTTTCTGTTATTCCTTAACATCCATGCTAAGCTGCAACTAGAGAAATGCTTCTCTAAACACCAACTGTCAGAGGAAATTTCCGTTCATGAGAACTTTATTTTTCATTTGAGGAAGAACCGAAAACAAAAGAATGCTCAGAAGACTCACAAGCCAACCCTACATTATTTCTGTAAATGTTAATTTAAAAAAAAACAGCAGACTGATTCCCAAATGTTGTTGAAATGATCCAGTAAGAAATAAAGTGACAAACATTAAGCTAGGTGTTCTTCCAAAACAAGTATCTACAACCTTTTCTTGGAAAATTATTTAGAGCACAACCCTGAACTTTGACAGTAGTGAGCATGAGTATGCAATATTGCTTAATCAAATGAGTGGAAATTGCACTCGCCTAGTTTTTGCATACCACAGTCTATTTTAAGGATTAATACTAGCCTGCTCTGATCCCTCGTCAGCTGCTAGTGGACTACAGCTACTTTCTATTTTTCTAGGTGCAACCAAACAACCAAGCAACGTCCAGAGAATAACTTGCTCACAGCTCCCTTAAACCAGCTCAGTGAGAATTTTCTGTATGGGGAAAAAAGGGTATCCACTACAATTCAAATTGTGATTCCAGTTGGAAAAGAACATATAAGAACACCACCTTTTTCTGTGGCCTATGTCCTTTTCATACACCGGTCGCCTTATCCTGTTGAATGTTACGACAGAAATTATTTTGATTGTTCTCAGCTCCTGAGAAGCAGACCAGAGATAAGAGTAGAATGGAAGTTACCTCCATTACACCATAATCATATAAGCTGTTTAATAAGTTTTAGCCTTCTGCAGATGCATTAAAGAAGCTGAAGTTATTGAGGTGTTAACTGGGGCCTAATTTGGCATAGCGCCTTCATCTTTATTGTCAATGCATGTGATAGAAAGTTGGCACCTTGACTTCCAGAGTACAGGCTGGAACTTGCAAAAGGGAACAGAATATATTTCTCATTATATACTTAACAGTTTTATGTTGGATTCTTGAGTGACAAACACAAAACTTTAGAAATACCATACTTATAGCCATTCATTGGAGCAGAACAGCAATGTTAAAAGCTTACATTTCTGATATCATGTTTTTCTAAGCCCTGCATAGCTTTGCCTTACAAAAGCTTGAAAATGTTTGAATGAGACTTCTGGCATTTCTCTACATCCTGTTGACAACAGCACTACAGTCTTTTTTTTGTTTGTTTGTTTTCAGAGCTTTTAATTCAAAGCATTCAAATTCTTTTTGGAATATATAGAAACAACTGATTAAAGCACTGCCCAGTGTAGTGTATCTGACATTTAATCAACATTTACCTATTGTACTGGATCTCAATACCAAGAGGAAGATAAGGACTTTCGCTATTTTCAATTCACGCATATCTATGCATGGCTTTACCAAAGAGGTATTACTGAATTTCTTCTGAATCACACCATTTCGTGTCCAGCATAAAGCATGGTGATATGAATCTGCTACTTTTGTGCATTTATATGGAAGAGTTAACTTAAAAAAAAGTCAGATTATCAGCCCATTTACGCAAATGGGAATATTGTTATTCAAGACAACAGCAACCAAGTGTTATATAGCAGAGTTCAGACTACAGATGAGAAATGGCAGGGAAGGACTCCTGGGTTATATGCTTACACTCCCTCCCTCTCTCTAGTTTTATGAATGTACCCGGTCATTGCCAAAACCATGACAAATCTCAGCCATGTAAAATGATGTCCAGGAAGGACAAATATAAAGGGGCCAGATTTGATCAATCATCATTGCTGCTGTTCTTTCATTCATTATTCTTTCTTTAGATAGAATGATCCTAAGGCCAAAGGAATTATAACACCTCGTTGATGTCAATGAAACTCCTTACTACAGGGAAGTCTGTAGGTTTTGGTCCCATTTAAAGTATGAACTGAACTATGGACACCAATGGGACAGTAGCAGTATCCTGCAGTTTTGGAAAGACTGGTGGCTGCAGGTATGTAAAGACTTTGAGTCTCTTGTTGTCCTGGTTTGAGGTAAAACTGGACTGATTTAGTTCAGTAACTTTGCTTATTAGTTGGGCCTCTTCTAACTACTGAAATTAACAGCATATTGTGCAGACAATGTTCGCTCTCTCAGAATGATAAGACCAATGTTTACAGTTGATGCCCAGGCATGGTATGCGGGAGAGGCTCCTGCTTATACTTACCGCTATAACAGCCAAGGCCAACCAACTTTGTTACTTGCCATGTTGGAGGGTCGGAAGCGGAAAAGCGCAGT
>VZSZ01002344.1:487183-501737 GCA_013398815.1 Ibidorhyncha struthersii | reverse complement strand
TTAACCCGGTCAACATCAGGTATCTAATTCTGGTCTCATGAATGAACTAGAAGCTCTTAACTTTTTTTTTTACTAACTATAGAGGCAGGTCAGGCTTCCAAATTTGGGGGCTCCAAGTAGCATTTTGCTGAGATGCCCAAGGCAGCCTCAGGGGGGTGGTGTGAACGACCCTCTGCTACATAGCACAGAAGCAGCATTTTGTAATGGAACTAGAGGAAAACTTGGCACAAACTGGTTTGCACCCATTGTCGTGAGGTTTTAAAGAATTCTTGCACCAGCAGGTTGGTTGTCAGCAGCACAGACATCAGTGCCACACTTCCCAGGGTTAAGGACACAAGCCGTACCTGCAAGCACTTCTAGGAGCTGCTGTGCTCCCCCAGTGGCAATCTGTGTGGTCTGTCATACATCACACTCTCAGGGTAAACGTAACAAATTGGTAAGACAGCCACCAGCTTCAGTCCTGACGGAGACATATATGCAGACCCTTCCCGCCTATATATGCACCCTTGCACTGCATTGTTAAAGATAATTTACAATATGGCAGTAGATGCTAGGGAGGCTGGGCATTGAAAACCATGCTCTTTAAAGACTTGGAGCTTTAGCAAAATATATTTGAAAACAGTATCAGCTTCATTTCCCTTTCTGTCCCGCGAAAAAAAAAAGCTGTAAAGTATTAGTTTTTTTTCTTGTAATTTGCTTAATTGCTTAATTTGATTGATGTAGAAGACTGAACAAAGGGTAAGGCAATGAAAAACAGGCCATTATCTTTATTTGTTAGCGTATTTTTATTTTGTGTAAATATTTGGGTTTGATTTTATTCAGGTTCTTACACTGGAGAACATTTTTCAAAAGCAAACAATTCTTACTAACAAAAGACTTGTCACCAGAAATTTCTCTCCCCAAAGGTAAAGAGGAACTGACTTAACCAGCTCAATATTACAGGACTCTAAGTGAAATCATAAGCAAGAGACTGCAAAATGAGCAATGTGCTACTCCGCCTGGTCCCAGCAGCTGAGAAACCACTGCTCTCATTTTGGTTTGACACTTTTTCCAGCATGTCAAATAGCAAATTAATACTTTATCTGTTGAGCTGTTCCTCAGTGGCTAAATTTTACTGAACTACAAGATTCACTTTGTAAAGCAGTTGTTCTTTTGGTAATTGTGCTGTGCTTCATTTAGGAAAACTATACAGCACAATGAATTATGCCTAGCAGGCATTTGGCTTTCAGATTCTGATTGTGCCATTAAAAAATGTGGAAAGATTGTTACTCAGAAAGAAGGTCTTGATAAACATTACGACAGAAGAGTTAGAAGCAGTGTGGGGAAAAGGACATTCACACGAATTGGCTTAATTATTGATTGAAGAAAAATGCTTTTGTCCTACAAATATCAGTATTATAGGATGATGGTTCTAAAGTAAATGCATGTTCTTTCTTGTTCACTGTGGCATTGCTTTAATTTCACAACTCAGTAGCCCAGGCACCACCTGAGTTCCTAAAGAATTGAATAATTGATCCATAATTAATGGATGCACAGAGCAGGAAAACAGTAGCAGGATGCTAGTTAATACAACAGTCAACTATGGGGAATGAGGCTGTGTACCTGTCTAACTTTGTGAAATTGTTTTATTAACTTTTATTAGATCTACATGGCCACATGTTGAAAGACACTTTTAAGAGAAAAAGTCTTTTGAGAAAATGTTGTGTACATATGCCAAATTACTTTCTATGAAGAATAGCCTAAGAAGTTCAGTAAATGCACATGGAATTGTGCGCGTGATGATACAAATTCAGTCCATGGCCACAGTAATCATGAGCTTTTCTTTGTACAGATGGAATGAACCGAACAGGTTACACTTTCACATTGAATCACCCACAAGATATCTCATCATTTATATGAAAAATAAAATTTCAGCATAGAGGCTTCTGCCCTGCCCTCATCTTTTCCACAAAGTTTGCTTTACACTGTCAAGAGAGAAGAGCCCTTGTTACTTGGTCTCTGGGCATGTTGTAGTACTACAAGTAACCTTCCTTGCTTCCTGGGCTTGTGGAGGAGAGGACCTCCTTGCTTCCAACTAGACCGCTGTGGAAGGCAAGATCCATTCAAAGGCTTCCCATATTCTGGATTTTCCCCATCACCATCCTTATGCCAGCACTATGCACCCACATGCATATGTGCTCCATGAGCATGGGCACGTACTCTGCAATTAGCTCAAGTTTAAAAGACTCAGGTTTCCATAACACCCAGCTCTCAGATATGAACAGATGGCATTTATAAATGCACAGAAACTAGAAGGTAATCCTCTAAAGTAAGTTTATTTCTGTAAGCCTTTCAGAGTCATATGAAAACGGTAGAGTATTAATCCATTGATCTTCTGAACAAGAGAAACAGAGCAATCTGGCTTGTCCAAGTATCTTTGGGTCTTCATGTGACTTTTAGCAAATGAAAATGTGTATAGAAACCTACATAGTTAGGTTACCAATTCAGTCTACAGTACTTGTTTTGCAACACCGGCTACTGACCTGATGGCTATCATTTGGCCTCAAGCAGGTCTCATCTATTACTTCTTTGACCATGACTGAAATGTTCCCAAGAAGAGGAACCTTAGAGAGCTGCATGGGTATCTCCCCATCCTGCAAGGCACCAAACGCCTCCTGCATGATTGCTATATGCTTCGGAAATCAGCCAGCAATGTGCAACTGGAGAACACAACTGAATTAAGTTAAAAGGCATGCACTTAGGAACCAGACTGAAAACAAAGGTCCTGTCCAGCTTTAAGCACTGTGAATCTCTGAAAGCCTCAAGCTGACAGCCATTTGCAGAACTGGATTCTAAAATAAAGACTCAATTTCCCATGTACAGCAGATGGAACTAAATGACACAACATGGATAAATATAGACGACTGAAAAATATAATATCTGTTTGGAGCAAATAAACCACCATGTTCATAACCATCCAAGGAAAGGTACTTACCCGCCATAAGGGGCTGACCAGCATTAGCGAGCTCCTCCTGAGTTCATGCTGTGTCCTCTCAGAAAAACACAAGCAAGTTGTTAGGCACTTGCCAAGCACCTGTACAAGAAATACTCCTAAGACACCTGGTCTGTGGTCATGAGGGTTAGAATGACATATATGAAAAGCAGAGAACTTCAGACAGGAAGCTTTTCTGTCCATGGACTGCTGATAAAGTTGGATCATGTGTATGTGTAACACAAGAGCTATTTTGAAATGAGTTGGTAGGCATGTCAGCTAGAACACGTTAGGACTAATGTTAGTGCACTTGCCCAGGATTTACAGTGATGGGGTTCCTAACTGATCTGACAATTAAGTGGAGGAAAGTGCCCCCACAACAGGCAAAGGCACTTTGCCTTTTCCTAGTCTAAAAGTCTACATCAAATTTCATCTCCAGGCTTCTTGAAAACTGGTGGGTTAAGGTTGGATTTTTTTTGCTTCATGCTTTTTGTTGATGCTAAAATTCATCAGTAGACAGCATCTAAATGCAGCCTAACTTCAGAATGGATCTGCCTTATTTAAAAGAATGTGCCAGCACTTGTCCGTTCAACTGAAGCACTAAAGATGCAAAATAATTAACATAAACACAAGTATCATCTACGTTATGGAGATGGATTCCTGTCAGGTGGGTGTATACTGTTTCAGTGCGGCTAGCCAGATGCTCTAGTCATTCTTTTAAAGGACCTAGAACATTTATAACGATTAATCACATTTCTAAAGCAGTAATGTATGCTACCATCTGTTTAATTAAATCTCATACTTCCAGACATATGCCAGTCAGCTTACAGGGGTCAGACATCAGTTCCCCCATTTTTACCTCAGGGGACAATTGGTTTACACCATTATACTTTTTATTCAGTCCTTCTGGTTTTAGGTACCAACCACTAATACAGATATGACTGACAACATGACAGGAGAGAAAACTATTTTAAAATGTAGAGATTTGACCTCAGATCTTGTTTTCTCTATGATTACTATACAGTTTTTAAGTACCCATTACTTTGTACCTGACACAGCTATAGGTATCCTACTCTAAAGTGAACTAAAAGAACAAACTCAACAGGTTATAAAAAAAATAAACTGCTCTAGAAACATTTGCTCGCTTCTTCACATGCTTCAGTTGACATGCCCAGAGGCTTCTGTTTCATTCAGTGTAAAAAAGGATTTTGACGGGGTTGTACGTATCATCTGATCCTGTCCATTTTGTGAGATTTGTCACTATGAGTTTTGAGTTGCCTTATGTATGCCTAAGGCCTTTTTCACCCATTTCCTTGTAATGATTAAGATCTTGGTTAATAATGCTCAAAAAAAAAAAAAAAGTAGCCTTAGGGATTTTGAAGATTATCATCTCCTACTTTCATTTTGTAGAGATACTAAAATATCTAGATTTGAAGTATTACGTTTAATACAAACTACTGAAGGATGCTTTATATTTCAGATTGAACTTTAAATTCCACAACTCATACAGATTTGCACTTTATTAGCATCGCTACGGTGGGGTTTTTTCTTTGTTTGTTTGTTTGTTTTAATAGAGGAGTTGCTGAACTGACAAAATCTTCCATGATGCAGTATCTCAGGAGCATTCCTGCCCTCCAAACCATGCAAGCTGTTTGAATCCCACCTGCTGCCTTTCACGAGGACCGTGCTAACCCTATCGTCCAGCTAGAAAGAATGATCATTTCAGTTGCACCTATTCGTCTCCATAGTGAGACAGACTGTTCTAAAACATAACTATATCTCCAAATAATGCTTGATCCTATAGTACATGTCAGGTTTCTTACACAGAGTACCTGCTGAATCTGCTATATACACAAAAAGAGGAACTATTTCAATACCGTGTACATGCTATCAAGATACATCCATTTCTTACCCAGGCAGCATCCTGACAAATTGACCTAGCTGGCTGAAGGAAAATTAAAGCATTTACTTGCATTTATGAACTTGATGGCTGGTTTACGTTAGAGTGAAATTAAGCAGTTTTATTACCTAGCTATGCTTGAGTCAAATCTTCATACTATTCAGTGCTTGGCAATTTTGTTAAACCTTTCTTGAATTCAAACCTTAAATGTAAAGTGTTTATTGAAGGAGAATGACAACATATGATAACTTCTAGTGAGGTGCTTACTGGCAAATATTTTGCTTATCACTGTTAGATGTGGGAGCCCATTTCTTTTCTTGTGTCTTTCAATTTCTATTTGGTTATGCCAGTATTTAAGAGAATAGGCTTTTGTATAGTAGGTCTGATTCTTCTATGCAACAATGGCCAGATTCAGAAGAAAAGGTAAGAAAACACTTCTGGGAAGAGTCTTGGAATAATCTGAACACTAACCTTTTCACTGGCTGTCATCATTAGGCAGTCAGTACAGGCATTGGTTAGAACTTCTGCAACATTAATCTTGAGAAATATTCCTTTTGCACACAGAAGTGAACTATTATGTAAATCTCCTTAAAAGTATCTCCAAAAGTCACACTAAGTGAGATGTTCAGCCATCTAAAAATATCTGCAAGGCTGAACAGTTCCTGAGTCAGACCTTCATGCCCTGTTCTGCTGTCTACAATTACTTCCGAACTTGCAGTAGCTGCACTAGCTCCACGCTGGCAGGAGAATGTATTTAACATCACAGTGTGCAGGTTGAAACTGTATTTGGGACAGAACAGGGAAGATCCTAATAAGGCTTTGAAGCCTGAGGTCCTTGAGAACTTCCCGAGATGCACAGAGATGACAGCACTCTTTGTTGATGCAAGTATCACCGTTACCACAGTTTCATTCTTTTCTGTCATTTGAAATTTAACATTGTCACAAACTCTGGAGTCTTGGCAAGGGAATGCATTCAGCTAATCCTCACTGTCAGAGGAGAGGATTATTCATGGCAGAAGAAATCTCATATGTGCTTTGGACACTGAATGAGTAGAAGAGTTTAGAAACTATCAGATCATATAGATTAATGGATCTGAATGCCAGAAGAGGATCCTGTCAAAATGCAGTTGGATTTGGTCCCCCCTGCAGGTTCCAGTTTGGTTTGATTGTTTCCAAAGGGGACATCCAGTCCTATTGCATATTTTTACAGAAACAAGCAGCTTGCATATAGATCTCATAATCTTTGCTTCCTGTGCAATCTGTTTGGAAAATTTCCCTTTACATAAAGGGACCTCTTTAAATAATTCTCATTATAAATATTTTAATAATAGAAACAGTTATTACAGAAAATAAATTGTCTATGATTAATTTTTCGAAGGGGTCAGCACCCACCCAAAAATCA
Organism: Ibidorhyncha struthersii; assembly: GCA_013398815.1. NCBI lineage: Eukaryota > Metazoa > Chordata > Aves > Charadriiformes > Charadriidae > Ibidorhyncha > Ibidorhyncha struthersii. The sequence continues at coordinate 495,464 of VZSZ01002344.1, read as the reverse complement.
CTAGATAAAACAAGTGTGCACAATTAATTGTTTAGTTACAACACTTGGACTTGAAAACTGCATGTGCCAAGGTATAAGACCTTACACGTAGTATAATCCCATCTCTGATAGACTGTCTCTGACGAGGGTAAAATAGAAGCACCACTCTTACTAAAGCATCAAATGTTGATGATTAGTACAACTGAAATGCAGGACTAGACCGAACACAACTTGATCTGCTGAGACAATGTCTGTTCTGAACTGTTTTATTAAGCAGGCCCAAAATAAGCAGGCAATTTTTAGAGGTAACTTCAGAAACATTGCAAACTGAAGTCAGAAAAAAAACTGCTTTCAACTTCTCCGGAGCCAAGATTTCACCCCAAGTATCCAGTCAGTCTTGAGCTTCTCACATATGACTTTTATAGTTGGACATTCTGACTATAAACAGTAACCAGTATAGACACACTAAATGAAATGAAGTAGGTGTATCATAATACGAAATTTTGAAACATTACAGGGCTTTAATGTCTCTGACACATCTGAGCTGGCACCTTATTCTGTTTCTTCTTGAACAGATGGTGACATTACAGTCACCACAAACACTGAAGAAAAATTGCAAGAAAAAAATAAAAACTTATACACACAAAATTTAGAGTTTGTGTGATGAAAAACATTGTTGATGCAGTCTAACACTCCATTTTGAAGCCTGTCCATATTTAAAACCTAAATCCCAGGCAGAGTACACAGCTTCAAAGCCTAATAATCCAAGCACCAATGAGTTATTGGAAGCAGGTGAAAATAAAAATCCCTAAAAAGTTATGCTAAAAGAATTAAGTTTTCACCATTTCCTTTCCTAACATTTAGGGATTTTTAGAGTCCTCCTATAAGGAGAGATTAAAATAGCATCTGGATAAGACTAGAGCCAGATCATTTTATTGTACTGAAGTTTCTGCCAGAAAAGGCACTGAAGCAAGAAAACCTCTCAACAGTCTCATGTAGATGCACAGAGATAAAATTATTTCGAAGGAAAGTGATCATAATTTATAATCTGAAAAAGATCCCTTATGGATTATGAATTTGGAAGTTTTTCTACATGGATGCTCAAGCCCCTAAACTGTCAACGTAAACTATGGCGCTGTGCGCCACATGACAAGGATGGGCTCTGTTCTGCCTGACCAAGAGGTAACTGCCCCCAGCTTTTCACCTATCACATGGATGGTAGATGTCACCATTGTGGTGATAACTGGATGGCTTGTGAGGAACCATCTGACTCAGCAGTTTTCTCTTTGGTCTGTTAGATAACCTGACACTGGTTCACTTCATGCACTGACTTGGAAATGGAATAGTTTTAGGAGTCTTTCATAAGATGTTCTGGTGTCCCTGCAAATAGAATGAAAACACACATCAACCAGGATCAGGCAGAGAGCTGGAAGGTCTAGGTGCACTTGTAATCCAATTTTAACAGCCCAGAGGACTGTTGAAGCCTCTACTGACTGTTTTGGACTTGTACACATACAAACCTGCAACTGCCTAGGTTGCCCCATCCTGTGAGAAAAACCTCAGATTGGCAGCTACAGCTTAGCTGAGCTCTGAAGCTGAACAGATATTTGCTCTTGGTTTTCCCAACAGATAGTCCAATTGGACTTAGCTGTCAGAGTTGATATTACTGTCCTCAGCTATGCCTTGGCTGGGCAGGCGGACTTCGTTAGCCATTACAACTAGAATATAGACAGTCATGGGCCCACGGCCAAATATTTTTACAGCTATTAGTTTTGAATGCTTTGTGGTACAGGTCAAAGGAAAGGATTTAATATATAAAGCCTAGTATTATACAAAATAGCAATCCTTTTCTGTACCCCATCAGGGCTGAAACTCAGTTGGGTAAAATAATTGCAGTATCTTTCAGATCAGGAACCATTCAAAACAATAGCGATCATCATAATGGGAGATACATAATAGGGAAGTATTAGGGAATGTGAGTAAATGACACAAAATGCCTCTGGGCTGAAAAGCAGTAAGAGAAGAACCATTACAGCATCAGATTAAAATACACAGTTGATCAGGTGATGGCCAGAAAAAAGAAAAAAAAAGTGCTGTGTAAGAAAAAGCCCCATTTATTACTGTTCGACAGCTAAAGCAGTGCTTTCATCCCTCAATAACAGCTTAAAACAATTGCTAGCAGACTTCTCTGCAGCTGGAAGGATTATCTGACTCTTACACAATTCCTGTTACTCAGGTTCATTTCTGAGAGATGTGGTTCATAAACTTAAAGTGATTGGTAGTATTTTGGGGATTGCTTTAATGTAAAATTCGCTGCTAACATGATTACATTCTGATCATCTGCTAAAGGAAAGTCTGAGTTACCCAACAAAAGTATAGTGTGCTTACGGTTCAAGGCTCCAAAGGAGGTTGTAGTAGCTATCGGACCTGGAGGGAATTAGATGCATTTACCAGCTTTGGAAAGTTTCCAGGCTTTATCACTGAAGGCTGTTGGAAACACTCCTAAGAGCATCTGGATCTTATAACAATATTTTCCAAAGGTTTGTTGTAGTTCATGATCCTTGGGCAACTTCCAGAGAACCTGGGCAATTTTACAGTTATTAGAAAGCAATGCAAAAGCCAGTGGCTGAAATTCATTTCCCTTAAATTGCAGGATTAAAAATTTCAAGAAAGAGTCAAAGCAGTATGAATGAGGTATACAACAAAATTGAGAGGTCCACCCGTGAACTGCTATGGCTGTGCTTCACACAAACCTGGTTCCATCAGAATAAAGTGGGCATCGTCAGTATTATAGTGACTCGAGTCACCCTCACCTGCCTCCTTAGCTGTCCTTCCACTGTGACTTTCTGTGGGGCGTTTCACATTCTACTTATAACAAATAATAGGAGAAAATCCTATTTAATAACACATTTTAAGAACTTGTATGCAATATCTTGAAATCAATAGAACTGCAGTGGCTCACCAGCCCTCAGGACACACTATGAAGCCATTATCACAAACTGTGGGATCTCATTTCAGTTCCGCTTGGCCAGATAACAATCATTCTTATTTCATGTTATAAAAATATACTATTTAACATTGATCTTTAATTCAGGGATGATTTAGATGGACAGGGGGGCAGGATAAATTGGCATAAATAACATGGTAGCTCACCTGACAGAAAAACTAGCCAGTAACCTCTGCTTAACACTGTTTTTCAAAGGACAAGATATTCAAGAGTAAAATGAAGAAAACCGAATATCAGACAGACTTTCATATTACCAAATACCTTGGGTGACTAGCGATGGAAACTGAGACAGAAGGTAATACTATACTTTGATTCAGTTTTTCAAATACTCAGATGCTTTGAGACTATATTCCTGAATTCCTAAAATTTGACACAATCTTGTCATATAGTCTGACCTATATCTTAGTATCTACACAATACCCATTCATTGCTAAGCTGCAGAGTATTGATGCAAAGTGCTGCTCTAAATAATTGTCCTGTTAGCTTCTCTTGTAGGTAAGAGTTGTCCAAGGGTTAATCAGATGGGTAGATGCAAAATGTTACCTACGAAGCACCCAGAAATTTATGTAGATATAAAATTAAAATGCCAGGAAGCACACCTAAGCTTCGTCCCTTAAATCTATGGTTCTGATGTTTCCCTATGTGGGCAAGACTGAGAATTTATCTCTTATCCCACCTGAAGCATGTCTACATGTGATAAAAATCCTCCTCCAGATTAACATCTTAGATATTTCACTCATACTGCCCCTTCCTTCCTTAAAAAACAAGCTTAGAACTGAAAGAAACACTGCCCTCTTCCTACAATTAGGAAAGTAGGCTCTCTGATCCTTTGCAAGCCGCAGGGACTGCATTATACCAGCAATTACTTACCTAGGAGAACGGACTAAGGAGATAACGTCTTTGAAGCATGATTAATTTACACAGGCCCTCCCACTACAATATAAACTGTTATCCAGAAAGATAAGCATGAATCTTGATTTATTTTTGATACAAGAATGATGGCAGCAGTGGGAGCTACTATATCTGTATGTGTCTTCCCAAGTAGAAAGGTCGTAACACTATACCTCTTCAAACCATTCTGCAGTAATAGGGCACTTTTTTGCTGTACCAGGTAATTTTGACCATGTAAGTCCCTTTGTGCAGAGAGATTGAGGTGACACGTTTACATCTCCATTGCCTGGACTATGTTCAAATTCAGCTCACATGATGTCCTCCCTTTCTGTATTCAGTCCAAACACCCAAACCTGTCATAGTCTTGTCTTCCATTTTTCTTCACTGTCCCTGTGAGCTACAGTTGACAACTTGCTTATTCAAGCTTTGAGTAATATGGAAAAGCAATGAATTCACTAGAAATTGTATCCTTTTTTGTTGTACAATGTCTGGCTCAAATATCTTCTTGGTAGATCTGCAAAAAATGTGCTTAACAATTCCCCTCCCTGCTTTCCAGTTTCAGACAGATTTTAGAAATGTTATACCAAAGCATCCAATTTCTACTCTGTCTTACCTGCCACATCTCCTCTCTACAGAAAACACTGAAGATGTTGCTGCTGTAGAACTTCACTTTACTTTTCAGAGGCATCTTTCTGTTAGATCTCTGATAGCTGTCAGAATGTATTGCCTTCTTGCTTGACATTTGCATGGGTCTTCCATCAAATATTGTCTTCCACAGCAATCCAGCTGTCCCGATAAGTGAAATTCTCCTTTTTTCAGGTCTTTTCCTGCAAACATTACTCTTCCATCTTTCTATATTCCTCCCACCTTCATCAGCTTTGATTTGGAACTACATACACACAGACTGTATACACAAATACAAAGATGCTATAGAAAGAACTGAAGAAATCCAGGTGCCTCTCAAAGCATGATCACTCAGAGTTAGACTGGGAAATGTAATGCCTACTTTATCACTGCTGTTTTATGCATCATTGTTAATGTCACCACTGGATGTGCTTCTTCTGGAAGATGGAAATGCTGAATTTCTTGCATGCAGGATTGTCCCAGAAATGCCATCACTTAAGTTTCACAAGTAATACAAGACTGCAGCAAACTGGTGAACATGCCAAAACATTCAGTAGTTTTTTTTTTTTTTAAAGATAAGTGACATTTTAACACTCACACTTTAATGGAAAACAGTGCATCCGGCTCTACTCTCTACCAAATGAATTGAATGCTCTCTGTAAGGCTGGACAATAAATACAGGGATACATTATCAGTATAAATTGATGAACTGTAAGTAGCCTTCATTCCCATTTATTTAAGAAACTTTGCCTTGTAGTTATAAACATCCAGTAATATATTAAGGACTTAAGAGATACCCATTCTAGCCTTCTTACAGCTTTAACTCTATGTTAGCTTAACCGTTTAGCATATCAGTTCTTATGTAAAGTTTCACAAGAATGAAGAATTTAAGAATTCAGATATTTGTCCAGACCCAGAGAGTCTTCACTTGCCTGGATGAAGTAAGATTTCTGTGTCCAAACTTTATAAGCCATTCTCAAGGGCAGATAACCAGACTAACTAAACAGAAACAGCAAAACATTCAGCCAAGTATCAGAAAAAGTATTTCCCATTGATCACAGAAGGACAAGACTTACAATTCTTGCATACAGAATAGACCTGATTTCATTTTTGGTTTTGATACTAAATTCTATTAAACCTGTTGATGAAACTTGTTGATAAGTCCCTGAACTTTCCTTCCCCCTCCATTCCCTATGAAAGACCTTAGGAACGCCAGCTGAGCCAGGAAAGATCAGAGCCTGTACCAGGCTCCTTCCATTGGTTCACTGAAGAGGAAAGACCTGCTTTGCAGGCAGAGGTGTGAAACAAAATGGGCTTGCTGCCTTTTGGACAATTCCTGACTGCTCTTCTCTCCTACTCAAGTGACCATGACAAATAACTTCAACAGAAATTTTAAGCTTGTCTGCGTTATAGTGATCATCGCGGCTTTCCCTCTGTTGTTGATCATATTTTGTGTGAAAGTTCAGCTTCTTGTTTGTGTTTTTCATAACACCTAGGAATCCAAAGAATACACTGAGTGTTAAGTACAAAATGAAAGTTCGCATCTATATCTTTCCTCTAGTGGCTTTGACGATATGACTTCTGTGATGCTAAGGGCTTTTGTTTATACTTTTACGCTTTTTCTTTTCAGGCAGTCAGCTCCCCACTTCTCTCCCCTTTCCTCACCATTACGTGGATGCCTTTGCAGCTTCCATGGGCACTCCTGCTAGCTAACTGCTCCTCTAGCTCTTTTGACAGCTAAATACTTAGTTCTTCTACTCCTGTCAACTTTGCATTCATATATGTGACAAGCTTCCAAAATTCTTGGGGTTCAGAGCATCCATAGGTTAAAATCCAAGGATGGGCCCTTTAAATGGAGAGAAGAATGTAGGAAGTTGGTAACACAAAATTAATTATTCTAGAGTAGTTGAACAGTATTTACAAATATGTACAACAACAAGATATGTCATTGTGGCCTTGTAAGTATCACGAAGTACCGTGCGCGCTCAAAGCAATGTCACACTTACTACTGGAGTCAGCTGGAAAAGCATTAGACCTTAGTAATTGGATAGAAACTACCTGTAGCCTAGTTCAGCTCCTAAGCTAGGATGTTCTTTCCAAGACTTCAGTTAAAGCTGAAATGTTTTTGCATTTGGCTTTGCATCTGAGCCTGGAATATTTTATTGCTGCTGAGTCATTCCAATGCATTTTTCCGAAATGCCTCAGGATAGTCTTTGAATGGCTGATAAGAAGTTAATTCCAATGCATTCAGTGGCAGAAAAAAGCCAAACTGCCATGGAACAAGTTGATCTTATTAGTCATGTCCTAGTGAAATGACAACCCTCAAAGACGTAGACTTCACATTCCTTACTTAAATACCTATATCCTATTAGAGCTAAAAGAGGAGAACCACCTAAGCAAGATACACTTTTGAGGATCTTAGGTTCATAGGCTATTGGTTACTAATCCCATGTAGAATATTTGGAGGAGGCTGGAGTTGAGAAGGTAAGAGCAGTACAAAGAGCTAGACACTATCAGAAGGGGGAGAGAAGGAAAGACGTCATAGAAATGCTATAAGCTGTTTTCAGCTTAGGGAAAAAAAAAGGAAATAGGAAATTCTGAGCCAGGCTTTGAACTAAGCTAAGTGGTACTTCATGCAACAGGCATGTGGTCTGTGAAATGTTTTGTCAAAGGGTACTGTAGGTGCTACTGTAGGGTGGTTTGAGGGAAAACTGGAAAGTTGATGGAATTAAAATCCATTGAGGTTTACTAAAAACTTAGTACTCATACTGAGAACGGCTGGATTTTGGCAAGAGTTTAGAGAGGAGAATCACATATATGCCCCTTCTTCTACCCCTCCCCAGGTATCAGATTTTGACAACTGTCAGAGACAACATATTGGCTTAGACGGACCTTTAGTTTGACTCACAACTCATTCTTATGGCAAGAGGTAAGGGATGCAGCCCTGAAGCAAAGTGGTAAACATATCCCAAGAAATAGCTAGCCAGGAAAATGTCACTACTCTTCTTGCCTTCTGTTTAAAGAGGGTATAGGTAGGTAAGTTAGAGTGAGTGCATATATATGTAGGGAGAAAATTAGAAGGGCCAAAGCCCAACTAGAACTTAATCTGGCTTCTGATGTTAAGGACAATAAAAAATGTTTCTATAAATACATTAGCAATAAAAGGAGAACTAAGGATGGTCTCCATCCTTTATTAGACGGGGGTGGAAACCTAGTGACCATGGATGAAGAAGAGGCTGAGGTACTTAATGCCTTCTTTGCCTCAGTCTTTAGTAGTAGGACCAGTTGTTCCCTGCATACCCAGGCCCCTGAGCTAGGAGACAGGGGTGGGGAGCAGAATGAAGCCCCCGTAACCCAAGGGGAAATGTTGAGTGACCTGCTACACCACTCAGACATGCATGAGTCTATGGGGCTGAATGGGGTCCACCCAGGCATACTGACGGAGCTGGTGGATGGGCTCACCAAGCCACCTTCCATCACTTATCAGCAGTCCTGGCTAACTGGGGAGGTCCTGGTTGACTGGAGGCTAGCAAATGTGATGCCCACCCACAAAAAGGGCCAGAAGGAGGATTCGGGGAACTCCAGGCCTGTCAGTCTGATCTCGGTGCCTGGGAAGGTTGTGGAACAGATCATCCTGAGTGCCATTATGCGGCACATGCAGGACAAGCAGGTGATCAGGCCCAGTTAGCCTGGGTTTATGAAAGGCGGGGTCCTGCTTGACAAACCTGATCTTCTATGATAAGGTGACCCGCTCAGTGGAGGAGGGGAAGGCTGTGGATG
>VZSZ01002344.1:425098-487058 GCA_013398815.1 Ibidorhyncha struthersii | reverse complement strand
TATGTAGGGAGAAAATTAGAAGGGCCAAAGCCCAACTAGAACTTAATCTGGCTTCTGATGTTAAGGACAATAAAAAATGTTTCTATAAATACATTAGCAACAAAAGGAGAACTAAGGATGGTCTCCATCCTTTATTAGATGGGGGTGGAAACCTAGTGACCATGGATGAAGAAGAGGCTGAGGTACTTAATGCCTTCTTTGCCTCAGTCTTTAGTAGTAGGACCAGTTGTTCCCTGCATACCCAGGCCCCTGAGCTAGGAGACAGGGGTGGGGAGCAGAATGAAGCCCCCGTAACCCAAGGGGAAATGGTGAGTGACCTGCTACACCACTCAGACATGCATGAGTCTATGGGGCTGAATGGGGTCCACCCAGGCATACTGACGGAGCTGGTGGATGGGCTCACCAAGCCACCTTCCATCACTTATCAGCAGTCCTGGCTAACCGGGGAGGTCCTGGTTGACTGGAGGCTAGCAAATGTGATGCCCATCCACAAGAAGGGCCAGAAGGAGGATTTGGGGAACTCCAGGCCTGTCAGTCTGACCTTGGTGCCTGGGAAGGTTGTGGAACAGATCATCCTGAGTGCCATTATGCGNGTAAAGCCTTTGACACTGTTTCCCACAGCATTCTTCCATAGAAACTGGCTGCTCATGGCTTGGCTGGGTATATGCTTTGCTGGGTAAAAAACTGGCTGGCTGGCCGTGCCCGGAGAGTGGTGGTGAATGGAGTTAAATCCAGTTGGCAGCCGGTCACAAGTGGTGTTCCCCAGGACTCAGTACTGGGGCCAATTGTCTTTAATATCTTTATCAATGACCTGGATGAGGGAATGGAGTGCGCCCTCAGTAAGTCTGCAGACAACACCCAGTTGGGCAGGTGTGTTAATCTACTTGAGGGGTAGGATGGCCCTACAGAGCAATCTGGACAGACTGGATTGATGGGCTGAGGCCAATGGTATGAGGTTCAACAAGGCTAGGTACCTGGTCCTGCACTTGGGCCACAACAACCCCATGCAGCTCTACGGGCTTGGGGAAGAGTGGCTGGAAAGCTGCCTGGTGGAAAAGGATGTGGGGGTGTTGATTGACAGCCGGCTGAATATGAGCTAGCAGTGTGCCCAGGTGGCCACGAAGGCTAATGGTATCCTGGCCTGTATCAGGAATAGTGCGGCTAGCAGGACTAGGAAGGTCATTGTCCCGCTGTACTCGGCACTGGTGAGGCTGCATTCAGTTTGTGCTTGGTTTTAGAACCCTCACTACAAGACAGACATTAAGGTTGCACCAGAGGAGGTTTAGATTGGATATTAGAAAACTTTGCTTCACAGAAAGTGTTATCAAACATTGGATCAGGCTTCCAGGGAAGTGGTGGAATCACCATCCCTGAAGGTATTTAGAAGAAGGGTAGACATGGTGCTGTAGTGGTGGTTTTGGCAGTGTTAGGCTGATGGTTGGACTTGATGATCTTCAAGGTCCCTTCCAACCTAGATGATTCTATGATTCTATTCTATAAATGATAGATGTGTGTATGCAATGAATGTCAGCAATGCACACACCTACCTTACTCAACAGAACATACAGTGGAGACTGAGGCAGCTGCTCCTGAAAGAAATGACATTTTGGAAACTGCAAATGTTTCCACTACCAAATGGCAAGTCATCTCAGTGAAACACATCTGTGCCTTGCTCCTCATGCAATTTCACTGTGCTCACACAGAAAAGCTGTCTTTGCTCACAATAGTAGCAGTATTTTCTTGTAGAATAAATTCATGGATTCTTTGCAAATATCTCGACATTTGCATGCAAATACTAACTGGAGCAAAAGTATGTCATTTTGCTTAGTTCAAATCCAATAAGAGAGGGAGTAATGTTTGAAACCAGCAAGCAAGAAACTGAGGACTGAAAAAAACAAAAGGAGAATTTTTGCAAACAGCGTAAGACACCCAGTCTGAAAATATCCATAAAATACAGAGCATAACAAACTAAATATGAGCTATAAATACATAATAATATAAATACATAAATACGAGCATATTTGATTTTGAGATTTTCAGATACAAACCTTGAACTTCCTCTCCTCAGTCTACTGCAGTTTGTTTGTTTTGCGTAATAACATTATTTTGGTTTGTCCCTTAAAACATACTGCAATTTCTTTCTCAAAAAAGCCCACATTTCAGTGCAATGACATTAGCTCTGTGAAGACACATGGCTTATTTCAGCTGAGAAGTGTTCTGATCTACAGGAACTAATTAGAGCATTTTCTCGAGCTCATTCCTTTCTTCTCATTACTGGTGACCAAAGACAACTGCTGAGACATGATTATTGCAGAACTGTCTGCTAGTGTATGCATTATCTTCTCAGAAATAAATTGGCAAATACTACCAGTGTAAGGGGTAGGGAATGCTTAGGAAAACAGCCACTGGCAGAAAACAGCACCCATAACAGTCACCCTAAGGCCACACAAGCTGATGTCTGCCAGAAACAGCTTCAGAAAAAAAAGTAGGGAAACAGAATGTAGAAAAAAATAAGTCTATGCAGGGTGATGTGAGTGATTATTTACAAAGGCATTCATAAAATGATCAGAGGGCTGGAACACCTCTCCTATGAGGACAGGTTGAGAGAGTTGGGGTTACTCAACTTGGAGAAGAGAAGACTCCAGGGAGACCTTACTGTGGCCTTTCAGTACTTAGAGAGGGCTTATAAGAAAGAAGGGGACACACTTTTTAAGAGGGCCTGGAGCGACAGGAAAAGGGCTAATGGTTTTAAACTAAAAGAGGGCAGATTTAGCCTAGAAATAAGGAAGAATTTTTTTACAATGAGAGTGGTGAAACACTGGTCCAGGTTGCTCAGAGAGGTGGTTAATGCCCCATCCCTGAAACGTTCCAGGTCAGGCTGGATGGGGCTGTGAGCAACCTGATCTAGTTGAAGATGTCCCTGCTCCTGGCAGGGGGGTTGGACTAGACAACCTTTAAAGGTCCCTTCCAACCCAAATCATTCTATGATTTCTCCGTGTGGTCTGCAGGTTGTTGCAACTCTTGGGTATTTCAACCAGTGATTTGAGGCATACCATCTTGTCTGGAAGGCTGAGCAGCTTCATACAAAGAGTTCTTCAGTTCAATAAATTGGTGTTATTTACAAATGAGTTTATTTGTTTAGAGCCATTCCTTAGCGCTATACTCTATGAGTGATATATTTGACCTCAAAGGGACAGCTTGCTTCATCTGCAAGTTCTTAATTGCTGTGCAAAGAACCAGCAATAATTATATAAGAAGTGAGGAAAAGGAAGGCATAATCTGTTCATCCAGTTTAAATGTGGCCATCCATACCAACGGTATAGCGTTTCTGCACTTGGGGTGCTTTTCCACATTTCTGCGCAGCATGCCTTTCTTTCCTGTCTGGCTGCTTGAACTTCTAAAAACCCGAATTAAGTTTTCAGCGCATCCTACTCTTACTGGACTGAATATACCATGGAGTCAGCTGATATGTCTGCACATTATAAAGACAGAGTAAGATTAATGTGAAGAAGTGCAGAGAGCTATTCACAGTATTGGCACCATTGTGCCCTTAAGAAGTGTAAAGGTTGCTCTAGCTGTTCAAACAGTCTTGCCTGACTATACATTTTAGACAAAGAGTGGGTTGTTTTGCTGAAGAGCGTTAATAAGACATACCAGATCTTAACAGAGTCAGTCAATATGACAAATTCTATAGTCTGAAAAAAATGGTCAGGGCGGAATATAGCTTCAAAGAGCAACCCCAACGCCAGAAACAGGCTTGAATAATTATAAAAAACGTAGTGCTGCACAGGCATACAAAAAGTATTTTAACTTCCCCAGTCCTTCAAAATCCCATTTGTTTCTACTTCCAGAGTGCAGCGGGGCTTAAAGAGGATAAGTTTTCAGAAGTGACAGATTTAAATCCAAACCAAAATAACATCAACGGCAAAAAAGGAAAACACCACACCAGGTTTATGAGGGAGAAAATCAGATGGCATTTTTACATGCAAATGATGAATATCAGTGGGAAAGAATTCAATATGATAAATGTGCTCTGTTTCCTCTCTGCTATTAAGTGAGCTTCTGCAGTGCCATTGCCTATCCTGGCCTTACATTTCCATAGGAAATTGCACAAGCTTTCCCATGCAAATTTGCAGCAGGTGTATAGGGGACACAGAGCACAAAGCCATGACTGGTTGACCCATCAATCAAAAGTAACTGATGGATCTTTTTCCTACCAAGGAAGCCAGCTAAAAAGAAGCAAGACTCTTCTAGCGTCTTTTGTGGGCTGTTTTGGTGGTTGTATTTTTTTTTGCGGTGGGTGGGGTGGGTGGGTGTCACTTTTAACATTTTGCTACTGCTACCAGTATTTTTAATTTTTTTTAGGAAGAACAGAGTCTCTCATGGTCACAGATTGAGTTCACGGACAACCCAGCAGTAGTTTCCCATGGTGCCCCCAGCCAAGACTACACTGAAAAGTTTAGCTTGGTCTCACTGTGCCTTTCAGGTCTGAAAAAAAAATTACTTCAAAAATTCCCCTCAAAAGAGTTTAGTTTATATCATCAGTAGCTATGCCAGCAGGGAAAGCTACTTTCAGCCATATATATTACCCCTTCACCAGGGGTTTCCACAACACTACTATAGCACAGAGACCCTGGTAGTTGTACCTTGTGACCTGTCCTTGCTTAAATTATCTTATTTAAAAGACTGAATAAAGAGAGAAAAGCAAATAATTTTCTCACTTCCACAGGCAACTGGTTATTTTCTGATTTTTAACACTTGGAAGATAACATCCAAAGACATCATCTTGCAGTCCCCAAACACACAGAATTTTCACTACAGCCAGTGAAGGTTTTGCCTGGAAAGACTGTAATAGTAAACAAAACACACCGAACCTTACTTTCAGAAGGAGAGACAAAATGAAAGTGAAATGAGTTAATCATAAATATTCTTCTTGAAAGGACACTAAAACTTTAAGACAGTGCAAGAAACAAAAGGGTTAGATTTCTGATGGAGAAATGTTACAATTGTTCTGTGCTGTATGCCTTAATTTGAAGACAAGGAAAACTTTGCCACTGCTGTAGTAGGCTCCTTGATTAGGGAAAAAAAAAGGAAGAAACAAATAATGACAGCCAATTTCCAGTGCTTTTAGGCTATTTCATATCAAACAGTGTGATGAATGTAGCAATATCACTTTTGGCTATAGCACAAAAAATATTATTCTCTATAGACGCTGCAGCATAAAACAAAAATGCTTTTATTACCAGTAGCAATGATGTGACATGCCTGATAAATGCCACTTTAAGACTCCTTTGGGTCCCAGCATCCCTTCACACTTATTATCAAGTTACTAATAGATTCTGTAGGTTTGACTGGCCATCATTTAGGAGTGTCATTTACTCTAAAATGACAGAAAAGTAAAATGTTCTAAAATGTTCAATTTTTCTCTTTTCCCTGACTGAGTGACTAATGACTAAGAATAATAACTTTTATTCATGTTGTCTAGGTGATGAAATGGCCATTGTAGAATGATGAATATCAAGTAAAGATGTTTTCATTTAACATAGGCAGGGGAAAAGAACCCATGAACCTTTAAGTCTTAAAAATATGAAAGAGAACAGGCAGCTATTTAAGTATTCACATCTCTTGTATGACAACTGAATCTGTTTCCCATTGTTATTAGTTTTCTTTGGATGCATAGAAGCATTGACAACAACAGGGTCAAACAAGTTACAGATTAAATCCGTATTTGCAAGATGATACTGTCCAAAGGCCCTCACTGAGATTAACATCCCTTTATTGTAGGTACTGTATAGACATACCATAAAGGTTAATTCCCACAGAAAAGTGTAGAAGTTACATAAATCACAGCAGAGCAGAGAGAGATGCACAGAAAGAGAAAACAGTTGTACAGCAGATTCATGGCAGACCTCACAATGGCTTCTGTTTAGATTAGAGATGATACTTAGGTTGCAAACAACTCATAAGGGTCCCTGCCTTTGCAAATCATAACCATAATACCTAGCAGAATACAATCTTCACTCACCGATGCTTTCTTCACTATACTACAGTACCAACAGAAATAAGAATATAAACCACATCTTTCTGCAAATTTAATTAATTTGAGCTGAGTGCCTAATTCTCTTAAGCCACTTAAAAAATCAGCATAAATTATTGTCTGTATTAGAGGATTTGATCTCACCATGACAAATATGCAATAAGTAATTCTACACTAACTAACTCAACATAAATGCTCACCTGACCCTCCCCTCACCATGCTCAGTCCTTGTAGTTCAGTCTGGTCAGCAATGAGGGACACTGGGAGTTGACCTTTTCTGGAAAGAACGAAACATTAAATAGTAATCTTTCCTTTCAAGGGAATAGATTTTGTCTTTCTTCTTATCTGGGGAAAACCAAACACTTCATTTCAAAACACAAATTTGTGTTGATCAAGTACAGTTTTTTTACGATTTTTCTTTAAAATTTATCTTTACCTAAGATAGCTTGACCTGTTCGGTTCAGACAGTTTATTTGACAATCAAAGGCACAAAGCAAGATGTGATTATTGATTATTTTTTTGTCTGTATAAACATGGTAGTTAGTAAGCAAATTCTAATGTTATTTTTACACCAAAGTATATCCCATGGCTTTAGCAGGGTTACTTTAGATTTGACATGGCAGCAATTTCAATAACTTCAGTGGAGACACTACTGATTTGCATTGACTTTAGTACTGATTTTCATCTGGATGAGTCCAGCCATCCCAGATCTTTAGCGTTTCAGTTCTGCGAGGAGACTGAAATGCCTGGAGAGCCCAGTTTGGCCAAAGAGGGATTAAGTGAGCTAGATTTGAGCAAGCTTTATAAGTTGATCTCCTTGAGATGGAAAAACTCCATCATTTAAAGGGCTTGAAGGATGAAGGGCTTTATGGTATAGGGGATGAAGGGCCACCACCCCAATTGACTCACCAAGCAGAGCAAACGAGAGACTATGGGAGATAAAAGCATCCACTGCCACAGCCTCAGTAAAGAAGTCAACTCTGCAGCTTCTGCCACAGCCTCTGATTCACTTTGAGAGGACTCCCATTGCTTACTGTGTTTCTTATTCATTAGACAGGCTTTGAAACACCAGATTCTGGTCACTCAGCAGTCATTTTTGATCATAACAAGTTCCCTGGAAAAGAGGAGAAGAAAGCAAACTATATGATCAGAAAGATCACAAAACGCTGCTCTGGCTGTATTGCAGGCTGTGTAATGTAAACTCTATCAAATAAACACTCCCAGATATTTTCCTACTCTATGATTACTGCAGTAGAAATGCTCAATAATGTTCAACAAATGTATGAAAACAGCATATGTCAATCCAGCATTTCCTTCAAACTGTTCTATTTTGAGTTCCTGTTTTGTTCAATTAACACCGCTATGACTGACTCACTCTAGTTACATCTGATCTGCTCAGGAGCAACAGAAGGAGCTTTCATTAGCACTGAAAATCTATAGTCAAGCAACTTTATAGCAGTGACACACAGAGGTGAAAGTCAGAAAGATCTGAGGTCTGATGCTCAGAGGTCCTTCTCAAAATGCTGGCAAAAAGTATGTCCCTAGGACTGGTGTTAAGGCTAAGCAGGCTGTGACTTGCTCCAGCCAGAAAAGAACACAGGCAAAAAGCACCATTGTATCAGGTGTTATTAGTGATCACTGCTGTACGTTAACACTGGTAAGAGCAAGAAAGTAATAATCTTTTTTCTTACGTTTCTTGTGTGTGTTTCTTCCACATGCTCTCTTTTTCTTTGTGTATTAACAGAAATTTAACTATTTAACAGAAGAGGACAGCAGAATATACTTTTGGCTAAGCCAAAAAATCAGACTAAAGTCCAGCATGGAAATCTTAGGGAGAAAGGGCTTTACTGTAGCTGGGAGAGGTGGTCCCACAGAGGCAAACATCTATATAATTTACCTTTTTCAAAACCGAAAGTCTCTTCATGCCAAATAAGCCACTAGTGATTACAGTTAGTGTTATTCTATAGTGATGCTGATCATGCTAAGTACCACCCAGCACAGCTGTGGGCCCTGTGTAGAAGACTGTCTGATCTAATTTCACACACAGCACTCTGAAATAAAAAAAGTCGGTGGGAAAGACAGAAGAGTGCTTCTAGCACTCCTGTGGTTATCAAGAAAAGCTTGCTGTTTGAGCACTGGCAGGTAAAAAGCTGATGGTGGTGACTGGTAAGCATGCTGAAGAAAAATATGAGAGGATCAGCGCCCAGCCTATGGGTGTTTGCCAGCTGTTAGGGCAGTGGAGGACGCAGAACTGTTGCCAGCAGGATGCTCCGGAGAGACTGTGGAAGTCCCTTTAATGCAAGAGGTTGGGTGGTCCTGAGCTGCCACTGCTCAACTGGAGCTGTGGTTTGTGAGCCGGCTGGGAGAGAATGTGCGCAGCCTGACAAATGAAGAATAAATGGTAGGAAACAGGTCAGGGATCAAAAGATGAGTGTTGTAAGCCAGTCAGTCAGAGCAGGTAGCTAAAACCACATTGGAAGACAAGATTCAAAGGTCATGCACTGGCATAACTGTTTTCCTACCAGAATCATAGTTGGAAAGAACCTTAAAGATCATCTAGCTACAACCCCCCTGCCCTGGGCAGGGACACCTCCCACCAGCCCAGGTTGCTCCAAGGCCCGTCCAACCTGGCCTTGAACACTCAAGGGATGGGGCATCCACAACTTGCCTGGGCAACCTCTTCCAGTGTCTCACCACCCTCACAGTAAAGAATTTCTTCCTAATATCTAATCTAAATCTACCTTCTTTCAATTTAAAACCATTACCCCTCGTCCTATCACTACACTCCATGACAAAGAGCCCCTCCCCAGCTTTCCTGTAGGCCCCCTTTAAGTACTGAAAGCACGCTATAAGGTCTTCTCTTCTCCAGGCTGAACAAACCCAACTCTCTCAGCCTGTCTTCATAGGAGAGGTGCTCCAGCCCTCTGATCATCTTCATGGCCCTCCTCTAGACCTGCTCCACCAGGTCCATGTCCTTTGTATGCTGGGGCTCCAGAGCTGGATGTAGTATTCCTGGTGCGGTCCCACGAGAGTGGAGTAGAGGGGGAGAATCCCCTCCTTTGATCTGCTGGCCACACTTCTTTTAACACAGCCCAGGATGCGGTTGGCTTTCTGGGCTGCAAGTGCATATTACCAGCTCATGCTGAGCTTCTCATCAACCAGCACCCCCAAGTCCTTCTCCTCAGGGCTGCTCTCAGTCCATTCTCCACCCAGCCTGTGTTTGTGTTTGGGATTGCCCTGACCTACATGCAGGACCTTGCACTTGGCCTTGTTGAACTTCATGGGGTTTCCCCTTCCAAGCCTGTCAAGGTCCCTCTGGATGATATCCCTTCCCCCCAGCATGTCGACTGCACCACACAGCTTGGTGTCATCAGCAAACTTGCTGAGGGTGCACTCAATCCCATGGTCCATGTTGCCAACAAAGATGTTAAACAGCACCGGTCCCAATACTGACCCTTGAGGAACGCCGCTCACCACTGGTCACCACTTGGACATCAAGCTGTTGACTGCAACTCTTTGAGTAAGGTCATGCATCCAATTCCTTATCCACCCATGGTCCATCTGTCAAATCCACATCTCTCCAATTTAGAGACACTAAAGAAAAGTTAAGGGTCCAGGACTCTAATGACTTCACTGAGAACAGGACTCAAAGGCACACTTATTTAAAAACGTATTTAAGCATCTAATTATGGTTTCTATCTTAAACAAAAATACTTATGAGCTTGGCTGAATCCGAATCCAAAGTGGTAGAAATGCGACCAGACTTCAAACACGGTTCAGATAAACTCTGAGAATCAACAAACAGCACATTCATCCCAGACTCCCCAGTGAACTGTGCATTAGAAATCATTCGTAAAATTATTATTTTAGTCCTAAAGACAAATTCATTTTACACAAGCCTAGAAGACTCTGTTGCTATTAAATCATCATCAAAAACATCAATGAAAGGTCATTTTGTCAGTGTTCTCATTTTATATTGCTAGACCCAAATTTCCCTGTGCCTGCCTGGATCTCTCTGCCTGAGGCGCTCTCTTCCCTTGTTGCTTAGGTGAAGGCAGCTGCTATGTGGATATATTTTACAATGTGTTTTGAAATTATTCTCTAAATAAAAATTGGGTTCCGTAGGCTGCAATAGGCAAGTATAACTAAGGAATGTGTCTCTGGTTTAAATACAGTACAAAAATGCAGATCCCTAACATAGAGTAAGAAACATTTCTGGATAAAGGCAGGAAGGTAAGATATTATGTTTTAAATAAAAGCTAACACTAACGAGCATTTCTAAGATGGATTTGTACTAAAATAACCCTGAAAAGATTTCAGAAACAGGTGTATTAAAATGTTCATTTGAAATTGCTATGAATTTTTGTCTAAGGAGCAAGTTGTCTTACAGGTTCCATTTTCTAACAGAGAACTGTTTTCACTTTATGAAATATTTTGCATTATATTTTAATTAAAGTTATAATTACAGAACTAAATATAATTAGCTTCTTTCTTCAAAAGAAATTGGAAGTGAACTTACTTTATTAAATTTTCAATTTGTTTCCTGCAGTGTTACATAGTTTATTCTAATTAATTGAATGAGATCTCATAAATATTTTATCAACACAGGGATGTGATTAACAGCTCGAGTTTTGTGTGGTTTTCTTTTTTTCTTTCCAGTTTTCTTCTTCTCTGCATTACCATTCCCACAGTTTTCATGTGCACTCTCCTGCCTACAGTGACGACTTAAATATGGGAGCCCTGACAGAGCACCCCCCGCTCCGCAGCAAAATGTTGTATTTTAGCAGTCTTGGCCATAGGAAGCCATTTTTAACTTCTCTTTGGGAATGTTTGATATCTAAGGGAGACCTCATATAACACAGACCATGGAAGTGACACTCACTTCTTGTGTGATTTATGACTTCCACACTGAATAGCTTCCTGCAGAATCTTCTCTGCTTTCAGTGTGTGTTTGTGTGTGCAGTGTATTTGTTTGTTCTCAGTGCAGATAAAGCAGAAAGGACTAAAAAGGACTGCAACCCCCATTAGCACATGCTACTCTAGAGATTACAAAATGGATCAGAAGGTACATATCTCACAGCTCCCTAGTCCCCGTTGGGTTGCAAAGGTCTCAATTTTTACATGGCATCAGCGAGATTTAAACTTGGGAGTGCTGAGTGGAGCCATTGTGGTTTGAGCCTTTGGCTTGACCTGTTCAGCCTCCCATTTGCCGTGTGGACATTCAGCACAGCAGAAACATAGTGCCCTCAGGCCCCTCTTACAAGATCAAGAGCTAGCATCAGGGGGAAAACCCACCAGGGGCTTCACAGACTCACAGGGAAAGAGGCAATCCCCACTTGAGAGCATGTCAACGCAAAGGAAAAGGGAAGGAGGACGTGGAGGGGAAGTGACCTGCCTGTAGTTAGACACGGTATCAGGACAAACATGAGAATATGCTCTCCTAATCCCCAGTCCAATAATGCCTCCCTCCCCATCACTACTGATATGGGATGATTACAATTTATGTTGGAAGCGCTGCTCTGCAGCCACAGCGGTGAGTAGATACACTTATCAGTATGGATAGCTAAGCAAATAAACAGCATGTTGATCCTATCAAACAGAAATAAATGTAAGTACATCTGTATGTAAACTGAATAGTCAGAAAGTAAGAAGATAATCATTATGGCTCTGTATCAGACTGGATCTCTGTCAGTCCCCAGTTTAGAGGGGAAGGGACCGGTGTCACAGAAAGTAACACTGTGTTCTTTTAATATAGTCCAGATTAATTTAATTAAGCACTGCTTTAATAATATCAAAGGAAAGCTTCAGGCTTCACTATGACCTTTACCATCCCACAATATCAAAGGTATGGGATAAATTAAACAAAAATGAAATCCATATATATTTTATGTATCCATTTAGCTCAGACAGGCATTGTGTCACTTGCCTGTCTTGTATTGCTGACAGCAACAGGCTAAGCATCTTTTAATATTTAAAGAACAATTTGTTTTCTTGCAAGCATGCTTCAAAAGTCCCAGCGATGCTAGCTGGAAGTGTACACATTTCTCCCTGGGAAAAAAACTTCCCCTAATTGTTTTTCTTGTTCATACATTCCTTTACTAATTATTCTTCAATTTAGGGCAAATCGTGGAAGTAGAAAAGTGAATGAGATTTGCTTCTCGTTCTATATGTTGTACAAAACTGGGTAGCCTCCATCTGCATGCACAGTAGTCCTTCTTTTGAATTATGAAACAAATCAGTTGAAATCATGTTGACAAGAACCTTGCAATGATGCCTTGCACTCATGATTCAGAGATCCTGTTGCACTGTTAATGTTGTTTTCCAAAGTCTGAAACTATTTTCCAATCAACCCAAATTTTGATTGATAGATGACGTTAACCCTGATGTTTACAGGCATTTCTTTCAGAGGCTGGAGCTGTGACTGTTGACGCCAGACCTGGATTTGACCTGAGAGTTGCTCTAGGTTTATGTCTTGTAATGACTCTAAAGAAGCTTTATTGTGCTTGGGTCATCACCCTCTGTTAATTTACTTTACTTGTCTGAAATCAAGTAGGCTGTTACTTGCACAGCTGCAAAGGCAATAATAACAGTAAATGCAATTTTTATGTGGAGAAGGTCCACATTTCTCAGTTCCTAATACACCAAGAAAGATGAAAAGGCCAGAAAACTTGTTGTGCTGTTAAAATGAGAAGATTATGGATATTTTCTAAAATTATTACAAGAGAGGCCTGGGATTCACATGTAATATTTAAAGCACATCGAACATACTTTAGGCACTGCATTATTAATGTCAAATGAAGTATGTTCTCCAAATATTTATTTACAACTCTCCAGTGTTAATGCTCAGAGTGGAGATTCCTTCCCATGGCTGCATATCCCACTATGGCAAAAATCTTGCTCCATCTCAGGGTAATGCATCTTCCCATTTTTCTAATTCAGACTTCCTGACCTTTAATTCTCTGTGTTCTCTCCCGGTCAGAGCTACATTTCATAATGTTAGTCGAGAGGGAACTTTGTGTAGTATCAGCATCAGCAAAGTCAGCTGGGCCAGCTCCCAAACCCTTACAATTCCCTCACCACCACGCTTCAACAAACAATGGCACCACGGTTCTATCACTTTATCTACTAAAGGGTATTTTATCTCCTCTTGTTTTAGTTTGTTTTCACAGCTACAGTCTTGTCTTTTACCTTGTAACGTAACTTCAGATACTTTTCCTCTTACCAGATTCTTTACTGCCTGCTGCAGATTTTTTCTCAACATATGGGGAAAACAGTCTTCACACTTCTCTTTCCATTCCTTGACATAACGGGTGGTTTAAACAGTTTGCATATGTATACACAATGGAAAGGGGAATCTGCGCTAACACAGAGACGGATGCTTGAAGCATTTTGTTGAAACAAGTTTTAGAGAAGGTTCTACTTTTCTTTTTTAAAGTTTGAAGCTGATTTGAAACCCAGATAGTATTAACTTATTTGTAATATTAACTCACAACCACTGGCAACACCGCGACATTTCTGTTCTTGCATTTTATCCACTGATGAGGGAAAAAACAACTGAGATCATTGTGCTAGGCACAGGACAGGCAGGCGCACAAATCCCTCCATGGCAAGGGCTCCCAGTTTTGTGGGTTAAGATGATCTCTTTACATGTTCATGGCAAAGGAACACAGAAGCCAAAGGAAAGGTAGGGCAAAGGAACACGTACAAAGCCATGCTGAAAAAAGAAGTACTGGTGCTCGTGTTGAGGAAGCCAGCACAGGACAAACTACATCGACTCTGCGGCATTCTAAAAAGATGTGGAATTCTGACACGGAGAATAACTCATGTCATACCTCTCGCTACCCATTTGTCCAGAATAGTTTCTATTTCATATCTCCTTTTAATTCACAGCAAATTTCTTGAAGATAGAAATACTGTGAGCTGCGTTATGCTAAGTTGGCATATTCTAACAACCAAGAGTCCTTGGAACAACTGCAAGGGCTTTGAAGAAAGAAAAAAGCTCTGAATGTTTTCAGGTTGTGACCACTTCTGTAAGGGAGGACAAGTGAATAGATATTTTGATGCTGGAGCTTAGATCAATATAATTTTTTACTCTAACTGTAACAAAACCTCAGTCTGGATTATTCAGTCTCTGTGGTTTTGTCACAGCATTCACGTGGCATATGTACCACAGTATCCTGATCAGTAGGTAGCATCTGTCTTGAGTTTTGTTCTATTTAATTTGATAAAAGTGGAGCTCATGCAAAGACAACTAATTGGGGAGCTGAATACACAACCTACCACCCACCAGGTGTCATTACTGGAAATAACTCCACAAAGAAACCACATTTGGAGCTAAAAACCTAAGACATCTTTAACTCCTGACAGTATTCTCTGTTTCATTATCTCTCAGTGACTTGGGATGTTTTTTATGACACACACCCCACACACATCCCCATGCAGAAGAAATTAGACCTAAAGGCATTCTGAGTAAGGGACCTCTGAAATCCCATAGTGCAGGCTTTACACTGACTTCAGGAGTGGGACAGCTTGGCAGGAAGACCTGGCCAGAGCACAGATACTCTCCCTCTGTATCATTTGGTGCTATGACACCAAGATGAATATTGGACCAAAAATTTAGTAAAAAGCTGCCACATGGTCTGATAATACACAGGGCACAAACACTGTTTAACGCACACAGTAATTCCCTTGCTAGGACTTCACTTTGTGGGACAAAAGAGAGACATGACGCTGGGACAGGGGCAGATAAATAAAGACAAAAAGGACTTGGTGGCTACAGCGTTACCTCTCTTTAGCTTCCTGGAGAATGATGGAGGAAGAGCCTTATGGTTGTCAGGAAAACTCACTGCCCCAAGACAACTTCGAAACTGCTGGGGAAGTGTTGGCCACCCTTTTTCTCTCTCCTTGGCAATGACAGACACTCCTCTCATACATCTACGGGGCACTGAATGACTAGGCAAGTTTCACTACAAGGAAATACCAGGTCTTTACAGTGCTCCTGGGAGACGCAAAGGAAAAAATTAGTCCATATCTGGCTTTTCCAAAAAGCCTCTGCACAAGAACATATGTACGTATATCCACATCACCTTCAGTCTGATGCTCATCACACTCATTCAGGGCATAGCAGTTCAGATGGGCAGATGACCGGGGCATTTATCCTACCACAGTCTGTGTGTCAATACACCTGTGGCTTTAAACTAGCCACCAGACCAGCCACAGCTCTGTGCACCCATCCCGACTTGGAGAGCATCACTCACCCAGGCACCCTTGAAGTCCTACTTATTTTGTAGCTGCAATTCGTTGCAGTTCAGTCTCTTTTTGACATATCGATTCATCTCAACAGTTCTGTCTCCACAAAGTATTAAAGAAATTCTCAATGTGATATTTCCATTTGCCTGTGTTTTTAAATGGGATCAGTTTGGCAGTTTCAAATAGATGCTTTATTTTATTGTCACCCAGGAAATACCACAGCATTTCTCCCCCTCCTGATTTACATATAACAATACCGTATAAGTGGAAACACAAAGTTTTTATTTTAGAGGCACTGTCACTAAAATGTCTTTAGAAGCTTCCAGAAGAATACAATGTCACCTATTTCTTTTGGCCTTATCATTTTGTAATTACAGAGCTACAAGATATGGTTGAAGACACCGCAAAAGCATATCCTTTTCTCTGCAGACATTTGTTTCACTGAGGCCCTCGTGGCTTTCACAGAATCCCAGAATGGTCAGGGTTGGAAGGGACCTCTGGAGATCACCCAGTCCAACCCCCCCGCCAGAGCAGGGTCACCTACAGCAGTTGCACAGGACGGCGTCCAGGCGGGTTTTGAATGTCTCCAGAGTGGGAGACTCCACAACCTCTTTGGGCAGCCTGTGCCAATGCTCTGCCATCCTCAAAGGAAACAAGCTCCTCCTCATGTTAAGATGGAACTTCCTACATTTGAGTTTGTGCCCGTTACCTCTTGTTCTATCACTGGGCACCACTGAAAAAAGACTGTTCCCATCCCCCTGGCACCCCCCCTTTAAGTATTTATAAGTATTGATAAGATCCTCCCTCAATCTTCTTTTCTCTAGACTAAAGAGACACAAGTGCCTCAGCCTTTTCTCGTAAGAAAAATGCTCCAATCCCCTAATCATCTTAGTAGCCCCGAATCACCCCTGGTGATTCCACACCTTGAATCATCATTGATATGTTGCTGAAGATCTGGACCCAAAAAATAAATAGAATCATTCAAAAAAGGACATTCAATCTTTAGTGAATTATGTCCTTGACTCTTTATTGCCCATTCAAATCCCTGTAACTTTGTGTTTAGACACTGCTTAGATGTCTTATCAATTTTAATAAAGAACTTTCTAAAAATTTAAAGGGTCTACATCTTTTTCCATTGTTACAATTGAAATCCTTGAATGACCTGCTATCAAAAGAGATCAGTTAAGCAGAATTTTCCATTCTCCCCATTACTTCGATACTTGCTCCCGTTATTTTGTCTCTCAGTAGCTTCCTTAACCCTTATCTTGCTCATTTAATGCAATTAGAATTCAACATGAGTCTCAAAAAATCAAGACAATATAATCACATCTCACTGTAACTTTTAAGCTGTTGCAGAAGCTCATATTCTTTCCCAAATTCTTTATTTTTCACCAATTAACTATGATATATTTAGTGCTTATTTTCAAACATTAAATGCTTCGGTTCAAAAGTGCACTAAGCAAATAAATAATGTGCAAGGCTTTTTAGCATCACTCAAAGGAAATCCTAAGAACCTGTGACACCCTATTTTTCAGTACGAAGAAAAACAGACAATTGTGGATAATTTAAATTAAACTACTTTGTAGATTTTTGAACACCACAATTCTAATTTTGTAGCCATAATTTTCACTTTATAATGTACTTTCAAGAAGCCAAAAGGAAAATTTTAAGAGTTTTGAATACAGGTGGGTGTGAAAATGTTATCAAGGGAAACATGACTTTTTTACTGATTTCTGATGATATACTCAGATTTCAAAGAGATGGATTTTTTCATCACCTTGCTCTCTTCACCAAGTATGAAATAAAAAGAAATGGGACAGTGTAGCTCTGTGATCAAGTAAATGATGTAGAAATATGCAAGTTCATAAACGAACAATATTATTTTGCAATTAGTTGGAGTTAGGCAGAGGAAAGCAGACATCCATCACGTTGACCATTGTGAAAATCCAGTGTGACCAACGGCCTTTAATGCTGTGTGGGAAAGTGTTTGCAGTAGCTTCTAATGCCTTTTCTTTTGGGTATGTTCAGAAACTTTCTGATGTAACATTTTTTACTGGCAAATGTCAGTTATGCAATCTGAAACAGTTCACAAGAAGGGGTTAGTTTCAATATATTTCGCTCCACACATTTCTGACTCACACAAAATACCGAAATTAGCAAACATCTTGTTTGCCAAGAAGTTTCATTTCCTGGTCTAATAGACTGTCAGTATTTTCAAAATGATTGAAATGAGGATGTTAAGTGATACAGCTTGAGATGCTCAGTTGCTTTGGATTTTTCCATTGCCAATTTCATCCTACTTCAAAATTATTATTTCTAAAATTTTTACAAACCACTGCAGACTAGGAAACCCATTTGCCACCCAGGTGTAGTATCGGGTACTCCTGCTTCCAGCCAGGTGTTCCCGCAGAGAGATGTGTCTGCTTCTGCAACACACTTTCATTCAGAATTGATTATGAATTGCTTGATCCATTTTTTCTCCCACGTTGGAACATGTTGGTTATTTAGCACAGGACATTCAAGTTCTTCTGGGCACTTTTTACCATGTAGGTATAGTTCGGGGCTCAGGCATCAGGGAACAGTGTTACATGAGAAACTTTATATTCTGCCCAGGGTTTAACAGATATAATGGACTCAGATATAACTTCAGTAGGAAAAAAAGGAAGGGATGAACAGCAAGTAACTATACAAACTCTAGATAAAGTTTGTAACCACTTTACCATCCCTGGTAAGTCTGTGCCTGTGCTATACTTGCTAATATGCATCTCTCTTGGAAGTGGTAGCTCTGACCTCCTAGAAACAGTCATTTGTATTGTGCACCTGTGCGCCAAAGACATTTTACAACAGCCCATAGTAGCAGTATTTCAGCTGGGAGGACTAGAGATGGAACAAGAGATACCACATATCTATGAACACCCTGAAGGGACCTCTCACATTGGTATCATTTTAGAATCCCATCAGATGCTCCCTGTGAAAAGGGCATAACTTCTAGGAAACCCCAGGAGACTCTGATGACCATTAACAACTTGACAGAAGGGGAAGAAGTTCAGCTAGCAGCTTTTAACCAAAACTAAACAACAGATATTGTAAGTGACCTGGAATTCCAGCTCAGCTTTATGAGGACAAAGCCACAGAACCACGTGTGTCCTTTCTTCTTCCCACCTACAACCTTTCCTGGGACTTTCCAATCAGAGGAAGCAGAAATGGACTTTTCCCTACTAGGAGCAAAATTGGAAAAGGCCTCACTTTACAGAGCATATTTTCTGTTCAGTTTGTTCCTTACATGCAGGCTGGAGTCCTCTTTCATAAGGACTGAGTGGCATCTCACTAGATATGCTCAACAGAAGAGATGTTGCTTTTGGGATGGGGGAGGGAGCCGGGAGTTTGAGGCTCCTGCTAACAGATGTTAGAGCAATCCCAAGCCTGCTCCAACCAATGCCCAGGAAATGGTACCCATGCTCTCAGCCCCATACTGACTTTAGGGGAGCCTGAACATGGCAGTAAAGAAGCACATGGCTTAGGAGTTTGCACAGGGGAAATCGGAGGAGACAGCTTGGCTGAGTCCAAGTGAAGCATGCTAGTTGAGTTATTCAAATATTAATAACAGCTGCCGGAAATTTGGAAGAGCCAGCAAAGTTGAAAAATGCCCTGAGCATCTGCCCTTTTGTAACCATGTGGCCAACACATACTCTGTCTCTGCCAGGAGCAGTATTCCCTCTCTGCAAGGCATTACAGTTGGCACGAATGCCTGCCTGGATCACTGCCGGTACCTGGCAAGCGTGCTGCGGAGAGCAGTTGTTCTCCAGTCCCTAAACTCACCACATTCACTGAAACCCCTCCAACACTGCCAGCGCACAGCCTGCGGGAAGAGGGGAAGTGGTTTATTATTCCCTCTTCTCTGAACTAAATAACACAAGGAACTGAGGAGTTCTTACCATTTTGATAGCACTTATGGCTATAGATGGAGATACACAGGCGTAAGTAAAATGTTTCTGAGAATTTAGTCCCTCATTGGCTACTGCATTTGTCTCCTGCAGCTGGTTGCAATGATAAAGTTAGCTAAGTAAGGCCCATCAGCTCTTTGGATGGATTAGCCCAAGGCTGCCACAAAAAAGGCGTGTGTACATGTGTTCTTTGAGTTCAGTCAATAAATTCAAACTACTGTTAAACTGTCTCAGGGAGCAAAGATGTGGTAGTCACGGAAGCACGCACCTCACCTCATGCTAGACACCTCGGCAGATCTGTTGCTGGACTTGTTAAATGAAGCCTATTGTTAGGGGCTGCAATAGTCTCAACACTCCGGCTAGTGGTTTAAAGCTACCTTAGATACGTTTATATGCTCTGTATTCATGGCAATGTAGACATACTCTGAGATTCTATGCCGATTACTGCCAGAAGGAAGGAGAGAAGCTTACCATACCAACAGAAACATACTGTCAGTCTAGTCTGTTACGTCTATCCACCATCCATTATCATTGTTATTAACCTACTTTATTGCAGTCACGTCAACAGTTCTGAAGGAAATTCTCAATTTCAGCTCCACCCTAACTGGCATCCTACAGTCGCAGAACAGGAGACCTCCATTGCACCAGAAAGTTTGTAAGTGAAGCATATCAGACAGACAAAAAGAGGACAGAGGGAACTGTTAGACATTGGCAACTGGCAGTGGGGGACAGAACATGCCAAAGAGGCAGGAATGAATGTAGATCTCCCAGATCTTAGCCATTCTTCCTATCAGCTCCTCACCTGTGAACACTCCACGTCGGCTAATGACCCTACATATCAGAATACAGCAGCAGACTCAGAACTGAAAGCTCCTGAATGATCTTCTTTCATTTATATTTCTTTTCTTGGCGCATAATTATGTGTGTCCATATGCATCCCTCACATGTACTACAACTTCTGCTGGACTAGGTTTTTTCCAAGAGACAGCAGTACAACAAGGAACTTTTTTCTACTTAAAAGTATTCTGCTCCAATGAATCATGGCTGTCATTTCAAAGCTATTTATCGTGTTAACAATATTTTTCCAGAAGACTGTTTAATTTAGTGATTTGGAATGTAAGGACAATTGTGGGGAATAAATAACCATGCAAGCTATAAGATCAAAAATCCACAAAGATTTCAGAACATATGAAAAGAAATGTATTTTAAAAAATCCCAGACATGCAAAATAAAAGATTCAGATTAAATTCTCATAGCTGTAGGGCTTTTGCTTGCTATTCATGAGAGCTATGGAATTTGCTTCTACTTGACATCCGAAATGCAGATTCAGTGAATTCATTTAAGAAAAAATTGAAATCTTATCTTTTAGGCTGCCTTTTCCAGCCTTAAATGCAGATCAGTTTTAAAGCTCCTAGATATTATTTTATGTAAAGCTATTTGAGATCCTTTGTATTTTCTGCACTATATACATTTAGTTTTATTGTATTTAGTTAATGTGCGTTATAAAATACAAAGGAAAATAGTTGAAAGGTGACAAACTGGATAATGGGAAAGGCAAAGCAGTCATTTGCTAATGCAAAAGGATAAATACAACAGAAATGGAAGGAGACCTCTAAATCATGTTCTTGAATATGAAGAAATACTTAGTGAACGAATATCCCACAGGGATTTCTACATTCTCTTTCTTTAGTTGCCATGCACAGCTGTGTGAGTATGGGACCAATTCCAAATCGTACCGCTCCAACATACCCCCATTTCTACCTGCCCCTACCACAGCATTTCCCAATATTCCTCTTTCTTTTTCCCTAAATGTGAAATCCAGCTAATCTCTCTTCATGCTCTGTACCCGCTTATGGACTACTGCGCACGCAGCCTGTCAACCAGGCAGAACAAACGGGCGTGCTCCGGAGCCCTAGTAAGGCAGGGAATACACGTGTGTTCCTGTAGCCAGCAAGTCAGGAGGACGGAAGAGGAAATATCTTTGCTCAGTTGCCAAAAGGATAAAGAATTGCTGAACCCTAATGTATAGCTGAACAAAATCAACTTACCGTCAAGAGAGGCAAATTTCAATGTAGCAACCTTTCCTGAAGTTTCAGTAACTCCTTCATAAACCCATAGGCAACCAGTCCCCTTTTGCTTTTTTTAAAGGTGAATTTTGTTGAATCACAAACTCTTACTTTAAATGTTATGGTTGACTGTTGACTTCCCTAATATATAGCGCTACACAAACACATGACCCTGACAAGATTTATTATGTCAACTCTTGGAAAAAGTCTGGGATTGAATTAGGACAAAAAAGGGAGAAATCTGTTTTGAATTTAACTCAGGCGATCACATACTTTAAATATCAAAGGTGCTTTCAGTGAAATCTGTTAGAAGAACTCAGATAGTCTTGCTTACTCCAAGAGTCAAGGCCTTCTGTCACTCCTTCTTACAGTTATCCTCTCACCCATTCAGGAGATACAGCTAAGTATTTCTGCGCTCCCAAGCGACAAAAGGTTTAGTTCAACTTTTGCCTTTAGTTCACTAATGAGAGTGGCTGCTGCCGTGCAAAGTCTGTGGTCACTCATTTGCTGTTTACCCTCCCTCCAGCCCCAGGTACACTATCACGCTGTAGTGCAAATCCAGCTGCAGAGCTCAGTTCAGAGTGCCCTATCGGTGTGTTTGTCAGGAGTACAGAGCAAACAGCAAACTAAAGGACTGACGCACCCACCTGCCTGCGATAACAAGGATTTGTGCTGTCAAACTCATCATATGTTCTAACTGGATGAATGAGCAGAACTCATTTTCTGAGGAAAAATGGGATTTCAACTAAATATGCTTCAGCTTTCTGGGAGAAATTTTCCTTACAAAAACCAGTGGAGCCCTAATCTCACAGATGCAGGCTCAAACAAGAGTGACATTTGTCCTGCCTTCACCATTTTTCTCCATGGGCAAAAGGACTGAGGAGGGCATGTTTTCCGGGAGGCATACATGCATCGCTGACTGCTGTGGTGCAGAGAGAAGGACCAGGTTCTGCCTCCTGCAATCCATTATGTTCCCAGGATCAGCTATCTATATCACATCTTTATCATCCATGAGTAAGCAGAGATGCACCATGTAGAGCAGCCAGAACAACCTGCTGGAGGCCCGTTTGCCTGCATTGCCTGTTTCCCCTCCCCCTAATTTCAGGGAAAACTGCTGCAGAAGAAAAAAAATAATAATCAGATGAGCTATTTTCATGATACTACGCCCTGTAATTAGATTCCTGAACTATAAATGGTTCCTACACTTCTGTGCAACATACAGGGTAGTCTGGGTGCACGCTGTCATGTCAGCTATATATATAGGTGGCATGCCATGTGACATCAGACAAATCATTGTCCTTTCACTAAAATAAGAAGTGATAATAGCTTCTGACAAGTTATTTACATTACACTCCATGTTTTCTCTTTTGTAAAAAGATTTCCTCAGTGTCTGCATTTGCAACAGCCCATCAGTTCCTATCAGTTCCCTTTAAGGGTGCAGGACCACTCAACAGGCTGCTCTGCCACTAAGAAATAACAGCACTGCGAGTCTTAAATTGTAAAAAAGACATGTTTTCTACATGAAGACTTTGAAATTGGGGAAATAAAGTCTGAAAATGACAGTGGCACTAGTAAAAATCAAAAAAATAAAGTCTTTGCTAGGATAAACAGACATTGTTCTAGCCACTTTGTTTTAACCTGCCTACTCTAGCAAGGAATTTGGCTTATAATTTGTATTTTAAAAACCCAGCATCTTCTGATATTTATAATTGATTTTGGTACAGAATTATCAAAGGAATGCAGAAGAAAAATTGAAGAACTTCCTTAAAAAACATTAGCAGAGCTAAATTATATTATGAATATGAAAAAAAGCATAGCACACAGGCAACAGAAAATGAAAGGCAGCTGGGTACAGTAAGAAGAGAGATCAAGGTGCAAAAATATCAATTCAAATATTCTAAACATGACTTAAATATTCATCAACTTCTTCTGTATTTTACAGTTCATTCATCTGTGACTTAAGGGTCACATGATAGCAGGCATGGATTGAATTAGGAAACTCATCTTTGCTGGCTTTAGACTCAACTTTGCATGAGAATAGGTAAATAGTATTTCCTCCTTCCTTGGGTTTCCCAAGCTATGCAATAGAACTAATGATAATTATCTTCCTTTTTAAGATGCTTTGAGATCTGTGATGAAAAAGTGCTCTGTCAGAGCCTTAGATAAGGTGATGTTGCAGGCGACTTTCTCCTTATTTGACTCCATTTTTCTTTTTACAGGCACAGTGTCAATCTATGTTAGGTGCCCTTTTGAAACTCATGTTTCTTTTAAATGACCCCAGGTCTTTTTAAGCTCTGTGTCCTTTCATTCAGTCCCTCTGTGAGTACCCCTTGCACCAGTAACCACTGGGCATGTTCCTACGCAGTCCCACTATCCCTGGCTGCCATTGAATTGATCAGACTCTTTATGATGGCCCTCTTCACACACTTGGCTTGAAGGCAAGCCTTACATTTTGGTCTGTGATAATGACCTGTCTTGGGCCATCAGACAAGGAAATGTATTTGGTTTGTGATTCAGATTTAGTTTTGAAGTAGCTGAAAGACAGACATTGCCAGGGCTGGAACCAGAGTGTTTTTAGAGCAACTCAGTGCTGACAATATACTCTTTTTAAGCCAGGTGAACATCCTTCAGGTTTGCTGGATTCTGTGTACAGCCTTCCTGCATTTGCACGGGTCTGAAACATAGTAAAATTCATTCCCATTGGCATGCTTCAGTCTAGACCACGTTCTGTTCTTGGAACACATAATAACTATTTTCACTGTATCCTTGTCAGCTTGTTCTTTCAGGAAATGCATTCTATTTTCCATTACGTCCTTTTTGCATGAAGTAATTCTTACATCAAGTAGTCTGCCAGGCTTTCTTTATCCTTGACTGACCTTTGCTAGGTTAGTCTGGCTGATGCCTTGCCTATCAGTTCCATTACTCACAGTCTCGTGCTATTCTTACCGAGGGCAGTGCTTTCCAGGAAGTACAGATATAGCACTACAAGCAGCCACTTCACTCCACTAATATCATGGAGAGATCTGTGCAGTGCCAAAAACTTCAGGTTTGATCTTAATAAGAAGCCACTTGGATATTTCCATCCAGGTGCAGTTTTTAAGTCAGATCCGGTGCAGAATCCGGAGAATCCGGTGCCTGGGCACTGGTCTACCGGCAGAGTGAGGACCTTGCTGTGCCAAAATGCCTCCATTCACACAGGGCTGTGAAGGCTCTATCCCACTATTCCGTACAAGAAAAGTCATCTGAATCCAGCCATTAGGAGGTGCATGCCAAATTTAAAAGCTCTGTTGTTTTGATAGATGTCCTGGTTTCAGCTGGGATAGAGTTACCTTTTTTTTTTTTTTCTAGCAGCTGCTGTGTTTTGGATTTAATACGAGAATAATGTTGATAATATGTATTGTTTTAGTTGTTGCTAGGTAATGTTTATATTAAGACAAGGACTTTTTCAGCTTCCCATAGAAGCTGAGAGGGAGCATAGACATGACAAGCTGACCAGAGGAATATTCCATACCATAGATGTCACACTCGGCATATAAAGAGGGGTTAGCCGGGGAGCAAGGGTCCACGATCGCTGCTTGGGACGGGCTGGGCAACCGATCATAGAGTGGTGAGGGCAATTTGTTGCATCACTTTATTTTGTATACTCTTTTACCATTATTATTATTATTATTATTATTCTCTTTCATTACTGTTCTATTAAACTGTCTTTATCCCAACCCAAGAGGGTTTTTTTCCCTTCCCTTTCTCCCTCTTCTCCCTAACCTACTGGAGGGGGGGGGAAGGAGTGAGCGAGTGTGGTCCTAGTTGCTGGCCAGGGTTAAACAACGACAATGAATTAACTGGAAACCTGATTGCTCCAAATGAAGACCACACAGATTTTTGCTTTCTGCCAAGAAGTAGCAATAGGTTCATAGCACTGTAGATCTAAAAGCTCTTTTTGTCTAGCACCTTGTGTCCCATAGCCTTATGAATTTTATCCAATTATTCATCTACAGCCCATTACTATAACTATGACAAAGGGTTAACGTCTCAGGCTAGTAATAGGCACTTCCAGGGCATATGTATTGTTTTGAAATAAAAACAATACAAACACATCTGAAAGAATGTAAATTATATCACTGCTGAGAATCCGAAAAGCAAAGTGATGATTCCTTGTCTTTGATCTGCCTTGTTGTGTATTATTATATTTCTGAACTGACAGAAAATATGTTCATTTCAAGGCACCAAAATGTCTGAACTATTTAGGAATTGTCACCTTGAATCAATTCTAGTTTCACGTACTGCATCTTCACAGGCATTATTTCTTCCAAATCAATTTAATCTCTAAACTAATTGTTTAAAAGCCATGACTTCATTCCTATGTTAAGGGAATATCTGTGGCACCCCCAATTAAAACAAAAATATTTACAGTAGGGTACATCATTGGTACGGCACTGACAACAGTAAAATTTTTCAAATGCAGATCTTTCATTTTTGCACATATGCAAAGCAGCTTTTTAAAGGTTGAAGGGCCTATGTTAGAAAAACATACAGTAACTACTTCAACAAGAGAATCAGACATCATTTATAATTCATGTAAGTATATTGAAGTTTTCCACTGCCATCCGAGAAAGATGGTTTCAAATCTATGGAGTGCAATAAGCCAATATTCTGTGTAGCAACTTCTATATATCTCACAGAGATTTTACTCAGGAGATCATTTCTATACTGAGGTCTTCACATCTACAATGTGATACATTCAAAACCATCTCTTTCTCTGCATATCTATCAGTGTTAATTTGTCAGTTTGTACCCCGTGTTATTTTCATAAATGCTTTAGGGACAAGAATCCTTTGAACAGATAGAAGATAGAGTTAAATGTAATCAGCGAGTAATCAGAAGCAAGAGGAATAGTTATCTCAATATTCCAACTATTTTTTTTTTCATATCCGATATAAAAACCGAAGAGAAATGAATGATATCTCTGGTCAGTTCCTCCCGCATTGATGGGCTGATGCAAAACTGCTGCATATAATTCAGCTATTTCCTACAACCACACAATTTAGAAGCCCAACAAGAGAGGTGCTGAGCTAAGGGAAGTTCATTACAGTTCAACCACAAACAGTTCAGTTCTTCTCAAAGACAAACTTATATTGTATTTGCCAGTATGAGAAATTTGCACTATGACCACCTGCAAGGCATCTAACCTATCCAAGACATCTTTGGATCACAAAAGCTATTCCCTTTTCAGCTCTTTCTCTTAATTCTCACAAGCACGTAGTCTCTTAAATAATCCTCTGAAATTTTAGGATTTATATTAAATGATCGTGTCCAATGTATAAAATCCAGTTTTACACTTTGGAAAAAACTCCCAAGGAACTTGATTTCTAATAAAATTTTCCTCCATCTCTGCAGCTGGTGATAGTATTTAGCACACAGCAGGAAAGGTTAGAGACTGTATAATGCATCACAAACTACTTTATTGGCTGTCATATACTTAAAACAGCTTTGTTCTGCACTTGATTAATTTGTGAAGCAGTTTATTTCAGATATTGAAGCTGCTTGTTCTGCGTGATTATTAAAACTAAACAGAAGCAAGTATCCATTATTACCAAAAAATAATGAATGCAGAAGAGGCAGACACTTGGGACCCAAGGAGGTGACATTAATGTTCAACATCTCGAAAACAGCACCATATCAAATTATTGATGCAAAGCATTTGACGACTGTCTTTAAGAGGCAGGGACATAGGCTGTCTAGACATGATCAGATATCAAAGTCTACGAGTTTTGCAATCTGATCATTTTGTTTCCCTTTTACTAAGGTAAAGAGGCGCCTGTCAGTATTTGACAGGCTGCAGACACAATGATTATAACAACAATAACTGCTCTCTGTAGTACTATTATCCTCTGAATAACTTTGTTGGAGGAACTCTGTTGCAGTTTGTTTACTTGTTTGTTTGGTGGTTTCGGTTTTTTTAATCTCTGATGGAGGGTAATGTCTGTATATTCTGTGACCCTTTGTTACAGCTCCCATTAGATCAGGATTTAGATACAGATCCCAAATTGATCTCGAACCACAGTGGAGAGAGTAAGTGGCAACATCTGCAGAAGCTGAATTGGAATATATTCCAGATAAGGCAAGTTGATCTTTTTTGAATTGGACTTAGTGGGTAAAATCAGACTTAACCCTTCCCATGCACTAGACAATTTCTGAAAGCTTCTCATCTCATGATTGTTTAACAGGCTGCAGGCACAATGATTATAACAGTAGCTGCTCTTTTTAGCAGCAGCCTATGATAATAGATTTTCAAGTCCTACACTATATATTTAGCATATGCCAACAGCAATTTTAGGAGTTGCTGTGTGCTTGTTTTATAATTCTAATTCAATATATCTGTCAATGTTGCTTTTTTTTCCCCAGACTTCATGTTCATGCTTTTGGCAACAGAAAATGGCAATATTTTCTTCTAAAGGAAAATTCAAGGTCAAATGAAAGTTGAAATAGATAGAAAGCACGTGGTAGAAGAAACTATGATTAGGGCATTTGGTTTAGCCTTTTCTTTTTATCAGAATATGTGGGCAGCCCCTGCTAAACTATATGTAAGAAAAAATTCCCAATCAGTGTTTGATTTGATTTAGACAATGATGCTGATGTCATTTGGGTGAATGAGAAAAATAAAAAAGATAAGACAGATACTTAATGGGAGATTAAGTGATTCAGGGTGAAACGTCACAATTGTAGTTTAAAGAATTAGAACATGTTCTGATTCCTGAAACTGAAACTGTCAAAATCGTACTCTATAATTTTATTTTACATTGCCATCTCCAAGCTTTCAAATGTCTCTTAAGTAATAACATCATATGATGCTGCATTAGGACATTTAAGCCTCTGGGTTAGAATACCAAGTCTACATTGTCATGCTGTCTCATATCCTGATGTTATGTCACATGCAGAGATTTTCAAAGACTTCAAAACCAGACTGTGCCCAACTGTTATTTATCATCACTAGGAACTGGGTTTCTAACTGCCACCTCTACGAAGGCTGATCGTCATACCCGTGAATCAATTTCCATATTGCAAAAGTAATACCGTTGCCTGTTATCAAGAGGACTTTAGACAACTGGTCAGTAACCATTGCTCATAGCAGCCAGTGCAAACTTCTAGCAGAAAATCAGAAAACTAATAGGAACAGGCTTGTCATAGCTCACCTGCAAAAAGTGTTTCCCATTTCTTGGCTTCAGAAGCCTTTGGGAGTTAACAAGAGAGTTTGTGCTTTGCTTTGCAAAATCAGTACCCTGTTGCATTGAGCATTAGATGCACACAGAGTAGGAAAATGTTCTTGTCTTTAAGAAGTTAACTACACAGATCAGAAAACATCTTATTGTCCCATTCCAGAGCAAGGAAATCAAGGCCATTGTCTGAAAAATGCAGCAGAAGCAGAAAGTAAATCCACGTCTCCTAGATGTCCACAAATTATCTTTCTTTTGCATGAAGTCAGTGAAGGAAAGACAGGGAAAAGCTGTGAAGACTGCAATTATTTAGGCAACTAGGGTGGCATGGAGGATAATGAGTGGATGGCCCTGTAAGTAATCTTAGCATTCAAGCCAAAGGATGGCTAATCCACGGGCATCCCCTAAACCCCACGGATGGTTCCTTGGATCAGAGCTGAAGCCTGTTGCTGACAGTCTGAAATACGATGTGGTGCTTAAAGGTGCAACGGGCTGTGTCTGATCCAGAACAGCAGTGAATCCCTGACTCGCCCATGGTTACTGTATCACGGCCTGGTTCACACAGAAGCACAGATGTCAAATGTGCTCCAGCCCCTGCTGGGATTTAAGGGTTTGAAGCAACGAACCACATGAGTGATGGGAAGGTTCAGGGAACCAAACTGAATGTAGTCCCAAGTAATGCCCCAGGAACACAGTATGTAGGTGGAGGGGGCACAGCACCAACTGCCCCAGTCCACTCCCATCGTGCCAAATACCCCCTCTAATGTAGACATGACTATAGACATGCACATGGTTTGTAAAAGTGCGTAAACCAGTGCGGCATGAAAGACAAACTCTTGTGAATCTTGGTGTGTTTGTACACTTTATTAAGCTTTTGTCCGCACATCTAAACTTCCAAATGCTTTCAAATTCTGCCCCTCAAAGTACAGTGCTGTTTTGACCAGCCTTTAGGTAGCTGGGATTCCTACTTCACCAAAGGTCAGCCAAGTCAGTGCACAATGTACTTCTCTCCTTCTTACTCCACAGTCTCAATTCACTAAGGATTTCTGATATCTCCTGAACTCTTGATCTGTATTATGAATAATGACAGATAAGCAGATAACATTACCAGGCTGCCCTACATCCATATCCAGAATCTGATGAACTTTTGCTTATGTCAGTAGAAATACTTAATGGAAAAAGAGCCTTTTGTCCCTGTGGAAGTCTTCATCTATTAACCTCTTTTTACTAAAAAATGCATCTCTAACCTCAAATGGGAGAGTTTATCATATAAAGTTTACAAGACAAATGAGTCATTATTTAAGAAGTTAGTTAACAGCATTGCACACAACTGACCAGAAATGTCAATTACTAGGGAGAAGGGGCAGAGGCTACTTTATGAAATTGCAACCATTGCTCAGGGGCACTTATGTCTGAGTCTTTCTGACAACATCTACAACACTCTAATTGAACTGCCTGGGCATAGAGGAATTGCTTCTTGCTACTGCAAAATAGCTAGCAGAATTACAAAAATGGCGTATCAGAAAAACGTAGTGTATTTTCAAGCTTTTGAAATGTCACACTCCTGGGCACCAATTTATCTGAGTTACATTGCAACATTACAAATAGCCAGCAAATCTTACAGGGCCATTTTTCACAATAAAAATACTTTCCTAACTGCTATTTTAGTTCAGTAATGATTGTATAGATCTGTTTATTATGCATTTATATTTCCCCCTAAATAATACCTTACTGTTGGCAATGTACCGAAACAGAGGAAAGTGTGTAATATTAATGGGGCCAACCACTTGCTTCAGCGTAAAAATATTTTTGACTTCATGGAAAAAAAAGAGAGAAAAAAAGAAAAAACTGATAAGAAATCCATAAAGAAAAAAAAGAAATCCTTCAGCTATTTTTCTAATTTAATACTGCTTCCACTTCTATCTGTTGTCTTCAGGATAATGGCCATTATGATCATAGCAAAAAGATTACATTGATTGCAGAGTGCCAGGGAAGCTATATTAAAGGTCAATAAGGAAAAGTGGTATATCTCTCTGCTGGAGCTATGATTCAGCCTCTTGAGACCACTTCTTAGGATATTTCCATTGTTTTCTCTTGTATGTAGAAGCACAGATAAGCTGCCACTTTTAGAAAAGCACAGCAAAAAACATAAGGAATCCAGCTTCTAAATGCTTTAATGCACCTGTGTTGTACAAGTTATACAGCATCAAAGAAACTATTAGGCATGGAAGTCCCAGTTCTTGGAGACTTCCTTCATTAGCAGTAAGGTAACTGCTCTTGCTGATATGTGTCCTGTATCTGGCTACAAGGGCTGAATTTGGGATTCCTAGCTCAAATGAATATGTTGTACTGCTAGAGCAAAAACATGATGCTATATATCTGACTAATCCTTAGCCCTCTGTGGCTTATGCATCTCTTGGAGGAATGCAGCAACGTGTCGCACCAAATGCACACATCTGAATTTGACCACTGAATATACATTCCCTGTGGTACCAGAGACTGCAACAGTGTGTTAATTCCAGCCAGGAATGATATTGAACTATTTACACTTATGCATCTAAAGCTGCATTTCCTCTTGCATTTGTCCTGGAGTTATTGAGTAACAATTATTAATAGTAAATTAACATGCAATCAGCAACAGCTAACTGTCTTAACAAACCGTCTGCATATCCCCGTTACCACCGAGAAGACTGCAACTCTGGAAAGTCAGGCCTTGATTTCAGTGGGACCTATACTGTTCCAACTTCATCCTTTAACATATGTGCACACCTCACACAGGTACTCTCCTGATGTCAGGACTTATAGATGAGGTTACCTGATTCTAATACACTGGAAACAGCACATCTATCTACAAATGGGTTTAAAGTTGTATTTTCCTTAGTACTCACTGAAACAAGAAGGCAATTCCTATTCCTTGCTTAGAGTAGTTCCAACACAATGAAAGAATAGAATAAATTTAGTCTACTATTTTCAACAGACACAGAATGGAGCCTGCTTTTGTCCCTGCTCAGCTCAGCATACGCTGAGGCATCTACCTACGATGCCTGGGGTATAAGCACAGTAATCCTATGTACCTTCTACTGTCCGCAGAAAAAAAAAATCTGTATCTCCAGATGGTTCCTTAGTCTATTTCTGATCTTAATCATATCTGAAGAAGTTCGCATCTCTTCATCATCTGCAGAAAGAACCCAAAGAAAGCAACAAGTTAAACTCCATTTAAAATTAGAGGGTATGAATATTCACCCACTATGTGTACAAGCCAAATTTCTCTTACAAAGGGAGGTTTGGAAAATCTCTCCATTGTGGTTCTAAGCGCCAGTAACTTTCTAACAGAAGGAGTTGTTAAAGGAACAGCTCTGCCACCTGAAAAAATAGTTGTTTTTCAAAGAATTAATTGCCATCAGCTTGCCTGGCAGTGAGAGCAATGGAAAATAGTTGGTGTGTTTCATATAACGGCAAATGGAAATGTTTTAGGACTCCTTAGCCTCCTCCTCTGCTGTTATGCAGAGGTGAGCAGAGACTAAAGATAAGTATTTTTTACACTGTAATAAAATAAGTTTAAGTACTAATAACTATTGTTCATTCTGTTGGCAGGATTTTCATACAGCACCCTTTGTCTTCGATTTTTAGAAGCATGATACTACAACCTGGAGAAAACAACATTTATACTTTATACGGACATAAAACAATACCACGCATGCATTCTAAGCATATGCCTTAGCACAGACTGCTCCGCTGGGTGCATGTGTCTATAAACCGGACTCTTTAAAATAAGCTGTGGGAAGCTTCCAGATTAATTAGCAAATAAAACATATGGAAAGTATTTCAGTCCATGGTTCCGTACATGAATAACATATCCATATTAGTTTAATTTTATTTGTGCTTTTATACTATATTTTAGAAATGGTTTGAGGAATTACAGTTGTTGCCGCAGGGAAACAGTGGGCGCAACAGGATCTTGGGATGAGCAAAAGCAGGCTAGAAACCACAAAAACAGAATATTGGCTATTTTGAAGGGCAACGTGCATGTGACTTTTACCACATACAGAGAGGCTACCAAAAGTTATTTGTTTTCTAACACATCTTCCTCAACTAACTTCTCTGTATTTCTGACTTCTCCCTCCTGTTTTGCAAAGAGGGAATATCTCTGTGTAGCACAAGGGAAGCAGCTGAAGTCAGGGTTAGGTGAGGAACATGCAGAGAAGCACTGACCTGCAGGATGGTCTCATGGCTTCGAGCTTCAGAGCAGAAAGTTTAGATTATTCAGAAGGATGCTGAGGTTGGTATTCAGCAGACACCAGCCCATTCACACTTGCGAAGCTGACACTTGGGACAGTCAACAGGTCTTGTTTGCAGTGTCTGCTCATCCCTAGGGACAAAGGCTCTTCCCTGAGTAGCAGTTCCACGACTTTGCTGAAGCGATCACCTGAACCACAAGAAAAACTGTTTGAACAACTATGTGCTACTGAAGAAGCCCAAAAGGAATTGCTTACACTTTCTTGCCCTTTTACCTACTAGCATTGAGGGTTAGTGTATGTCTATCAACACAGCATGCTAATGCTACCAGAAGTGATGTTTAATACCCAGTGATTTTTATCTCTTCAATCATAGAAGACAGGTAAAAACTTCCGATCCTAAACCAAAACCTCAGCCTAGAAAAGTAAATTCCTAAAGAAGGATACGCAGCATAATGGCACCTTGAAAAAATATTTCTTTGTGATAAACGGACCAAGTTTAAACAATCCAATTGCTTGTGCCAGTTAAATCAGTGCCAACCAAACATCTAACCCACCTTCTACAAAGCCTTCTTCCAAGTAAGAATGTTACAGAATATTAGAGGCTTCCCTTGGTTCTCTTTTTCTTTTCAAAAGAAATTTGAACTTTTGCATTTTCATGCAACTCACAAAATCTTGAGGATGACCTAAGAAAATAAGTCATGATAGACACTGCATACTTTACCTATCATTTGATGGGAAAGACGTTATTTATTTTATTAAACAGTGCATAATTAAAAGTCAATATGCAATAATGTAATAGAATCTATGTACCTAGTCATTTTTTTATCAATGACAATGTCTAATTTATAGGAAATCAGTAATAAAATGTTTTCAACATTAACTGCAAAATGATTTGTTTATTATGAAAATAAATCCATATGGCTTTGGGTCAGCAGATGAAGTTCATGGGAAGGTGATCCAGTTTAGGTGCTGATCTCAGAAGTGCTATTCAGGGAAGACAAATTATAGTTTACTTCTTCAGGTCTCTAGCACATTGTGCAGAAATGAGTTTAGTTCCTTTGAGATTATCTGTCATATCCAAGCAGGGAAGAATACCTTAATAGGCTGTGCCCATTTCATAATGCATACAAG
This sequence comes from Ibidorhyncha struthersii, assembly GCA_013398815.1. Taxonomy (NCBI): domain Eukaryota; kingdom Metazoa; phylum Chordata; class Aves; order Charadriiformes; family Charadriidae; genus Ibidorhyncha; species Ibidorhyncha struthersii. The sequence goes on along the minus strand of VZSZ01002344.1, from coordinate 453,182 downwards.
ATAGATGTCTCCAGAGGAGGGAGAGGAGTCTTGTGTTTAAAAGTTTCTGAGCACAAGCTTGTTAAGAAAGTTGGCAATCAACTATCGAAACTAATTCACTCAATGAATTATTAGTGTTTGTTAGTGAAGCACCATTGGTGTGAAATAATTTCATTAAGTATAACAATATAGATGCTACAGCACGCCCTACTCTTCATTTGCTCTAGCAAGTATAGCAGCCAGTTTTTTAAAGTCTGACATGAGTCAATGAGTGGCAACTACCCAAATCAAAGGAAACAAAACCACTAATCCTAAGGATTTTACTTCCAAAGGAATTTAAAAGGAAATAGTACCTATTAGTTGTAGTGCTTGACAGGAGCGTGTACAAGAATAACAAAGGGAATCTACAGATTGAAATGAGATACTTCCAGACAGTTCTTCAAAATGCCTGAAAACATTTCCAAAGGGATTTGTTTACACCAAGAAAAGCAATCTTTTTTCCATTGTTGCTCAAGGTGCCAGGCATGGTACAAGCGCACAAGAGAGAGGGCACGGAGCCAGACTCAGCCAGCTCCTGTGTGGATTGGAAACAAACTAAAACGCCAAGCCTGATTCAGAGAGCTCAGGCTGAGATGTTGATCTGAACCTTCCCACTGCCTGGGTCAGGCTAAAATCAGGCTCCTTGCTCTGGCCCTCTCCTGAGCTTGTCTTGGCTGAATTAATTTTTTTTTTTTTTTTGTTCTTCTGAGCAGAAATGAGGGGGTGATTTGACATGCAAACAGCACAGCTCTGCAGCAGCAAGCACATGAAAGATAAGAGTCATACTGCTGTAAAGTAAGCACCAGAATTTGTTTGCATTTTGAGCAAGGACATAGCTACTGAGTGTGCAGTGTTACAGCACAGGGCTAATGGACCAGATCTGCCAGGAAGGGGCTACAGAGATGGGAGAAACCATAGGGACTGAGTGGGCAGATGGTCCCCCTTTGATTCCATGATTCCTTTCGCATTGCTATTTACTAGGCTGCGGGACTGACGTGCTGATACTACCGCAGCATTAACCTGCCATAGCAATACTTAGAGCCTGAAGCACTTTCTAGACCTGCCTCATTTGTCCTTAAATGAGAGAACAAAATGCAAGTGTGCCAGGGCATTCAGGGCAGGCAGTGTTTAAATTCTGTATCACAAACATCCTAAACCTACTCTAGAAAAACAGTTTCCCTCTGTGACCATAGATGGGCAGAATCCAGTTTGGAGACATGTTGAATCCACAAACACTTGAACTTTGAAAACCTGCTGCTTGGGGATGACGTGTAAGGGAGGGGGAGAGAGAGAAAGGAGAGACAGTCAAAATAGATGCTTGATTGGCAACGTGTAGAGCATTGGCAAAGCACTGGCCTCAACATCTGCCCCCCTTTTTAGCCTTTTGTATATCCTACAGAAATTTACAGAGTTGCAGTAAATTGCTCAGAACCTCCTCCTTCCCACCTCCCCCCCCTACTGGCTGCGATCCCTTGTAAAGATTTCGAAAATCTTCCACTCATAATAAGAGAGGAAGCAAATTATTACTTCCCCAGCACATGAGCAGAGGAAGCACACTGGCTTGCTGTGTGGGCAGTGCATAGCTGTGCTCTCATTAAAGTAACAGTAGAAATTTCACTCTGCTGAAGTCATCAGGAGTTTGGCACTGGATTTCATCCTCTGCAAATGACTGTTACACCCTTTGAAAGCACTGGCTAATATCTCAGCATCCCCAAACTAGTAGAACCAGGATTTTCTAGTTTGGAGAAGATTATCTCACAGATGGATTAAGAGGTTTTAGTAACACTCCCCCCCTCCCCCCCAGTTACTTCAGCTAGTACGGCGTAGCAAAGTATTCTCCACATTACATCAAGAAGAACCTCCCTCCACATATACAGTGACCACCTGTAGCCTATTGCCCACAGAGTGTCTTCGCAAGACTTGCAAAAGCTCAGAGGCAAAACTCTCACCACCTCTGCATCAGCAGGGAGTCCACTGCTGTGGCTGGCACGTCCCCTGCTCACGCAGCACCCCTGCCCAGTTCCACGCTGATTTTGGGCACACGTCCCAGGAAAGGCTTCACATCCTTGCACCAGCCTCTCTCTGCAAGGCCTCTCTGCTGCCCTGCAGACTGCCCAGCCCCGCGACGTGCGCGACAGCCCCAAGAGAAGGTGTGTCTTAACATCTTGATCTACAGAAATTATTATTTTCCCGTTGTATAAAGTTGTCCAACATTTGGAGAAAAATTCTGTGAAATAATTTTTTTACTCTCTGAGCTTCTTTTAAAGTTGAATTCCTGTCTTAAAGGTCCCCAGCCCTGTAAGCTGATCATTTTCTTATCCCGTGTGTTTTGGAGACACCAGACATTTTAAACCCCGGGGAAACACGGTGAATTTTTATGGAACGTTCTTATTTGCAAACACGCAACTACTTAATAGAAAATATATTTTTCAAATGTGTGTAGAAGTGATTTGGCATCTTTATGTTAATATTAACTAATTTTATGGTGTTACCTTCTGGCTGCTGCTCATGACAATTTAGAGTTTGCAGTTACAGCCCATTCTAAAAGGGAAGGGCTGCAAGAGGGTGTTAACAGCCTATTTAGGATATAAGGCATCGTGCAGTACACAGATTTAAATTCAGGTGAAGTATAAGGTCAGCTTTGAATTGTATGTATAATATGTTTGCCAGGCACCCCATGTGTAAAACTGACAGCTCTAACCTAGTTGCCACAGGCTGTTTTACACAGTTGGGAATATTATGTCTCTTTGACTTCAGTGATGTACACTTGAAAAGAAAATTGTTTCATTTTCAGGAAACTTGGAAAGCCAGAGCCTATTGCAGTAACGAAATATAACATAAAATTCCTATTTGGAATTAATTAACATCAGCTCATGCCACAATTACATGCAACAGATACACGTTAATAATAATAATAATAAAAGAATAATGAAGATCACATAATCCAGTTTTCTTTTTGTATAAATTTGACACAAGTCTGGCTTTGCTCTGCTACATTGGATACGTGAGCTGAATGCTTTGAGCAGTCCAGATTCCAGCGGGTGCTTGGTGCAGGACTCCGAGAGCTGTGCACAGAGCCAGCAGTGCTCGCAACTCTGTGCCTCCCGCAGTATTTGAACCTCGTGTTTTCTGCATGATCCTGACGTGTACGCTGCACCAGGATTAGGGGGTGAATTTCCCACTTCCAACTTTAAGACACAAGTTTGTTTCTTCATACACACCACCATCTTGTGGACCTGTGAATCTGTGGTCCTACCCATTCCCAGCTGATTTGGTAACAAGTAAGTTTAGTTGTCCCTGTTTTACATTTAGTCTGCTCTAACATGGACAGAATAATCCAGTCATTGAGTGAAACATGAGCAGCCTACAGCAGAGGCAATGCTCTAGTGCAAATCATTTGAATTTAAACACCAGACCACTTCTCTCCTACAACAATCCTGCCTTTCAGAACAAAAAGAATAGTGGAAAGAGAAAGGGTAGCTTAGGAGCATGTTGATGAAGAAACTGAGGCACACAACAGCACTGTAGCTTGCCAGTCATGTAATGGATCTGGGACAAAACTGTTTCCCAACCTACCACCTCAGTGGAAAGCCCACTCTATTGCACTACATGCAACCACCAGACTGAAATGGAGGAGGGAACGTCGTACAACAAAAGCAGAAATGACAAAGGTGCAGCCTCTGAAAAGGTGAGGACTGACCAGTATTAGGATACCATCTCTTCATTATGCCCTACAGCTTTCTTCCAGAGAACAACAGTGCTGTTTTCCTCACTTTCTCAGAAGAAATGAATGATGATTTATTAGGTCATTGCACACTGATATAAAAAGTCCTGCTCTTCACACAGCAGTTTGAAGATATCAAAGTTTTTTATAAGTGCTCTTGGGAGTTAGATTCTCAACTGGTGTAAAACAACACTCAGTAATGTCAAAAGGAAACATGCCAACTTACATCGCCTGTGGATTTTGCAGCTTTATTTCTTATATAAGTGTTCTCAATATCTTTTAGTCACCTCCCTAAAAGGTACAATTTAGATCGAATATTTATCATCCTTCTATATTTCTTATCTTCACTTTAAATTGGAAAAGAAAATAACAAGCTGTCTGCAGAGTAATCAACTGCTATAGTAAACATTACTTTAGCATACAATGCAGTACTTATCTCTGTTCTCCTTAATTAAATCTGTAGTGTATGCTGTCATTTGTCTATGCAGAATAAGTGTTCTTCTCACCAACCAGAAACTTAACTCCGCTAATTAACTCTTTGGTTTTAGAACAAATTAGGAAAGAGGTTAACTTAGCCTGATTTTCCTCAGGCGGTTTTCTCGTTTCCCACATTACTGCAGAACAGTCATTGTTGTCCCTCAGCACCTCTGATATGCAGAATCTGCGCTGTTGCTCTGAACAAGCAAATTTCAGCACCCAGTTGTAACGATGGAAAAAATATTTATACTATGTAAGAAAAGCCACTTTTATATGCCTTATTTATCTTCTAATGATAATGAATATTCCGAATCTAATGTTTAACTGAATATATGAATATTTAAGTTGGGAGGATCACACGCAGGCACGTGCTCATGAAATAGATGTGAGACTGATGACTTCAAACACTTAGATGAACAAGTATTTGGATGTGAATTGCTGATGTGTACAGACATATAAAACAAGTACTGGTCTTAAAGTTATAGGTCATTTGTTCAGCTGGTCAAAATCACTGAAAGGTCCTTCTACATCAGGGACAACGGTCAGGTTTATGTCACCGAAGTGTCTTGTCCTACAGTCTGAAGAGAAAGGCAGTATGTTGTCTTGGGAATTTCTCCAGGAAAAATGTAGCCAAAGGCAAGTTTTCCTACCACTGAGAAAGCACCTGGAAAGTAATTTTAACGGAAGGTTCCAGGTATTAAACCCAGGCAATGCTTAGAAGTGAGATACCGAGACAGCAGTACGTAACAACTCTCTTCAGTGAAGTCATTCTGCTCCCGTTCAGAGAAGCAGCCCAAATAGTGCAACGCTGTGCTCAGCTACACAGGCCGGCAGCTGCACTGAAATCACTGCAAATGAGTGATGCCTCCAGCTATTATTCATATTGGTTTAGAACCCCACTCTGCCCCCAGATATGCACAGCCCTTGGCTCAGTATTATACCTGAAGCACAGTTTGCTTCTGAGCCAATGGCTTCCAAATACTGTACTAGACCCCGATTGGACCAGACCCCAAAATTGGACTATTAAAAGCAGTAACAACACAGCACTGGTTGTAAAATATTGCCTGAAGTTTTGTCAACACACTTTGCAGATACGATTTTTACCTCTCCTGTAACACTTACACAGGTCGGTCACTCTACAGAGTTAGTGTATGTTGTTGGTACAGAGACATGGAAAACATTGTGTCGTGTCACAGTTCCGTGGTGGGGCCCATGGGCACTGATCTAATTTCACTGCATCACAACAAGGCATCTGTAATATTACGGCACAACCTACAACTAAGCTGGAGTTAGCACAGCCACCACAGTACTGGTACACCCCCTGTCATTTCAATTCTTTACGCTTTTTTCACCAGCAAGGTCTCATCTCCCCAGTCTAATAGTGTCAGCTAATAACCAATAACAGTCTCAACAATGAAAAATCTAATGAAAGTGAAGGGAAAAAAACTGTAATGATGAAACAGAAGTTCACATTCCTAATCCAACCCCAAGTTGAGGGAGTGGGACAAGAAGGGTATAAAAGGGTCTTTTAATTTGTAATCTAAAGGAAAATCAGGAAGCCACACTGTTCAATCTTCATAGTGACCTTGCCTAAAAATTACATCAGTGTGACCCAAAGTTTTAGAGTGATAAAACCAAAATCAACCAAAGAGTGAAATCTGTTTGGTTCAAATGGTGACAGCTCAACTGAATTGACATTTGGATGTGCATTTTTGGGTTTACACGAAAATAATACTTCCCATAGAAACAGACATTTTCATTAAATAAATAAATAACAGTGAACCATTGGAAATGCAGGTTTTGACAGGAAATTTTCAACTTACTTCAACATAAATGGATTATGGTGTCCTTGAGAATTAGCCTGAATGGGTTTGCTGGGATATTAGAAAAATGAACAGCAAAGCTACGCACCACACCAGGAGTGTCTGCACACCTATTTTCCATATCAAATTCTCCTGGTATTTTTATTTGTTCAAACCCATCATCTAGTCCTGGAGTAGTGCCCATAAGAAAAAAAAAATACCATAATTGATGAGCACAATGGACAGTACAGTGGAACCTCCTTGGAAAGGTTTCATATATTGAAGATCTCTTTCATTAAGCATCTCTCTGACCTGCCTTCTCTTTTTCTCCCCTTACTAAGAAATTTTAGAGGAGAAAGAAAAAAGATCAACCCTGTGGAAACCACACAGACGAAGGAGCTTGCAGAAGGCAGTGCCACCTGTGCATACCAAATTGCATTTCCAAGCAATCTGTTTGGCCGGTAACGGAATGAAGCAGGGAATACAACCCTATACCATCTTTTCTTCAAGGACCTCAATGTGCTATAGAAGCATAAATTAATTAAACCTCATAACACCTGGAAGAGGCAGGTAAAAGATCTGGGACTATGTCACCTGTCCTAGAGCAGGAGCTATTGCAGCTGTTTAGCAGTAGATTGCAACAGTATACATCTGTGAAGGGAAGAGAAGGAAAGAATTAATATGCCCAACAAAATATTGAAGGGAAATTAATTCAGACTCATCTTCTATTCTTACAAAAACGGCCCCCCAAACTCTATTATTCATAGGTACTTAGGGCCTCTATTTTATCTCCCATCAGCTCCTCCAGAAGCCAATGCTGACTGCACTACGGAGGCACAGCTTCTGCACCAGATCATAGACAGGAACTGCTGATTCTACAATCAATTATACATTCACTTGGAAGTGTGTGTACTGCACCTGATTATTTTTTCCAGTTATCTTTTCCTGTAAGTTGCAAAACAGATTCTCATCTCAGCTACAGCACCTGTTTTCAGTGCAAGAACACTAGCTTTGCACAATGGAAATGGTGATTAGTAGCTGCCTGTTAAGACTACCGCTTGATCACTATCCAAATAACACTTACATAGATTTACTTCAGGAGTTAAGATTTTAAAATAATCCAGAAAAAATGTAAACAAAATTAGGCTTCTTTATGAAGATTTTTTTTTTTTTATTACACTACTCATTCTTCGCTACATAAGGTGAAAAAGTATATGATCTGTCATAAAAAACATTGAAATGTATACTGTATTGCATACGTAAACGTACGCTCTCCAGCTGCCAAAATTATTCTCTGGTGATGCTAAATAATATTCCTTGTCATTTTTACTTAGACAGTATATTAAACTAATAAATTTGTTGATGAAATATTGCATAATGGAAAAGGAAATATGTTTATTTTTCTAATAACCTCCATGTTTTTTAATCAGTTCAATGAGAAGTCAATACAGCCAGTCTTCTCTTGGTACTGCTTCCCTTATTGAAATCAATTCTCTAAAAGAGAAGGCAATAAAAAAAAAAATAAATATCTGAGTTACAGTCAATGGTAAAAATCCCATAGTTCACTCCCATTTCTGGGAAATAAACTGACTGGGGGCTCTGCCTTCATGCTTGTGCAAAGGTAATAGTCATCTCCCAGACAAAGCACTCAGAAGTGATGCATCTTTGCTACCCATGTGTGTGATTCAGTCTGACCAGTTAGTAAATCTGTGTCTTCTGCTTTTAGCACAACAAACTACACAACTTTCCTCTGGGTTTGAAAACTGGTACACAGTGGCTGCTTAAAGCAATTCTGATGATTTCTTTGTCCCCCATGGTAGTCTCATTAAGTAAATACAAAATTCTTACCTAAGTTTATAATCAAAACACTATGAATTCTAGGACTTCTGTCTATGATTTAAGAAACTATATAAACCAGTGTCATACGATATACAGAAAACATAAACAGCTTTCACTGTTCCCTATTGTTGGAAAAAAACCAGCTAGCTGTTGGTAATTTGGTATGATGATGTTGCACTACAATTTTCAACGACCAAATAGCAACAGATCCACTCAGGTAACTACAGGACTCAGAGTAATGACTGTTGAATCACGAGTGATGAGAGGCGGTGTGCTGCCAAACTTCATGCCTGTCCACTTACATCCCCTTTATTTTTATACTATGTTTTACACATAGCCACAACTATTATTACAAAGATAATCCCATACCACAGCAAGGAAAATAAAATGGAATTTCTCTGTGGGGTGGTATCAAACACTGTGATTGATGCTTGAAACATGCAATGGTAACAAATCTCCTGAGACAACATGACTGCTTAGATTGCCACAGAATTACTCCTGGGGGGTCTTGACATTGTTCATTTAGATAGCCAGTTTCATGCTCTACCACTTAATTCAAGACCTGAGAATGATACATTTTATTATTATTATTATGAGCCAAATATTATTTTACACAATGTCAGGTTCAGGATCTTGTCCTTTTGGTTCAGGATTTTGTCATTTTGGAAATGTCTTGTTTGATGTTTTATTTTTAAACCTCCTGAAAAGGAAAATAATTGCATGCACAGGAATTTTAAAACAAGGGTTATCTAAAGAAAGTGGTTTAGCTTGTGATAAACTATTCTGTCAACACTTTAGCTGAACTTCATAATTCTTCATTCCTGTGAAGAATATAATATTCTGGATCTCTCTCAGACAGGACTTCTTATTTTTTTTTTATTTTATGAGCAGAGCAGAGTTAGCATTTGCTTTTCTACAGAAGAAATCTGCCTTCCCATCCCCTTCTCAGCGCCTGGATCTCAAACAGCATTTGGTAGTTTACATCAGCAGTTTGCCCTATGTCATTTCCTCCAGGGTACGGACATTAGCTCTTCCTTGCACTGATGAAAATGTGTCTGTTCTTTACAATAATTAAGAAAAACAAAAGTATCAAATGGACTAGATGTATCACGGCATTCGTGGTTCAGGTATGATCATCAGGGGAGTAACATGAGTAGGATCTGCATGGTTCTGGAGCTGTAGGATACTAAATGTAAGCCCTTGTCTGCTTATATTGCTAATCGAAGATGAGCCATAGCAGAACTGTATTTATTCTCCTTTGACTCTTCCTTCCTTCCTTCCCTGTTGTCTCAGCCTGTTCCATATCATCCAGAAACTTCACAGATGTCAGATCCAAAGCAAGAGATAACAGAATTAGCTGCATCAACTTTACACAGATGAAGATTCCCTCTAGCACAAGGTGTATTCTCCAGGTGTCAATCTGGCCAGTTAAGTTCATTTGGTACTGACTGAACTTAATGGACTGTAAAATCTATTTCACTATAAGCAATTCTGTTTCGAACCTAGAAGGTAAAAATAATTTATTCTCCCTTTTTGAAGCCAAAATCAAAAGTCCCATGAGCTTTCTTGCAAACTGCCCATACTCTTGAATGGTTCTTTCCCAGTGTGATGCCATGTTCTCCACTTGAGAGAATGATATATAAACAGTTTCTGAAAAACAGTATAAAAGTATTACAAAGAAAACCACTCCTGCTTCCTCCCCAGTATACCATCACAGCTGGGAAAGGACATTTATGGACATTCTTCTCCTTCCTTCATGGGGTCCTGAATTTGTTGTCTTCTTGTTCTCCTCAAATCCATTAGCAAGGGAAGAGTCAGCCATGCCGGTATGTTCATCTGTGATTTGCTACTTGAAAGCATCTGATCCCCAGAATCAAAGCCCTGGATCAAAGATGCTTGTCTGAAGTGATTTGGCTGAGGAACAAGCCATCTTCCTTGGGAAAGATTTCCCATCATAATGGGAAAGATAAAGTGAACAAAAACTTGTTCCCTAGCAGTAGTCACTATCAGAAAAGAGCAAATACCATCTGAAGACAGGAAGAAACTTGCATGCGCTGAATGCACAGGCACAGAAACATTCAGTTGCTGCAATGTTTAGGTGTTGTTTTCAACACCCTTTGGCAGGCAGGCTGCAGTAAGCATTGCAAAACTGTTGCTGGGGGCAAGGATATAAAAAAAACCCGTGCAGAAACACAAGTTCCTGTGCTATATTGGGTTCCTGAGATTAGCAATGATACCTGCCCGAAATGCTGAAATATCACCTTTAATAAAGCTAGCACCTACGAAAGAATTTGCCTTCAGAGTCCCTGCTCACGGATTAGCATTCGGAGTTTTTTTATGTGTTGCAGGCATTTTTGACATTTGTACCATCAGAAAGGTACAGCTGCACTCACAATCTTCACTTGAAGGCGTCTTCACCACAGAGTTTTTCTGAGAAATGGCAACCTCTCCCCTCATCTGGAGGTGTGATTTTTGAATGGAGTGCAGTTAGATGATTTCAGCTGAATGGGTGTCTTTTAGAGGTAGACTCTTACATCTTTTACAATGAGTTCTTAATTTCTTTTTGTGATAGCAAAAGCCTGAGTCTATTTATTCAATTACCATGTGTTCGAGCCTACAGGCTTTGCATGCTTCTGCCTAGCTAAAATAACTCGCTCCACTGCTGAAATCTAATTGAAAGAGTTCTGTGCAGTCCCACTATGAATTATTCTGTGTTATGCTAGGAAGGCTAGAGGTTGTGAAACTAGTTATATCAGCAAAGCTGGCATCTGATTTCATTAGCTTACATTGTAATTGCCTTACACATGATAGGCCTGATACTACCATTCCTGCTCAGAGAAAATTCCCACTGTCTTTGTTTCTGAGCTGTCAGTTCCACTTTGGGAGCTTATGGCTCTGTGATCCCGCACTTCATTCTACAACGAGTCTCTGGTTCTCAAAAATATCCCAAGCAGTCAGGGTGGGACAATGAACATAAAGATGGGTGTGTATGTCTTATAGGAAAATGCTTCTGCCAGCTCTAGAATTAGCCCAGTCCATTTTGGACCACTCAATTAATACAGTCCTTTCATTTCTTTAGAAGGGCTCCCATGAAGGGAAACTAGGTATGACACGCAGGCATGGTTAGAATGAGGAGAGGCTGGTTTGCCCAGAAGAAACAATTTATAAGACCTATTTGCACTGTGCAACAGTGGTCCAGGTAAAGCAGGACTAGTAGGTGCCCATAACTACATAGTGCCAGATAACAAGGACAGCTCTGAAGGCAGAACACACGGGTCAGTGCTGGTACACAAGCAGTGACAAGGTATGTGTGCTTCCAGTGCCATCCTCTTCTAGAAACCTTGATCAACGTGGAGTTTTCCAGTAGGATTTGGGGAATTGATAAGGCCAGTATTAATATCTCTTTCCCCTAGCATTTTTTTGAGTATTGATATCAATCGCTGTGGTACCCAAATAGTCGATCAACAAGTTTTGTCTCTCATCCAGTGGGAAAGCAGAGTGGAAATGGGATCCTCTGTCTCTGCCATTTACAAGAAGAAGGACGCCATATACCCGTTATTAAGCTTCACCTAGATTTATGACATGTGTTTGCCATGCGAAATGAAGACATTATCCACAAAGATTCTGTGATTTATTACCTGGAGAGGTGATGAATCACTGAAGAAAAGGAAACTGTGAAGGAATAATAAAAGAAAGAGATAAGCACAGGCAGCAGGAAGGTGGCAAAGGTTTTCTTCCTCTGCCTAAAGGAATTATGCTTCCTAATCCATGCACCTCTTTCAGCTCAAGGAAAGGAATTGGAATTCACATGGATTTCTGCAGGCAACCTCAAATTGCAGCTGGAAGGCACATTCTTCTATCAGTTTCTTATCACTGCTCTCCAGTTCAGTGTAATATTTGCAACTGTCTTTTTCTCCTTTTAAATTCCCTCAGCCTCAGAGCAACTATATAATGAAAAATAGTATATCCACCATTTCTGGAAAAGTTGTGAACTTAAGTCTGCCATTTGCTTCCACAGTTAAAGAGATCACAGCATTCCTTCTTCTGGAGCTTTGGAAAATGTGTGCTTTGGGCTCTTCATGGGCCATTGACTGAGCTGAAGCAGGCCGAGGTCCTGGGGATCTAGAGCACTAGACCGTAACACCACTACTAAGAATCACAGTGAGAATCACTATCAAACACCTCCTAACAAATCAAATTCAACCCTCTCAAACTCTTGGGATAAGAATAGTACAATTGTCCAAAATACATCACATTCTGTATGAGCTTTCCAGCTCCTTTTAAGTCTTTTCTTTGAAAGTACGCATGAAAGTACAAAGTTACTGGCACCTTCAGTAGAATGTCACTCAGTTTCCTCTGTCTGCTATTGAATCCTTATGAACTATTTGGAGGTAGTAAAAATACAATGGTTTCAGTAAAAAAAAAAATTTAAATTATGAATGGTTTTCAGAGAAAAGCTATAAAACAGTTTGTCATAAACCAGCAGCCTTGCTGCAGAACACAAGGTGTTTACAATACATACGCTACAAAAAGGTTAAATGGCTGGAGCATTACAATAGCTTAATATAATATTTGCCATTGTTTCTATTATGGAGGTAGAAGATACCAATATAGCTAGGGTACATTTTACGTGATGCTATGTACTGTTGGAATACTACTTTATATAAAGTTTCCAACTATTCTTGGATTATTCGGCTTTTTTAATGCTTTGCCATGCAGTTTTATGATAGCAAATTCTTCTGGAACACATAGCATAATTGAACTGGTCAAGCAACCATGATGTCCTATAGAAACACATTCTAATGGGGTATAAATTATTGAGTGATCTTGAGGAAGAAGGTGTAATTACATACACAATGCAATATTTCCAATAAAATCTCAGACTAGGCTTGAGAAAATGAATTTTCAAAGCATTTGACCATGAAGTCCAGAATGTGGAAGAATGAACCTGAAAAAATAAATCAAAACAGAGCTCCACAGCAAAAAAGAAAATAAATATTCAGCATTCACATCCGTACAGATGGAACATCACTAAAGAAATAAGTGCATGTGCTCAGGTCAGGTGGAAAGTAGCTGAAAATAAACAGGCTGGGGTACATCTAAGAGTAGCCACCCAGCTCAGTCACAACAGAAAGGCTGACAAAAGTACTTCCTTATGACAATAAGATAAGTCTATCTTTGCTACAGAGTCCCTTGCGAGGAAAATGGATCAGAAACATTCCCCCCACACTGTGTGGACAAAGGAGTGAGAGATGATGCTGAGCAATCTATTAAACAGTTCTGTGATGGAGCTGTAAGTCGCATCATAAGGTGAAAGGAAACTAAAGCAGAGTCTGTGACAAACCTGAATAACTGGCAGCATTTCTTAGATAAATAGAAGCAAGTGACAACAGACAAGAAGCCAGGCTGTCTGGGCAAAGACTTTGTAGCTCTGAACTTTGAGGTGACAGAAAAACACGCCGATATTTTTAAAGGCTTTTTTTTCCCAGAACCATTGACACATCACTAGGGAATGTCATCAAATGAAGAGATAATAAAATTTATTTTATGCAAAAGAGGGTTGCTATGAATATTCATTCATTGTTTTAATGGCATTTGCAATTGGCCATTTCTATTCCGTCTTAATGCACAAAAGGCATTTCTGTCACAGAACTGTGGGAAGCAGATTCTATGAAGAATATTATTGAGTTCCAGAAAGACTGTTGGTCTGACACAACATCTCATATAACTTTGCTTGAGTAGTGGCACTGGAGTAACATGTCTAAGATGTAGATTATTCCCCACAAATTCATTGAATCTAAAAATACCAAAAGGCTACCCTTGAATAACAACTATGAGGAAGAAAATGGTGGCAGTTCACAGGCATCTCCTGAGAAAATACTAATGAAATAGTGTTCACCAAAAGTTATCAACTTAACTCCAATCAAATCAGATATATTAGTTGTAAACTGTATTGAATGAAAAGGGTGCAACAAAGGTGGAAAGGGTGTACTGTTCTTCCTATTTTTGTAGACTTCACAAGTATCCTCTATGTCTATTTACTCTAGCTAGGGTAGATCTAAGCCTGTTGCTTCTGACATGAAACTATACCTTTTCGTCCTACAGGGAAAAAAAAACTTCTGTGAAATTCAAATCTTGATCCTAGATAATAAAATCAGATGCAGTGAGACAAGTACCAGCAGTGCCCTATCAACTGATGTCAATGACTGGAAGAGAAGTTGAATGTTCTCTGAGTAAGGATCACATGCTTGATTCCAGAAAGACTTCTTGCTGTATAGCAAGGCATTCATGGCAATACCATCAACTACACTAAAATCAGAATGAAGCAGATTATTGATCTGCAGGATCTGAAAGCACTCTTAAGAAAGTTAGCTATCTAAATATCAAGCAGTAGTGGACTACGAAATATGTTCACTGCTTCTTAGTACACCTTGCTATCGAATTTTTCCACATCCCAGAAAATTTTTACTGAGCTTATATAGTTTATTGTGGGAGTAATAGCACGAGTGAATAAAATAAAAGTACTCTATCTTCTGTGGCATTCAAATGCAATCAGATTTGCTCAAAGAAAGAGTACCGTACCAGTCTCCATCCCCAGAGTTAACATTCAGGACTTCCTTCCAGGTTTGCTAATCTGATAAAAAGCCTCTCCATCTGCAGTCTGATATTAATGCATAAATCCAAAAAATGTGTCCAGAAAAGTTCACGCTATTCAACTAAAAAACATTAAACAGAACAAGAAGGGAGGATAAAACCCTTTTGGGATAAAATATGATTTCTATGTTTCCTTTGGAAAGAGTAACAACAGACCACAATCTCAAGGGAAATTGTAAATTCTCCAAGGAACAAACAAAATCGCTGAAAACTTCAGAGATTAATGATATTTGAATAAAAAGTTGTTAACAAATTAAATATTCACAACTCTGCTGTTTATTTAGGCCTCAATATTGTAACGATGTTAGACTGCAGCACAGAGATAAACAAGGAATGAACTGGAGACCTCTGGACCTAAATATATCAGCTATTTCTGCTTGAGTTTAATGACCAACCCTGGAGCTAAAAGCGGTAACAGCATATCATATGTGGATTGGGACCTGAGAGGATAAGGAAAAGGTACTGACTGCTGGCCAATAAACACTTAATCATGTCTATCCATCTCTCTTAGGGTTTTATACTGCCGTCCATCACTGTACCATCTGAGTGCCTTCATGTAAAATCAATAGCAATAGTGAAATCCCTGGAGAATGTCACAGAAACTCTAACACATCTCCTCTTCTGGGTCAGACTTTGTGTTTGCATCACCACATACTCATGCTCTTTGATTTTTTTGAGACTATTCATGAGTACTATGTTAAAGAAACTTTCCATAATGATACAAACATTAAATTATTCCTCCAAATGCTGTTGCTAACAAGAAGGACCAGGTTCAGATACTACAATTTTTTTTTCTTAAAACTTGCAAAAACTAGCTCAAAATAGCTCAACCCATAAACTCATAAAAAACCTAAAAGATTTTCTCTGACTTCCCCGAGCAGTGTTAATTCTTTCTGAAGAGCTTTGTCTGATTCTGAAACTAGAAAATGTAGATGGATTCCAGGATTTCGGCACTGATTTGCACCAACTGTTTAGCAATGTTTCTACAAAATGTTGATATTGAAAGTATTTCTGTTGCACCTATGAAGAAAGACACACATAGCATCTTTGGATACACTCTATAACTTGGTTTGAACATTTGATGAACAAATGATTTCGCAGTTTACCCATCAGCTGCATCCCTTTTCATCATGTACTGTCAAAAAAAGGAATAGACAAATCCACAAATACTCTCAAGGGCTGCCTCATTTCATAGAGGAAGAAATGTACTGCCTCCCCCATTTACACCCTTTGTCAGTGCTAATCCTGTATCATTGTACTTAAATGATGCTACCATCACCTTCTGTCACGTTGATGTCTCCACTCCACTTTTCAGCACGCTCAACACATCAGATGAGTTAGGAATAGATGTACTTACATACTCATATGGACTCAGCTTCTTTTACTAACCAATGCAAGACTCAGGTTCAGTTATGATAACTCCTGAACAGATTATATTTAAACACAGTTCTGATTTTCTTCACCATACAACAAGTATAATGCTATTTTATTTCTCTGATTCTCCAAATGTTAATGATTCCTTAGCAAATCAGTAAAATTGCCCCTCAGGAAGAGAGTGGGCAAATAAATATGCCAAAAAGTTTCTACATTTATCTCCCTCTCTTCTCAGTTCACTGAGAGATGGCAGCAAAGAGCTCCCTTCCTAAGTTTCAGAGCTGCCACAGTTTCATACAAGTATTTTGTGAACGTGTGAGCTAGGTATCTCTTCAGATGGATGACCAAAAGCTCCATTAACAACTGCGAGTTTTCTTCAAGAGATGGAGTTTGTCTCTTGCTTTTCCCACATTCAAGGAGCAGATAAATACAACCACTGATCTATCAAAAAACCCCCCATGAGCTGCCTAAGCCTATGTGGCCTGTCGGACTGGCATGCTGAGGGCAGGCCAATGTCAGTGGTAATGGTACCCAAAGGAGAATTTTGGTAGCATCATATGGAGCTGTCTTTGACACTCTGACCTGTAAAACAAGGTACAATGTATGGATGGGTTGGCCAATGAATCACCCCAGACCTTGGAAGAACAGCCACAAAACCCAACCTTACTCTGAATATTCTCTACACATACTACCATACACTGGATATTTATACAGGGGAACTGCAATTTCAGAGATAACCAAAAAGAGGCTTGATACAAGAAATAGGCTAGAGTATAAGGATCCTCATCAGCTGTTAGCAGAGAGCCAGTCCTTCCGTTACCCTCTCTATTATCCTGCTGAAGAAATAGGATACTGGGCAAAAAAAAAAAGAAACCTTGAGGTTGCTCCCACTGCAGTGTCTGCAAAGGCAGATGGGATTTACATGCAGGCTGAGTTTAGACAGCCTATAAAGACTGTAGGTACAGACGAAAAGTATCTTATCTGAGCATCTGTTGTTCCTGGGGCTGGTCAGTTAAGTTACCCAGCAGATATGAACAATATTCTTGCATTGCTGCGCTGAAGCAGAGAGAAGCTTTTTCTTAGCATTCATTTCATTCATTAAAATAAATCCTGCTAGCAAGTTATTGGATGGGAAATGAGTTCTTAAACCACACAGAAAAAAAAACAAATGAACAAACCAACAGAAAAACCATGCTTTGCTAGTTTTATGGTATGTACAATTGTATGGGTATCACTTCTCTAATCAAATATTTTATAGGTCTTTATTTTATAGATCTTTTCTGGATGCTTGCAAGGGAACTGGCATGTTACATTTTAATTTCCTAGGCATACAGGAATGCTGGATATGGATGGAGGAATCATTACTAGGTTTGTCTCTTAAAATTGCCACTAACATGTAGCAGTATTTTCTCATCCTCCTGTTCCCGCCCCTTGGGGATAATGGTACCTCAAAGGCTCCTCCTTTTATGCAATGGTCTGTAGGCCTCCTCTCCCTCAGCTCTACGCTCCCAAAATAGAGCTATGTCTGCCCCGATTTTGTTTTTTCTAACCACCAAATTTCTTCCTAAAAAGTTTTTAGCAAATTTTTCTTTACAGTATGTTTCAAAACTGCAGAAGGAATGATAGAAAACAGTAAAAACATTACAGCATATCCCCTTCTCCCCGACTCCCACCTTATAATCTCTGTAATTAGAAAGCAATCATACTGCTTTTTGTTTTTCTCAAGCTTTCCAGAATAATTCAACTTTCAGCAAAGAACAGATCTGGAAATACATTTATGTTCTAAACATAGAAATAAAAATGTTCTAATGAAAGTTAAGTTGCACTCTTACCTACAGCATTCCCTACTGTGAAGGTTACTGTTTAAAAAGTCTGTTTATAATGCACCATCTGCTTGGCTTCTTTATACTCACTTTATTCTTTATTGTGTGCTGTAATTAATGAGGCTTTCTGTATTATCACCATAATAGCTGATGTTTTTCTTTATAAATGAGAAGCGATAGCTCCCTGATGAAAATTTCAGCTTACTTCAACAAATGAGGGGAATTGCCTTACAATTGGACCATTGTTTAGGTGTCATCGCGGTATCTGAGCTGAAGTCTTAGCAATACTGCAGACCACTTGCCTTGAGACACCACGAGCATTAAGTAAGATGAATTGGATGAAGTTAGGATGGCAACTTTGTCTTTAAAGGAGAGTTGTCATATGTGACTACTGTACTTTGTTGCAGATAATAAAAGGAACAAGACAAAATAAGGTAACGTGAAATCCCCCCGCAAGCTTTTGCTTCATCTTTGTTTGGTGGCTGTCGTGCTTCAGGCTGGGCTGGCCACTAAACGAACGACACTTTAAATATATCACAGCCATAAGGACATGCTGCCAATGCCTTTTTGATTAACAGGACAGTTTCTGTGTGCTCTTGCTGCCTCCTTTTTTTTTTTTTTTTAAAGTTGCAGATCATGTTATCTTCCTGGGGAATGACTGAGTATTTTAGATATACAAAACTAGCATTCTTTGCAAAAAGAGCAGAAATTGCATAATAAACATGCACTCTGGTTTGGTTTCACACAGATGCAGGAGCAAAAGCGTCACACGACATGAAACAATCCCTGGCTTTCAGTTCACTGCTAAGCATGCTGTCCTAAAACCAAGGACTCTCCTCTTCGTGGACTTTGACTTTGTCTCTTTCCTTCAACTTTCATCTACAATAAACACATTTCATTCTGCAGACCACAGCTGTACATATGAAACTTTTGAACCTGCCATTTAGTCTCAGCTAAATCCTAAGAGATAATCAACGGAGGCTAAAATGACCTGTGATAGTTGCCTTTCAAAAACTTAACAGCTTACCTTCAAAAACACATTTCTCCATCTGCCCATCAAGAAAAATGATTTCTGATGGTCTGTACTCACTGTTCATCGAGGACTGATTTTCTCATTTGGGTAGAGTTTTATGGAGCTGATTCTCACTCTCTCAGCCTTTCAGGTTATTAAGACAGACCTGTTCAGTCTGACAGCACAAATGTGACAGGGCAGGGCTGGGCTACACTAACAATTCTATACAATTTGATCTGTGTTATATGCAATTAATCTGTACATGCTTGCTAGTGATCTTTGGAATGTTAGGTGTACTGAAACTTCCTCACAGTTTTGAATAAGCAGGAAGAAACTGGAGGAATTTGGAAGGAAAATAATATCATGTCACAAAAACCAGTAGAAGGAAGATCTTATATAATATTTTAGCGTATATTTTAATATAAATCTTCTGCCAGTAAAGGTCTCCATTACATATATATCTCTTCTGTTCTTTCTGTGGTGCTGGAAATCTTTGACTTATTACTCCCACTGGCCTGAAAAGAATGAAAGACTTCTGCAGGATATACTATTGACAAGTTTGTGTAAGACGCACAGCCCCTGCTTAAGCCTGTGCTTCTGATACAAGGCAGCATGAACCTAACTGCTCCTTATGTTGAGAGATGAGGGTTAAAATAAAGATTCATCGCTATTCTCCAGGAACTCCGGACAAGAGACAAATCCCTTCTCAAGCCTGTTCATCATCTGTTTATTGACTGGAGCTCATATTTATATGTTGTATAACAAGATCATACTTAGCATTAAAACTAAGTGATTAATGCATAACCATTATTGCCTAACAAATTCTTTTCTTCACAGAACGCTGATGTATTCTGCAAATTCCTCAGTTATTTGTTGTTCTGAGATAACGAATTAATTATAATAATTTCCAGTTTTATAGGGTGGTAATAGTTGTGTTTTCAGTTGGAACATGGCAGGCAGTTACATGTGTTATACAAGTCATACAGTACCGTTTTTCTTTCCTGGCTGGCAATATTATATGCAAATATTGAAGGAAAGACTCATAAACTCTTACATACATATAAATTCCATTAGAATTCAGGGGAGTATTCATTGGCAATATTAAAGTTCTTTCAGTTATAAATAACACTTCATGACCTGGGTATTCCTACTGTAAAAACCACATTATCCACTTGCATTAATATCTGCAGGTTGATTAGTATTAGTAAGTTCAGCATTTTGTATAGAATTGAACCATGGGCTATAGACACTAATAACTATGTTCCCCAAAACCAGCAGAGATAAGAAAGTTTACTCTTGGCATTTATCCTTTCAAACTGTCATTTGTCAGGAATCCTACTCTGATTTCCATCAACTAAGCCACATGTAGCCTTGAGGAACAAACTGATTCATTTCAGTATATAGCTCAACACATTAAAAATATGTTAAAAGTCTAAAGAAGCTAAATCTAACGTGAATAAAGGAGTGATTTTCTGAGAATACTACACTTCAGATGCATATTACCTTAATTTTAAACATAAAATCATGACAGCGTTTAAATGAGCTGTCCATGTAGATTTTCTATCGTTTCCCTGAGTTTTTATTACAGTATGCATTTTGAGCCTAAGTGACTCTCAAAACAAATCACATACCTCCTATGGCAGTTGTTTTTAATGAATTGGTCTTCACTGGTTTTCTGCTTGAGACAAAATTCAATATTTTCTGAAGCACAGACTGATAGTACAAAAATACCCATCGGGGTAGAATTCTGATTGTACACTTGCTTGTATGCACTAAATCATTCCCAACTTTCCTAGAGAAACAAAACCACCAAAATAAATTTATTAAGGACAAACAACACACATAGCAGAAGCTATACCTGATAGTGTTAAATTGAAAAGCTAGGCTTGCAAGTGCTACTTTACTAAATCAGATGGATACTAGAACTATCACTTGCTTGGAGAAATTTTATTCCAATTTCCAAATCGGACACAGAATGTAAAAGAGGATTTTTTCAGGCTCTGCTACAGCCAAGCTGATGGCTAAAGCATTCCCATTTTGATTTGTTTAACAAATGCATATTAATTAAAAATATGGTAATTCCTACATACTTTTGTAGATGCTATTAAAAAGACAGGCCTTGGGGAAGTTCTTTTTGGTTCCTCCTAGCTCCACTAGTAGAAAAAAAGCTTTCTGTTATTATTTCCTGAAGCATGAAAAACCTGTAGCATATATGTGTACACAGGCATAAGAGTTGAAAGCGTACTTGTCTATGTCCACATCCATATCCATGAGTTTATAAAATTAGTTGAATGCATTTTTTTTTTATTACAGATTCTAAAAATTTTCATAAGCAAAACATTTTTGAGTTATTCTGCTTACAGGCCAAAAAAAAGTTTTACCAAAGTGAAGTTGTTCCTTAGTCTGTAAATGATATGGCTTCTTTTACTGACTAAAATGCATCTATGTAGAAAGCAACAATAAGTCTGCACCCTCCCTACTAATCTGTTCATATAGGTACTGTCCTAGGAGGGTACAGCATTTGCTTTTTGCCAGGCTTCCCATTTTCTCTTTGAATTTCCATAGAATTAGCAAACACCATTCAAACAGCAAATACTAATGCAGTTTATTTACAGTGCTACACTTCCCTGTGTAGGGGAGGTGATGCTTGCAAATGTAGTAGGAATTCTGGTCAACTATTTAGGCTATATTGTCAGGAAAATATTTACAATCCACCATGGGCATGGTCAGTTCTTATTCAATTATGTTTTCTGTTCCCATCAGGCTTCTAAAGGCTTCCTGCCTGTAATCTGAAGGGACCTCCAGAAACATTCACAGCCTGTTTTTTCTACTCCAGAAACTTACATTTTCACTACACTTCTGGTTTTGAACAGTTGATACACAAGCTGGTAATTGATACATTAGCTGGCAAAAGAGACACCCGAAAGCACCCCTTACCAGTACTATGTGTAGGAAGATTGCTATTCACTGATAGTTTCTATTCCAAAGGGAACAGATCAAAAAATAAACCACCATAACCTTATCTATGGGGTTGAATTTGTAGATATTCTTCTCCTCACAGCTGGTCTCAGAGCTGAGCCCAGACAACATACCAAATATGGAAAAAAAATTTACAAACATGGGTCTTTTTATATAAAAGCACTTTGGGAGAATTCATGGTTGACATTCTCTCACTGCAAGCCCTTCAAGGCTTGATGATAACAGTGCCCACTAATGAATGACATGAGGTCAGTACAGGAAAAGACAAAAATGAAATGACTTAATGTCCAAAATATAAATAGTAAGAAATACTGAAACACTGTGAAGAAATGGAAGGAGGTATAAACTGGAAGGGAATAAACAGTACAGAAAGACAGCAAAATGATAAATTGTTGAATTTATTGAATGGTAAATTGATGCAAGACACCCAGTAACCCAGAATGGTCGGTTCTGGGTCTGATACCAGCACCAGATTCCTGCATGGCAGGTCGCACAAGCCCAAGAGTTACATTATAAAAACCAAGCTCTATTCCAAGACCTCATTAAGGCATTGAGATCTTTTCAAACCACCAGTTGTGTAGTCAACCTACAACTGTGACTGCAGACAGCACAACTCCATTAGGCACAACTACTTGTCACCCACTAAGGCAAAAAATCCTCGTTTATATTACATGTTTGTAAATGTCCAAATATGCGGTCTCGACAACAAAACAGCAAGCGTATACACCAAATACCATAGTAACTGTTGTTACCCTGGTTTATGTTTAAGCAGTTCAGCTTTCTCTAGTGGTGCGTTCAGGTTTTGCTGTAAGATTTTTCACACAGTACTGCACTTATTTGTTAGGCTGTTCAGAAAGGTTATGGTTTTCATGAACTTCCATCATCACTGAACCACTTGCTGGTGTCCAACCAATTGTAATGAAAGTGCAACCTGCATCCACGCCAAAAGATTTCATTGAAATAGGAAAACACAGCAAGCAATCTACAAAATCCACTGAAATAGTACCCCATGACCCCAAACTAGGTAGCATAGGAAGCTACTTTTAAATCAATACTTAATTTGGCAGAAAAATCAATTTCCCTCCCTCTGCAATCCATAAAATTCATCAGGAAAAAATTACCCCTCACATATTAGGAGCCCTTTCACCCTTACAGGTTTAGAAATTAATTACAATAGACAATTTCAAGCCCTGTAACAGGGCTTGAAAGGTTGGGATGACATGCTATAAGGTATTTTGCAACCTGTAAATTAAAACATGGATTAGATGTGATGTGAACACATAGATTTCCTAATTTCCCTAGCCTCTCTTTGGTAAAGGCAAACACTGCTTTTTTAGTTACAGCTGTCTACAGTCTCAAGCAGTATCCAGGTTTCATTCCTGGAAAATGCTCACCTTTTTGTAGATACAGTGCAGGACACAAGCAATCCTACATAACAAAGCTTGTTCTGTCAGCATCCACATAATTTCTCTTAAGGCAGTGACATCTTGCCTTTATTCTTCCACATGGGTATTCCAGCCCTGCTGTGAAATAGTTAAGGAGCTTTACTGCATGGCACACACAGTTCACAGATTCCTATCAGTAAGCATGTGCCCTTGGGTATGGATGCTCCACATTTGACTGTCTGGGCAATCTCTTCATCTGTGAACTTTCCTTTACACTCTAGCTAGCCTGCTGTTAAATACGTTTTTAAATATAATGTCCTGCTGTTAAGTATGTTTTAAAATACAATGTATGGAATACTATTGATCTAGACAAGGTTCTGCTTCATATTTAATAAATGTTTCTTTTTAGAATGTTTACCTGCATAATAGACTGAATTGCTTAGCATACACATGACAGAGCCTGCCTTTTCATTACATCACTGTTTTGCTGCTGTTCTAACCTCCATTCCTTTCCCCCAAGTAACTCTTTACCTTTTTTTTTTTCACTGTTAGACATTTCTTTACTGAATTTAGATTGTCTATACTTTTTAAAGGCTTCAAAGTCTTTGTGGAGATACAGTCACATTTTATCAAAGAGGCCCAGCCTCTGAGAGGTTGTTTTCTTCCACTGTATCCCACAGCTCAGATCTTTACACTTTTTGTATTCGCAGTCCCATATTGTTTCTGACAGAAGCTCAATAAAATTGTCTTTCTACCTACAATATCAGGGTTATCAGCATTGTTGGAACTGAGTGTTATAGACCTACAGTCTATCTTCTGAGAAACTCGAACTCCCCTGTCTGCCTTATTATACAGTAGGCCGCTGGCAAAAGGTAGCAGTACATCTCTTGTAAATTGATGCATCACTTCTACTGTTTTCAGCCAATTAATTTATGTCATAATTCCTGCGTGTTTCCTTTTTACACAGAGTCAAATGGTTAGATATCAAAAAGGTGGAGCATTACTGTTACTATTACTCCCCTTAATATTGCTTCTCTTGCTACAAATCTTTTTAAAGTGGTTCTTTTCACTACTTTTTCTCTTTATTCCTACATGTTATTATTTAAAGTTTTCCCTGTTTAAAGCACTTCTTTTCAGTTTTTAGCTTTAACTACATGTCAAAGCTGTCACACAGTGTTAAAATGCGGCACACTGGCTTCCCACAGCATCATACAGAAAATACAAAGACTGTTTTAAGGCTTCATTTTATTCTTTTGCTCCTAGCCACGTAAAAGTTCCACTATGTACAGCAGAGGTACATACAATTTGAAAATTAAAAAGGCAAACTAATACTCATACATAGATCGATGATGCAGCAATAGGTAGACCTCATATATTTGCCGAAGACAGTGCAACCAGAAAATTTGATCCTACCTAGCAAAAACCCACCCTATCCTGCTTGCTTCCAGGATCCCTCCCATTATATTAAAGTATTTTTTTAATGAATGGAACTTTTGAGGCTGTATGCAATGACAGAACTCAGTGACCTAGCAGGTCATTTACAACTCTAATATGCTATTTTTCATTCTTTATTTTTATGCATCTTTTTTTTTCTAGACTTGAACATTGTTAATTTAATTTTAATCTTTTATTACCCTTCTCACTGCTATGTCTGCCACTTACCACACATTTTTCTTTTTGGTTTTACAGTTGGAGACAAGCAGACATGACCAGAGAAAAGGAATGAGGAACACTCAAGCACTGGGACATCATCATAGGCTGAAAAGGACTTGCGCATCAGGACTCCCACTCCATAGTGTCACTGTAAGACTCAGTCTAGGATCTTGTTTCCCGTTCTTCAGTCACCTACAGTGGGACTATTTTAGTGAGTCTGTTGCAGTTTTGCTACCCTCATGAATTATTTTGGGGGATGCTGTGTGTGGTGTACCTTTCACATACAGATTAAGTTATTCTCTAGGAAATTTATCTGGATATGAAGCTCAAGTCCTACAGCTGACACAAAAAGAATTACAAAGTAATATGCAGATGATGAAATGTCATTCAGTCCACTGTTTACAGTTTTCAGAAAAAGAGGCTACAACCCATCAAAACCAGACTCGAGCAACCATATTACCAGTGAGCAAAAGCGAAAGTGTGAGGGCTTGCCTTACTCGTGGCTACTCTACTGAAGTTGAAGACTAATCGTGTGAATAATGCGTATTTGGCCCAATTCTATCTCAGTCTAAGTTAGAAGAGTATCCTATCCATGAAAACATAAATGGTCCCTGCTTCCTTGCTGTAATAGTGGTTTCATTCCTGACATGTATCAGCATGAGCTCAGATATGTTACTCAGGAAAAATTATTAAGAAAAAAACCTCCATTCAGCTCTGCTAGATATAATGAGTTTATATTTGTCAAATGGTTTTACGGTTAAATGAAAAGTTAATGATAAACAGCCTTTCTGAATGGCTGGATCCACCATCCATGTGCTGGGTGTGACATCCATCTTTAGCGAAGGGTTGGGGAGGTAATCTGCGTGGATGAGAAAATGAATATACTGCTTCATTGTTATCAAGAGCTCCTGCACTGAAGAGGAAATGAAAAAAACCTTATGTTTTACCTGTGATAAAGTAACTTTTTGTTTTTTAAATGTTTTTACTTGACTGCTATCAACTACTTAGGCTTAAGGATAAGTTCTTAAGAGTTACGCCTTATGTGATGCTTTTTTTAAACTTAATTGCAAAAACATTACCAGTTGTTTTGCATTAAGTAGACCACTGCTAAAAAGCTTAACTACAATCTAGCTTTTCAGGCATCCTGGGGAAGGTATGAGAAAGGCAGCACCCTCAAATTCTGCATACCCATAATAGATACAGGGTTTTCTTAGCACAGGAAAGACATGGACCTGTTGGAGCAGGTCCAGAGGAGGGCCATAAAAATGATCAGAGGAACAGAACACCTCTCCTGTGAGGACAGGCTGAGACAGTTGGGGTTATTCAACCTGGAGACCTTATAGTGGCCTTCCAGTACTTAAAGAGGGCTTATAAGAAAGATGGGGACAGACTTTTTAAGAGGGCCTGCAGCAAGAGGACAAGGGGTTTTAAACTAAAAGAGGGCAGATTTAGCCTAGATATAAGGAAGACATTTTTTACAATCAGAGTGGTGAAACACTGGTCCAGGTTGCCCAGAGAGGTGGTTAATGCCCCATCCCTGGAAACATTCCAGGTCAGGTTGGACGGGGCTCTGAGCAACCTGATCTAGTTGAAGATGTCCCTGCTCCTGGCAGGGGGGTTGGACTAGATGATCTTTTAAAGGTCCCTTCCAACCCGAACTATTCCATGGTTCTATGAATGTCTAGAAGCCTAGAAGGAATGTCCTTTGAAATCAGCCTCTCTCCCTCTACCCTTTTTAATTTTGCAGTTCACTCACCTTCCCTCGTTTGTGAGGGTGGTATGCTGGAACTACTCCTTAGCTGTTCCCAAATTCCTGCATCCCAAGTGAGTTTCCTAACAATAATTCATATTGTGTACCTCTTCTCTCACGCACCCACACACATATCCTTGTACCCCATACTCCAGGAAGGCTGGCTGTTGCTTGCTATGCTAACTGCTTCAGAGACCTGTTTGATCTAAATTTTCTTTGGTTTACACATACATAGAAGGAAACTGAATGTGAAGACAATGAATCTCTATACCTTTTCTCATACTTTAAAGAGATACAAAAAAATCATGTCTTGGTGACTAACCTAGACTGTGCGTTTGCAGTGTTTTTCCATTTACTAAATCTAAACAATAAAAAATAAAGAAGGTTCTCCACTATTTCTATTATGCAGTGAAAGTGCTCCTCATAGCATTAAATGATAGCGTTGCACGCAATCCACACACATTATCTGAAAGCTTATATACCTGTTATATATATAAACCTAATGCAGACAGCCATAATAGTTTGTATGAATAGGAAACACTGTGCTTACTGAACCACAGTCATGAAAGTAAAAATGAAATTATATTTCCTCCATCATAATACCAAAGTCAGTATATAATATTCTGAAAGAATAAGGACACAGTAATACCTAGGTTAATACTGGGTATCATACATTATTGCTCAATGCTATCAAAAAGCTGCATCTTCAGATTCTTTATTGAAACATATTACATTACTTAAATTGTCATGACAAAGACAAAACTGTTCAATTTCAGATTTTTCTAGCACCTCAGTTTTTATGAAATTGTAGCGTTTTTTCTAATAGAAGTATAATTTATTTGCTGATTAAATTCCAATAAAGGAGTTGTTCAGTCCTGATTTTTTTAAAAACGCATCTAGGAGTGTAAGGTCTAAGCACTGACAAGAGCATCCCAGACTAGAAGATGGGGATTTGACTGTTTTGTTTATCCTACTGTTTCATCATAAACCACTGAATAAATAATGTTCAGCATAACTAATGCTAAACTCTGCATGCTTCAGTAAAGGTGAATTTAATATCAACTGATGTAACATTGTAACGGTATCTCATCTGCTGCTCAATTTTTGCAATTTTTTTTTCAAACCACCATTGTTAATTGGTAATTTGAGTGAACTATTTGAAGTCAACTCTCCATTGCTCACAGGTGGATTATGCAGACTGTGCGTCAACCAGAACGATACAGAAATGCCGGGTGGGCTCATACAGAGACTGTATCTGCAAAGACCAGGCCATCTGACTCTTGAGCTTGCTTCAGAAGGTAGACACGCTACACCTCTGTTCACACCAGCTTCTAAGTCACTCCAGATGGATGGAATGAGGTATTTTCACAAATCTGGCTTCTGGGACTCGCTTTCATAAAGCCACAGCTCAGAGCGGGAACTCCACGAGCTATGAGGCCTCTGATCTTAAGCACTGTCCCCCAGGTAGGCCTGAATTCAGTGTCTGGTTTGACTTTTAATGGGTTTTACCTGTGGGTGAAGAACGAACAGATGCATTTTTGTGGTGTTCAAATTAAAGTGCCTATGAAGAGTCAGCTACATCCCAGCAGGGCTT
>VZSZ01002344.1:379631-425027 GCA_013398815.1 Ibidorhyncha struthersii | reverse complement strand
AGGTTTTTAGGTCTGAAAAAAAAAAAAAAAAATTGAAAAAAGGCGGCAAACCAGTCAGGGCCGTTCAAGGCTGTCACAGCAGTTCAAGGCTGTCACCTCGCGCCACCCCACNGCCCCCCTCGGCACGGATACCCCGAAGCGCTACCTTCCCTCACACCGGCCCCAGCCACGCACCCTGCCCCAAGATGTCCTCCCTGCGGCCCCACACGGAACCCCCACCCCGTCCGCCCGCAGAGTCCGCCCGTCCCCTCTCCTCCCCTCCGGCGGGGTGGGCGCCGCGGGGCCGCGCCGAGCTTCCGCCCGGGGAGCGGGGCAGGGCGGAGACAGCAGCGGCCGGGAGGGCTAGGGGGCGCGGCTAAGATGGCGGCTCCCCTAGCTGGGCAGGCGGGGGTTGTGCTGCGGGACCTGGCTCTGAGATCCGCCCGCCTGCGGGGCAGCTTCCCGGTGAGTGAGCCCGGCCCCGGCCGCCGCGTCCCGCTGGCACCGCTCGGGAGGGCGGCGGGCCGCGGCACCTGGCGCGCTGAGGAGCCTCTCCTCAGGAGCCGCCCTGCTCCCCGGCCCCTCCATCGCCGCTTTCCGCCCCTTGAAGCCGCCTTTCCTCCGCGGCCGGCGGGGCGCTCCCTTTCGCAGCCTCCCCCGTTGCTCGCAGGTGGAGGGAGGCCTTTCGCTCTCCGCCTTGGCGGAGCTGGGGCCGCCGCTCGGGTTTGGTCGCCTGGAGGATGCGGTTCAGCCCGGAGCCCGCCTGTGCTTCTGGCGGGGGAAGTAAACGGGGCGAGCGGCCCTCGCTGGACCGTGCCCGGCGCTCTGCGGGGCCGGGGCAAAGGTCTGGTAGCGACCGGCCGCTCCTCCGGGCCAGGGCTGCGACCCACCAAAGCGTCACCTGAAGCGGCAGCTCGGAAAGCCTCCCTGCCCCTAAAACTAACAGTACTGAAGTCATGGCGTTTGTCGGAACACGTTTCGGGTGGCAGGGGCGGGTTGGCTGCGGGTTTGTGCTGGTGGCCGAGGTCAGGCTGGAGCGCGGCCGCCCCATTGCGCTCACCTGGAAGGGCCGTGGCAGCTCTGCCTTCCCGGGGGTCGGGGCTCGCAGGAGCGCGATGGGGAAGAGTGAGTGGGGCCTCCTTGAAGGACTCGCGTTCGGGAGGTCTCTTGAGGTGTAGCGAGAGTTCTTTATTCACCTTGACAGCAAACACGCTAAGGTAAAATGAGATGTGTACATTTTAGACAGCTCTGGTGCCTTTGGCAACCAGCCTCTTTATTTTGTCTTTTTATCAGATCAGCAGCTGCATGGGAATCGACTTTGGTCCATGCTTCTGAGCATAAGTATTTTTCCCAGAAGCAAAAGCCTCCAGAGCAACAAAACGTGTTTCTGGCTGGTTCTGCTCCGCAGGTGCCGCTGCTAGGGATGCGTGTGGCCGCCAGCGTATGGATACGTCGGACGGCTGTCGGACAAAACGTGGTGTTGGTGCTGAACCTAACTTGCACTGTACATCTACGTTTGTGTGGTTTATCTTTTAACCCGAAGGAAGTTAGCTAGCTCGGTTTTAAATCTGAAATCTTTGGTGCCCAGCTTTCCTCTTATAATGGTGGGTATCCTGTTTGGCAGTTCTGTGCAATTAATTGATTTAGTGTATGTCCATTTCATGTGTGTGTATATATACACACACACAGACAAGGAGAGTGTACAGGGGGTGTATATATATACAAATAATTGTGTATATACATATATTTATCTGTGTATGTCCATGTGTATTTAAGTCTGCTTGCGTTGATGACCAATCCTGTCAGTCCCAACAGTGTTTGGTGCATATGTGTTGTATGGTTGAAGATGCGTTCCTGCCATGATGGCTTATGTGATTCTGATCCTACAATAAGGAGCTTGGAGGTAGCTTCCCTGGTTTTGTGTTTCCCTACTGTTCTCGCAGGGCCCTGGTACGGAGAGCTTTTGTAGGGTTTGAGTACAAAGCGCTGTCTGGACAGAGTCATGTCGGAGTGAGGTGTAGAAGGTGCTTTGGTTGAGCTTGGTTTCAGGCCCTGTCTACCTGGCGCTGCAGTGAGGATTTGAGGTAGAAGTGAAAATTCGGAGTTCATGCTCTGTTCTGTCATCTCTCAAAGCGTGGAGTGATCCTGTAAGTTACACCACTGAAATCACTGGATATCAACTCGGATTCTCAAGAGTATTCTTCGGCTATTAAGGTGGCCAACTTTTTTAAAAACTTTATCTCTTTTTGTGTGTTACTTATGAAATAGAGATATTGAACTTGTATTATAAATCACATTATATTATGCTGTTTCTGAACTCTGACAGATATTGAGAGCATCTCCCAAGATCTGTGCTGTCCAAGTAGACTATTTTCAAGAACCCTATCAATACTGTATAACAGCAAATCAAGTTCTTAAATTAAGAGTAAAACGCTTTCCTGGGGAAAGGGCTTCATTTTTGCTATGTTACATTATAGAATTCCCACCTAAATAATCTCCTAATCTTCCACTGTCTCAGACTTCAAACTACAAATAAATTCATCACTCAGAGTCTGGATTTCTGTGCTACAAAGTAGGATAAAGCATCTGAGAGTAAGAGAGTCCTTCCCTTGAAAGAGTTTTTGTCATTTGTATTATTCACTAAGCTCAGACTAGAAGTTACACTGTTACATTTATTTATTCATTTACCATAAACTAGCAAAACCTGCCCTCTTCTCAAAGCCTGTCCCATTGTTCTTTTCACAGATAAGGGTCTTCCATATGATAAGGTTATAAGCAAGAATTATCAGTCTTAAACTTTGTTATTTTGGTAACCCTGTGTGAGTAGATACTTGATGAGATTTAAAAATCTTTCCTCATATCCTTCATGACTTACTACTGGAGTGGTCTTTGTACGCTTTTGTATCTGTTACAAAATTTTTTATTATTTCAAAACTGTTGATGTTGTTCATAGTTGTGTTGAAACAAGCTTTTTGAGAAGTTTGGTTGTGTACTGTCATTATAATCGACACATAAACATTTTTCTGTGTAATTTCATTTTAGGAGTGGACTAAATGGTACTTGATGCTATCACATGACAAATATTTTATTGTCATTCTGCTTTCACTTTGGCTCTTTACCTGTTTATAACTGTTAAACACTTTTTACACTTTGTTTTTTATATTCTTGATAGGTTCAGTTCTTTGTGCTTTTGGATTTTAAATCTGACCAAGTATTTCAAGAAGTTAAAAGATAGATTTCAGTTGTCTGCAGTGCATGTGGACAAGTGTATTTAGACCTGTTCTTACTGGAGCAATATTTGTAAAGAGCAGTGACAAACGCTCCAGGGACCACTCTGCAGCAGAATTCAATCTCGTTGGCTAGCAACAAATAGGCTCCATTGAAGGCTGTTTATTTGAATGGGAGTTGGATTGGGCCCTTTGGGAGAATACTGTGTTTTCAAAATAGCTTCAGATGCAGTGGTTTTCAGCGATGAATATAAATAAGGAACAATTAAATCAGAATCATATAACAAAAAGGCTTAAGGTAACTATCCAGTTTTCTAATACAGTGAGCAGATTGCACTACGCAGCCTGATCCTAGCCTTCAGAATGGTCCTCAGACCTGCCACAACATCTCCAAATTTCATGCATGTTGAAAACATTAAAAAAAAAAAAAAAAAGGGCGGGGGAAGATAAGATTAAACAATATTTTGGTTATAAAATTTGCAGAATGCTATCTATGTTAAAAATAGGGAACTGTACAAGGTTGCTCACTGCAGATGCCTTCAGTTCCTAGACTTGAATACCTATAAAGCTCCATTAATGCTGAACAGAGAAAGTTCTGTCTTTGTTAAGAAGCTATCAGCTGTGAGTTTAATGTTCTTCCATGCAACAGAAAACATTACTGGAAATAACTTTCAATTCATGACTTCAGAAGCTACTTCAGTGCCAAATTCTTACTTTTTTCTTGGCTTTATGTTAAGTTCTTGAAAGTTTCTTGAAGGTTCACACCGTTTCCCTATTTGGCTTTTCCTGATTGACAGTTTTGCTATAATTTTTGAGGTTTTACATTTAGAGGCAGGGAATACATGAGCGCGCAGGCTTTCACAAACAGCTTTTTTCTGTAAGTACCTAAACTAAATGACTGGAAAGCCCTCTTCAAACTCCAGACAAAACTGAAATGCCAAAGTGGAGCTTATGTTTGGCCCACTCTTACCTGGCAGTTCCATTAAATGCATGGTTATTGGTTCCTGTTTTGGGATGAAAGAAGGAAATGAGAACCTAAATAACCTTAGACTATGATTTTATTTTTTTTTTAATTATTTTTCCAGGTTGTTTTATACTGGTAGAACTTGTACCTTGGGAGCAATCTGGCTCTGGCACAAATATTCACAGCTTTGTCTTGAAGTAGAGAAGCTGCACTTTGCTGCATTTATTTACCTTTTGTACCTCATGTAGGTGTAATCAGGGGATAAGGCTAATTAGATAAGAAGAGACAGCCTTCATGAATATGACATTAGGTTGAGAATTAGCTGGGACACCTGCGGTCTTAAACCTGGCTGTGGATAAATAAACTCTTCCTCCCCGCCCTCCAACTGAACTCCCAACCAGTTTACCCAAAGAGACTCCTTACCTTGCTTGGGTATATTTAGGATTCATTAAAGTTTTTGGTATAAAAGCAAGTGTTTTTTCATTGATCTGCCTCCTGAGGCACTAGATAAAGTGTCAATAGACAAATTCTGTGTTTTCTTTACAGGTATCTGAGTGATTGCTTGTTTCCTTCTGTTTTTCTCTGGAATATTGTCAGCGCATGGCAATTTATTTTTATTCTTTTTTTTTTTTTTTAAACTTTCATTTGATCTTTCTGGCTGATGTCTGCCAACAGTGATACTATGAAGAATGTGTGAAGATGTTGAGATTCTTTTGGGAACACAGAAATGTGAGATGAGTGTTTATAAACACTTGGGGTTTGTTTGCTTAGAAGTAGGTAATTTCTTCACTATATTTTTCTCTCTCTTGTTTGGAAGGTTCATTTTCAGCAAACATTGGACGTGTATCCATTTAGTGCTTAGAGATATGATTCTCCCACTCCCTGTTTTGGGCACTCACTCACAGGTACAGTTCCTTGATTACTTAACCCCAACTGATAGATTATTTTTTTTGTTGTTGCTGACCACACCTGTAGCGAGTAGCTCAGCTCATTATTGCCTTGGGCAGTCCAATCTTTCTGTGCATGTTTGAGACTATAATCTGCAGCTTTGAGCATATACCCTAAGGATTTTCTCCAGAAAATTCCCTTCTTTAATACTGTCTGCTGAGAAAGCCCATTTGTAGCCATCTGTGAATCAGTTAGCTATATGCTCATCTCTTCCCTGCTCCATAGCATTTTAATAAAACACGGGACATAGAAATCATGTTATTTGTGCAACTGATTATGACAGTAACTTTGGAACTGGTAATTAAACATTGATCCATAATTAATAGCTGGGCATTGATCTTATTTTAACTAGATAACACGGCAGGAGTAGACACAAAACTAAGAGAAGTTAAGATTGACTGTTGTGAAAAATTCCTTAATAGTGGAGGTATGATGTGCTGTGGAAAAGATGCTGTTGAAATCTCTGTTGTATGAATGATATTAAATCACATTCTAAACTGTAAGCTGAAGCCCTCCTTTAATAAGGAAACAGGAATTCAAGGTTGGTGTTTTTTTTTGTGGTGTGGTTTTTTGTTTTGTTTGTGACATTATGCTGATGTTCTTGTATAATTAGTGGCTAAATGTTGACTCTGAAAGAATTGAAAAATAACAAGTGTTTACACTTATTTGTTGGAACACTTCTTTAAAATCTTATACTGATAGCACAAAATATATTAAGTAAATAAAAGGTTTTGAGTTTCACTTTTTCTGGTTTATTTGTTAAAAGATGCTGGGTTATTGAGCAGATTTACCCATGACCTTTTTTCTTCCTGGTGTCCCTAAGGTCTCTTTCTGCTTGCTCCTAGGTTTCCTAAACTACCAGAGTCTGTATCCCAAAATTAAATTACGCTTTGTTTTATTTCTGTGGTGATCTGATAGTGTATAAGCTTAGAATCCAAAATCATAAAGCTCTAGGCGCTATCGCCAGTGGGCATGAACATGGGTCGGGCTGTTTCACTCAAAGGCTGGCTGTTTCATTTAAGAAAAGCACTTTTAAAATATTTTGCGGGTGATACGTTATTATTCCTTTGGGTTTATTTATTTTGCACATTGGGAGTACTTGGTGGTGGATCAATTTCAGTCCACCCTGTTTGTTTTTAATTTGTGCAGTAGTGCTTTATTGATTGGCCCTAGAGAGCAAAGTAGTTTAAATTTGCGTCTGTCATTCACATCTTTGTATAATTAGTGTTTTGGATTTTACTTCTCTGATTTTCATAATAAAAAGGTATAGATTTGCGTTGTTTACAAGTGAAGGACCAAAGGTTACATGCACGTGCTTATCAGCTAAATTAGTTTGTACAGGAGGCATTACAAATGTTGCGACTTTGCAATGTGCTTTCTGCATTTGTGGAGTGAAGGTATGACTCTATATATAAGTGCCTAGGTGTTTTAAGTTAATAAACTTGGCCTTTTGTCTTAAGGAGGGTGGAACAGACAAAATGCTTTCAGGATTCAGTGGGCAGTAATTCAGTTTGGAACAAAAGGGTTATTTTATTTTAACAATTAAACTGTAAATGGAAGAGTTTTATTTGTCTTAAAATGGATAGATATTTTGACAGCATCAGTAGCAGCAACTTTAAACACCCATTCGTACAGTGTGCATTTAGAATACTTCTGGAGCAATAAGCAAGCTCTTGGGAACAATAACTGGGAAAGATGAAAAATGGCAAGGTATTACAGGAGTAGACAGACTCTGAGGAATATGAGCAAGAGTCTCGATTTGTGTCAGGAGGAGAGAGAATTACTCTTGCTGTAGTTACTTTACCTTTGGCATTTAACTCTTGTCCACTTAAATGCTTCATGAGATGCAAAAGTTTTGTAGGAATTGCCAGGAATGGAGAAATAAAGGAGACTTTTGATCATGTTTGGTAGGTTTGTCTGCTTATGACTTTTGACTAAAAAATATGAAGCTGCAAATTAAAAACCAGACACAAATTACTAGTGGAATATTTCATCATTCTTTTGAGATCTTCCTCTGAGGGATTCATGGACAACAGAATAGTTTAATTTGACGTCTGCCAATTTAGTGGCAGCCAAGAAAGCAGTTACTCCCTTGGGGGGGCGGGGAGGGAAAGTTGCCTATACACAATATTGGTATAAAAGTGTCTGGGAAATTCCAGTTATGGGAAAAATTATATGTG
The DNA here is from genome assembly GCA_013398815.1 of Ibidorhyncha struthersii. Lineage (NCBI taxonomy): Eukaryota > Metazoa > Chordata > Aves > Charadriiformes > Charadriidae > Ibidorhyncha > Ibidorhyncha struthersii. Next base: position 417,729 of record VZSZ01002344.1, on the reverse strand, counting down.
CAAATTATAGATAATGATAGGTAAAGGTAAAAGATAGAGATAGATATTTATGAAAATTATAGATGAAAGGGCTATTAAAAACAACAAAACTTTTTATTGTTGACAGATTGCTTGCTTGGCTTTTTAAGGTTTGAAGATGGCATGATAAATTTATTTTGCCTTAAATTTTCTAGCTTCAACTCTTCCACTCCAAACACATTGAAGACAGTGAATCTATTTCATTGAATTCTTTCATGCAGAGTTTGTCTGGATTTTTTTTTTTTCCCCCAGTTAAATGGCTCAGACTAAAATAGTCTAAAGTAATGCCATAACTTTTGGGAATAGATGAACTGATGTTTAGAGCTTTCTTTAAATGTTACATGAAAGAGCAGCTGGAATGCATGGAGCTCTGTCTAGGGAGGGGTGATGACCCAGCCTTATGGGTCAGGATTAGTAGGCAGACCAACGTCAATAAAGTTATTGTACGTGTCTGTTACAGACAGCTTGATCAGCAAGAATCAGATGAAGCTTCGGACAACTGGAGGAAGCCTCGTGTTAGCAGGCCCTGGTCCTCATGGGGGACTTCATTCACTCCAGTATCTGCTGGAGTGACAGTGCAGCAGGGCACAAATAATCAAGTAATCCAGGAGGTTTCTGGAGAGCCTTGATAACAACTTCCTAGTGCAGGTGACTGAGGAGCTGACAACGGGAGACACTACTGGGCCTCATGTGTGCAAACAAGGCAGAACTTGTTGGGGATGTGAAGATCAGGACAGCCTGGATTTATGAAGGGAAATGCTTGGCCAATGTGATAGCTCTCTCTGGTGAGATGACTGGCTTTGTAGTTGAGGGAAGAGCAGTGGATGTTGTTTATTTTGACAGATACAGTACGGCCTATAATGAGGTACTAGGACAGAGGCTGGGAATATTCCCAGTTTCCTTAATCAGTGAAGTAATACCATTCTTTGGGCTTGGAAGTTCTGTTCCATTGGCTTAAACCCCTTTTCCTTCCTCTCCCTCCATGTAGTCAGGCCATATGTTTTAATAACTTTATCAGTGCCATTCAGAACCATGCATACTCTGACTGGAGTTTTTTTAAGGCTATATTTAACTTACCTGGGATCTATGTTATGCCTATTATACATTTGGGTTTTAGGAGCCGCATAGATCTTTTTTGTCAGGGATCAACCAAGGGTAGAAAAACCCTGGGGCATAACCTGTTTATCTGTTTTTTTTTTTTCCATGTCCTCTCAGTTAGTACCTCTGTGTGGTGCTAATGGAGAGGTTATTTTGTCAGTCCATTTTAAAAATCTTCTAGCTGCCCTACAGTTTATCCAAGGTGACAAAAACATGGCAGGCAGAGGTGTCAGTCTGTCAGATGGGGAAGTGAAGAGTTTCAAGTTCTTTGCGATCTTGCAGCATGTTACAGATTATGGATTTAATATCTGGTCATTTTTCAGTATTTTCTTCCACTGGTGCAGAGGTATCTCATCCCACACCACATTGGTAGCATCTGTTAAGAGTGAAATAAAATGAGATTTTATGATTAACAAACAAAATATGTGGTTTTTAAGTCCTGACCTCAGTAGTACATCTTATTCCTTTGAAGGTCCAGTAACAGAGAGATTCTGAAAACCCATCCATCATAGCCAGCTGTCTAGGATATTTTTTAAACCTTTCCTATAGCAGTGGGAGATTTGCGGTGGGGATGGGATGTCTCGCTTGGTATTTGTCACAGAGGAGCCCGGGGCTGGAAGGGGCACTTGGGAGTTTCTCACCTGGCAGAGTTGGCGCTTCCCACCCCGTGTGGGAGGTTGGCTGGGATGGTTCTGGCTGGTTGGATTTCTGCCAGCGGCTGAATGCTTTCTTCGTTACTTTGCTGTCTCTTACGAGCAGCTGCTTTGGGTCGGCATTGGCTTTGCTGGTGACCTCTGTTGCTTAGTGCCTGATTAATGTTATCAGCTAGTAGGTAGGCAGTGTTTTTAGAGAGCTACTCGATGAACGTGCTTCTGATGAAGGATTGCTCTCCCCTACTCCCTTTGCTTGCTGATTAGATTTTACTGTACACCCAGCTTCCACGTGTCTGCAAGTCTCAATCATTCCAAGTGGCCGGGCACAGGCGGTGAATGCGCCTACGTTTCCAGGAAGCAAGAAATCAGAGATTGCTTTGTTTTAGGGGTGACTTGAAATAGTCTTTCATTTGCCTGGAAAGTTTGATCAGTGGTGTTAGAAATGTAGAAATCTGCTTTAAGGTCAGAGTCTTTGATGATGAAGAGATGCTGCTGCTGCTTGTCGTCTCCTAGGCTTGCTTTGAGATTTGAGAATGGCAGCAGGGTGAATTTCCAGTGTGAAAAATGGAGAATTATTAATAAAGAAATGACCTGCAAAGGAAGGAAAAATGTTCATAACTTTTGGATTCCTATTAAAAGCATACTTTCATTGATTATTCCGTGGAAGTTTCTGGTTTCTCCGCAACTCTGCCCAAGCAGCCAGAAGACCGTCTTCCTCTTGTATGTTTCTTCCTTTGAGTTTGCTTCATGTCATTCTGAGTCGAATGGTCTAATTGAAAACAAGATTTATTAACAGTAAAAGATGTGAAGATGTGGGGGTTGGACTAGATGATCTCCAGAGGTCCCTTCCAACCCTGACTATTCTGTGACCATTCTGTGATTTTGTGAAGCCTTCAGATTTAAACAAAAATTGTGTTCCAGTCATTTTTTTGCTGCTTCCAGGACAGAAATGGTTACAGTCCATTCTGCACTAGTTTGGTGAACCAGCTATGACTTAGGCATGCAGTAGAACTGTTTCTGTAAATACTTGACTATATTTCTTTATGGGGCAGTGGGCATTTGCAGCTTTATTGCTTGGGAGTGCTATGCTGCTTAGTGCTCGAAGTCGTAATCTTCTGTGATAGCATAATTAGGTAGCATGGAAATTATCATGATTTGACTTCAGAGTCAAAAGAGTGGAACAAAAAACTGATTATGTTTCATATTTGCTTCTTTGTGATCAGAAATGGAGCTCATTTGGAGCTCAACAGAGAAATGTCTAAACTGGCATTTCATTGTTGCTATTCTTAAAATATCAGTGACTCCTAACACTTGAAAAAGTATTCTTCCAGGGTACGGTAGGTGTGAAAAGCTTCTCTGATAGATATGATTACTTGAGTCAGGAATTCTGAAACATTTCCGATCAACCCACTGACCATGCTTTGAGTTTCCTAACGATTCAGTAAGCTTAATTAGGATCAAGTGTACAAAAAATTATTAGTGGGGATACTCTGAAAAGCATACTCTTTTACCACTGACAATAAGATATAAATAGTTTTAGAGTTATTTTTTCCTGGTTATATTTAATATTTAAAGCATTTCTTCATAGTTGCATAAAAGTATAATTTTAATATTTAAAAAAAAATAGGACTGCAAAACACTTTAAGATGAGAACAAAAATATTAAATTTCTGCTGATGATCTTTAAAATAAAAGAATATTTCTGATTTATGCGGAGAAGATAGCTCATTTCATGTTTTGAATAGGTGGTGCATATCACCAGCAATCTTCTTTCATTTGCAAAGGCAGGGAAAGTATTATGGTATTTTCTGCAACTGATTATGCAGTTGCGTATGGTAGTGAGTTTATTTTCATCAGATACTTCAAAGCCCTTACTTTTTAGGTCAGGAAAGTATGTTTTTCCTAAAGCTTTGAAGTTTTAAATAAGCAAAATGAACCTAATCTGAGTAAAATTAATTACTAATGCAAAGCAGTGCCACTGATGGCTAGCACATTGACAAAAGCAGAAATTGAATCTGTGAATTCATATTCTTGTTTCCTTTACCAAAGCAAGGCTCTGAAAATTGGTTCCAGAAGTATAAATCTTCTGTAGGCTTCTTGGGCACGTGTGGATGTACAATACGTATTTTAAATACTGTTTTATTCTGCTGAAGTTTGGTTAAAGAATACATGAAAAAAAAAATGTTTTGCAAATGTTTTCTGAAGTAAGTGGGAGGGCATGTTCCCTACCTAGTGCAAAGCTGTTTGACTCCTTGAGTGGACTAGCAGCTTTGTGTTTGGGCGGGCTGCTTTGTTTTGTGACATCCTCTTTGTTATGTGACCTTAGGCGTGTTGTTCAAACCGGAAAGCTTTCACCTAATCTCGTAGAATAAGGAGCCTGCCATGTTTCGGCTGGGTTTTCTCAAGTTGTTAATGTTTACTGCTCAGGTGAACTTCAGTGGGATTTGAGTATACTCAGCTCTGCTCAGTCAGCCTTTAAATGCTGAGCAGAATGCGTCAGAGAACTTGTCAGTGTCAAAATTGTGCTGTCTCTTAATTTGCAGCAATTTCTATTTTGGCGTTTGCATGTAACTAGAAGCCTTGATACTCCCCTGGGTGGAGGTGCAGGATGCAGGGAGTCAGGGATTTGGCTCTGTCCTTAATTTGGAGGTCAATCTGTAGCAGCCTGACTGGAGCAACTGCTGAACAATAGGCTGGCAAGGTATGGGAAATGGAATAGTGAGGTCAGGATCTTACTGTCCAAGAGGACTTTCCACCATCTCCTCTTTTACTTTTGAGGACTGCAGTCCTCACAAAACCATATCCACAGACACCCAGAAAGATCATCCAGGTGGTAGCTGCTAGAATCTGCCTTGTAATGCACAAGGATGGCAGCTCAGATTCTGGCTTTCTGAGATAAGGAGAATAAGGATGACGGAAGGAGCTCAAGTCTGACCCTGTGCATGTTCCTGGTAGTTTACAATGGAGCTTAGTGGGTAGAAGAGTGTATTTACAGAATAGCTGTCAAAATCCCTGTGTGTAAGCAAGCTGTAAATAAGTCTATAAAGTATAATCATTACTGGAGACTTTAAATCTGCAATGAGTGAAGGACTTGCTTCAAGTTCGTTCTTGTCTCTGCTTCCTTGCATGAGAAGTAAACAGAAGGATAAATCAGGAAGCTGAGTTTATAAATGTGATTTAAAGGCACACTGGAACAGAATTGTGTAGTTTCTTTTTCTTTTTTTCTTGAGCTCATGACCCAAATGAGTTGTGCAGTGTAGGAACATCACACCACGCTGCATCATTTCCAGGGGAGTGCAGAGGTTAGGCTTGGGATCAATCAGTTTGCAATCAGACTGATTATAAAAGGACAAGAAGGAGTACAAGGTAAAATCAAAAGAACACAGTAGGACAGAAAGGTATAGAGACAGACATTTGGGAACCCTTGAAGTAAAAAGGTTTCTTGCAGTAGACAGCTAGCAGGAACATTCAGGAGAACTCTGAAGAGAGGCATTACGGTTTTGTTAAAAAAGCAGTTCAGGGTTTTCAGCCCCACTTCCACCCCGAGTACATTTACTAAGAGACTGGCAAAGCTTAAATAATCCTTACCAGTTTCTTGGCAATACTGTGAAGTACCCAAGACATAACTGACATGCTTCTAAAACTTTGTGTTTTTCACATGCATATTACTATGACTTAGGTAAAAGGGAAAGGTTCCTGAATAGATACGGTTCCATTTTTTTTTAATCCCATCTATATGGCTTTGTAAATCTAGGTTTCAGAGTTGTGAATAATATGTGACTGAGTTTGGTGCTGTCTTCTGGAATCCTCTTCTGTTTCTGCGGTGTTTGTAAAAGCACAGCAAAATTATACTGTTTTGTGTTGGAGCTGCTGTGGAAAGATTTAGAAGGTGGGTTTTAATGAAAGCAATAAATAAAGCAAAGAAAGCCTCAACAGCATCCAGCGACTTCAGAACTGATGGACACCCGCCTGATGTTCCTCTTTCCTTGCTGAGGGATTCCGCCATTGAGAGAGGAAGGAAGATGCTGAACCAAAAATAAAGAAGGATGTTGAAGTATCATTATATGTTTCCAAACAAAATATTGATTATCATGTCATTACAATTAAATATATTTTTTTTTTTGTGGCAGGGAATGTTGGTTTAGAGGTGGAAGAGGTAAATCCTCATGAGTATTTTACATACTATTAACGAATTAATTTTAAGGTAGTGGGTAGTGAATGAAATGTTCAGTCCCCCCAGTCATGATGGCATTTGAGTTTTAATCTTAAAAAGTTCAAATAGAGCCACATATTTTTAGGTTCAGTTACCTTGCAAAGTTGACAGTTCAGCTAGTAAGCAAGTTTTGGGAAGGTTCACACACTTCAGTGAGGGAATCGGGGAAGAGTGAGGGGGTTTGATTCATGACGACTTTGGGTCAAATCCAGTAGGCTTATTTTTCTAATTAAATCATTCAGTCTCCCTGGTTAATTTTAACATTCAGGGTAGGCTGTTCAGGTTGAGGCCAAAACTGTTCTTTTTCTAAATGGTTTCTGCAGGGTCTTGCTACTTTGAACTGTCCTGTATTGCACATAAATGTCAGATCTTCTTACTCTGACTGAAAGTGCACCCTGCTGCAGTCTCTTGCATCTGACTTCCTATTTTTACCTTAAAAAGCAGAAGCATAGTTTTTATGGCTGTATCGTGTATAAAGTATTTTATGGGTGTTTATTTGATATCAATTGCGGTTCATTTCTACAATATTATTGAAAAAAACTCCTTTGGCAAGATCTGAAATTTGAAGGGGAAAGTAATATTGTTTCTCATTTAAATTGTGTATGAATAAATGATTATAAATTGACAGGTATTGCTTGTAGTGATTCTTTTCTTGAGTGAAAAAACAATTTCCAGTTCTTTCTTAATTTAGGAACTTAAAATTCTTAAGAGATAAAAAGAGAAACTACACACAGCCCCAACACACTCAAAGAGAAATTATTAGTCGAAAGTTTAATAGCCGCTTTCATTTTCAGGGCCATGTTGCACTGCACTAAATCTGCAGATGGACAGTCTTTTACTGTCCTCCCTGTGGATAAGTTAGAATTTACTAGTAACAGCAATGAAAAAAAGGTACAATAGGCGGTTGTGTGGAATAAGCAATGTACCACGTTCTTTGGTGTCCCTTACTGAAGTCCTTCAACCTCCGCCCTGCTGAGCTCAGTAGAGCTGGCATATCATCTCAGACACAGTTTCTCAAAGAGTCTCTCCCTGTTAGAGCAGATGTATGGTAACACACACCCAGTTCGTCATGGGCCTCTGCAAGGGTTTATAAAGCGCCACATGGGCACGTTCTCTCGCCTGTGTACAGCCTGGGATTCTGACCCTCCTGAAAATTCCCATGCACATAGATGTGAAGTTTTCTGCTGCAGCGGTAGGTTTTTAGGTCCGTACAGTTCTGAAAACTTGTGCCTTTTTCAGAAATCTCATCTTGTGGATTTGCTCACAACCTGGCTTTTATTATTCCTTTAAATTGCATACAATATGTTCTGGTTTAATTTGTTTTGAAACAATTCAGCCATACTTTATAATGCCTTATGGAACTCATCAATACTGCTTGTAGATCTGTCTAATAAGAGTTCAGTAAATTAGCATAATCATTAAACAAATTCTTGTTCTGTTAGTAATTGGTGACTGCCTGTTTCTCAACAGACGAGATGTCAACTAGCATTTATTAGTTTTTAGCATGCTTTGTTATCTACAGGTAGGTAATCTGTAGTTTATACCCTTGCTTTATTACGTTACGTTAGAACAATCACTGCTGCCTGGCGATGGAAGAGGAGATGTTTCTCTTAACTAAAAAGGATGAGATGACTAAACATATCTTCTTTAGCTTTTCAGTTAAAATAGTTTTGTTTTCTAAAATTGACACGTTACTAGTTCAAGAAAGCTCTTTCCTTTATTTCTTTGATATTTGTCACCATCTTGATGTTTCCTGCTGTGATTCCTGCCTTCCTATCTCTGTTTTGCAGTGGCTCCTATTAAAAGAACCTTGCAGCATGACAAGAGAAATTGGCTTTTCCTTGAACTGTATGAAAATCTTCAGGGGAAGATTTAACTAAGCACTTGTTCTGATTGTGTGAACTAGAATTAAAATGGTGACATGAACACCTAATATCGTAATAAAAAAAAATAAAAATCCTTTGACTCTTTCAAACTGTAGACTTGTGAACTGTAGCTCTTCTGGCGTTTTACTGTTCTCTACAATGAATTGCAGTGAGTTTGTGTAATTGCTTCAGAAGGAAATGTGCAGTTGAGTCGTTAGCGTGTGGTTTCATGTTGTTTTCCCCAGGCTCGGTTTGCAACAGGCAGTGTGGTCCAATGCCTCTGCTACCCCGGGGTAAGGACAGGCTGCTGTCAGAAGGGGAGGTCCTGCCCCCACCACTGCATTGCTGGGGTGTCTCTTGCACTGGCTCTCATCTTCATCTGGTCCTCCCATGGGTTGGGTCAGAAAGTTAAGTGGGCAGCTAAAGAAGCTTTCTGCTGGGTTCGCTCCACTTCAGGCTCAAGGGACTGGAGGGAGGGCATAGGAGTGAGCAGCTGGGGAGCCGTGGTGGCAGCTTGCCTCTGGGTCATCTGAGCAGAAATGGGAAACCACAGCCCTGTAGTAATGATGTCTTCCAGTACCTTGGTTTCAAGTGATACAAAGCACTTGGCTGTTAGAGGGGCTATACAGCTGGGTGAGGGTATGTCAGCAATATATGGGAGAGTGGTGAAGTCTAAACTAGTGTAAGCTTTGGTTGGAAGTCTGCAGGTCTAACAGAGCAGTAGTTTTCCTGAATTGTAGAAGCAAACAGAGAGCAATTGGTCGATTACTCAAGTGTGCTGCTATTTAAAAGTCACTAAACTGTCTATGGATTGAGCTGATACGCTTCTCCTTCAGTCTAAGCATGACTTAAAGGATGGATTAATGTTTTCAGAGGCTTCAGAATGCTCAATTTTGACTAAGCTTATTTGAGTAATTGAAAAACAATATTAAGGCAATGCTGGGCAAAGATTTTCCAAAATAGGATTTAACTTTGGGCTTTGCTATCAAGGTTTGCTTGCTCAGCATAATGGCTAGATTTTCGGTAATGTGGACCTCTGAGCAGAAACAGTTGCCAGTTTCAGTCTTGAAACTTTAAAAGTTTGCATACTTAAACAAAAATTACGCTTTCCAAGCTCTTGGCCGTCCACTCAACTGTTCATCTGAGTCTAATTTTTGTAAACAATTGAACAGTAGAAATCCTAATAATAACATTAACGGTGTTTGTGCTGCCTTTATAACCAAGCCCTCAACTTTTCTATTTTTTTGCACATATGAAGAGAATAATTTAGTTATTTAACATAGACATCTTGTTTCAAAGAGTCATATAGCTGTTAGGAATAGTAATAATTATCCACCAGAACAGACTGTCTAGCTTTAGTAAACAACGATGTAGTGGCATATTTCATGGTGGGTTTTTATTTTATTTTATTTGAAGTTGAGAGTTACATAAACCTTAACAATTGCAGCGACAGATCTCACTCATTTTGAAAAGTGAGTATACGGTTCAGTAGTATAAAACAGTAAATTGCCCCTACAGTTTATTGATCAAAATGTCGTAGCCTTTAAAGAACTGGGAAGTGTGATATTTTTTCTTTTTCTCTGAGACATAGTACATTTTAGTGCTAAAGATGTTTTGTGTGGTGTATTTTAAGTAATAAATTTGGAATGGAAGGGTCTATAACTGTAACTAGAGATCGTATGTTGCCTTTGTTTTAATTCAGTTAAAATAAATTCCCATTTGTAAGAATAAATAATGGGATAACTCTTAAAAGGTCTTCAGCTGTACCTGTGGAAGATTTTAAAATCAAGTGCTGATGTTTAAGGTCAAGATTGCTTACACTGTTTTGATACAAGCTATGAGAAATAAGTAATTCCTAACTGCTATGGACAGAAGTATGGAAATTCTGGTTTTGTCAAGAAAATACTCAAGACTTCTTCCTAAACTAGCTTTTCAGTTTTATCCTCTGTGAATATACCACAGAAGACTAGATTGAGACTTTGATCAAAATGCTTAGTGTTGGATGAAGCTGATGGTCTCTGCTGATACCAAAGGGACCTCACTGTCACACTGTATGCAATCTAAAGGGAACAATCTGGGATACTGGTGGAAAATGGTTTCCTCTGTGGCTTTTAATTAGGTTGTTCTGGATACCAGCTCCTGCTTTGAAAGATTAAAATTACTGATTTGTGGTAGCCAACAGAACTTTACTTGGGAAGGACATTTGTTGTCCTCCTTTTCATACCATACCCAGAGGTATGTGACGTTAATCATCTTTGCAGAGAAGGGGGTGTGTGGTTTGACTTTACATGGCAGACCTTACAGCCGGTCACTCTTACCATGAATCTTTCCATTTTCTTTTGTGTTTGAAATACTTGATTTCCTATAGAACAAAGTGTAGTAATCTCTATGTTTTTTTTATGCTTTTTATGACTTACACTTGTGATAAACTTTTTCTGTTTAGTGTAGTGCCTTTTCTCTAAATTTTTGTTTCTTGTCAGATGAACTCCACGGATACTTATTCTTTGCGTCAGCACTGCCAGCAAACTGAAATAAGGATTTTAGTTTGTTTTCAGTGGTTTATGTGGTATATTTCAAGTATATGACCTAATAAAATGTACCTGTACCCGAGGTGGTTTATATGAAGGTACGCCATTTAGTTGTATTTCTGATGGTTCCTTTTTGATAGGAACTTCTCCTACAACTTTGTCCATTACAGTAGCTGTATGTCAATAAATATAATAAAGGTTTATTTCTTATATTGATGAATGGTATGCTGTTTCATTACTGTCATCCTTGTGTTTCTGTTTTCTTCCATATGCACTTGGAATTGTATTACAGGTCAGAGCACACAAATCAAATAAACTGGAATGCTGTAGAATATGTTGGGTAAGCAAATAGATTGTTTTGTTTTGTTTTTTTGTTAACTGCTCTTATTTTAGATAAGATATGCTAAACACACTTCCTTTTTATTTTGGGTATGGGATGCATCTTAAAGTCTTCCTCATAGACACCACATGACCTCTTTCCAGTATAACCATTACAATATAGTCTGTATTTTTAAAACTTGATACTATATACATTTGACCTATGATTTCCATTCACGCAGAGATAATTTGCATTGGTAGACCTGTTTTATACTGGCACAGGATATGTTAGCATAGTTACAGCTACATTACTTCAGTGGAGCAGCAGAGGGAGAAGAAAGTAGTGTGCACGTATTTGACCAGCTTTACTGTCAGGTGCTTTTAAGAGATCCATCTTTGCTTCATGATGTTAATACTGGCTTCCATTCATACCGTGAATGAAAAGGGAATGTTGAATGTCACTAAAGTGTGTCTTCCTTTTAACAGTTGTGCAATAAAATGCATTAAGTTAGGTTAATGGAAACACTAGAACTGCTCAAATTATATAGCCGTGTCAAGGGATGTTCAATTATCCCAGAAATTTACTTAGTGATGGTGATGGTTTTGTTTTCTTTAATAGTGCTGATTATCACTGGTTTCTCTTACCCTAGCTAGAATTATTTGGCATTTTCCAAAAGTAGAGATTTGACCTGAAGAGACTTGGTAAGAGAAAATACGTATTTAAGGTTAGGGTATTGTAGTGATATTGTCTGAACTTGATATGGTGAAATACTTAGTCAATGTGGATGCTTAGCAAAAGTAGTTCCATGTGGAATTAGGCATGAAATTGCAGAAAATTTTTTGAAATTCATTTTCTTAAGATCAAAAGGTCTTGGTTGTAATAGAGATTGTAATTTGAGTCTTTGGTTGTTTGCCAGACTTGACCTTTCAGTTCTTCTTTTCAACAGTTTCTCTGTAAATTTGTTATGGAAGAGAGTTAAGTGATTCATTCATGTTTAAAGAAAATATGTGAGAATTCTACATGTGGGTAGCGGGGTCTGCCTGAAAATGCTATGTCCTCCAGCCCTTATTAGTATTTTCAAAACTTGTTTTACTTTTATTTTGCTTTTTGGAAGAATGCTATCTTGTAATAGTAGCTTAATATTGAGTCAAAGGGCAAGTGCCAAGTTACTGCGGTTGGTAACACTGCTGGCTAAAAATGTTCCCATCATAAGCTTCAGTTGTTCTACTGACACAGCTACTTCTAAGGCTCTGCTGTGAGCTGATTCGACTTCAAAAAGCCACTGATTTTTTTGCATGAGTGCATGTCATAATGGCATTTTCTGCTTGTTTGTTTATTAAAGCTCGTCTGTTTATCTTAGACAGTTTGGTATCTGCCGCATGCATGCTGCATACAGCAGTATTTATGTGGAATCATCAGTCTTGGAGTCAACCTTAGAGATTTCACCAGGGAGGCCAGAGTGAAAAAACATTGTACTGAGCTAATACCTCAGCATACAGGTTCAGACAGGAAATAATCAGTAGTCTAGTTTGGTGAAGCTTGCATTACTGATGCTGCTCTTGTTTTGTGGTTATATGGAACATTTATTTCTGAGCATAGTTTTGCTGAAGTAGTTAACATGCAATTCTCAGACTTCTTGGGGAATACATTAAGACAGTTTCTCCTGGTTTTATGCGTGTGTGTGTTCTTTTTTCAAAAATGACCACTCCAAAGATACCTTCTGAGTCATTTGAAAGATGTTGCACATCAGAGTAGTTAATGCTGCATATAGAAGGACAAAAATGTCTCTTTGTTGCGGAGTTTTCTGAATCTGTTTTACTTGCAATGAAGCAGATTTCTGCTATAAAGTATACTTGTAGTTCCACTCTTATTTAACTATGTCGATATTTTTCGGCCTATATTATTCAGGTAGTGCAATTTATTTTTTGTTGCCATGTGACAGCTCAAGAATTGGCAAACTGAGTAGTGGAAGAATAATGCAACTACTCTCCAAATACCTTATTCGTGCAGAGCTCTTAGCATTTTATATGAAAAAAAACCCAAACAGAAAGGCGGCAAAGAAGAGATTATGCAGGTCATGTGAACAATCAATTTTTTCTCTAGCAGTAGTCAATAAACCACTGATATAGTTATGTAACACCTGACCTTATTAAGATGGTCAAAAAGAGATGTTTGATTTCTGGATGTGTATGCCACTCATTTTAATGATGCTGTATGTACAGAATTGGACCAAACATGGTATCTAGTTATATCAAGAAGTAACTTTGAACAGAAGGCATTTTCAGAACAAAATACACGATTACTAGTAACAGTAGTTTTCTGAAATCCTTGTCACTCAATAGACTTTTGGTTCATATTAGTGTGGTTCTGAATGGTAACAAAAACTGTGGAAGCTGGAGAAGGGAGGGGAGATTAGAAGTGAACCCCAGCCATACCAATTATTTGTGCTTTTGGAAAATGCCAAATAATTCTAGCCAGCAGGAGAGAATTCAGGGTGAATCTTGTACTTGATTAAATAATTCTGCCTTCATCTTACTTCATGTTACTGTTCAGTTGAGGCCTTTGGTTCCACTTACTTGAGTTTTGGGATTTTTGATGCTGTTGTCAGGCTCTAAGGAAACATTACCAGTTGTAATAGAGTCCTATTTAAATATATTAATCTCTTTGATAAACACTTACGTTAGAAATGTAATCTTAAGAAATATCTTATTAGGAAGAATTTAATTCCTCTTTAAAAATTTGGTATTTTAATTAATAATTTAAATAAAAACATGGACGTGTGCTATTAATGATGTTTTCCTTAGTTTTATGAACTGACTTATTCTTAAAGCTTATTTGTGAATTAAAACAGAGAAAAAAACATCCTTTCAACTTATCTGGCATATCTGAATCTCAAATAAGAGCTACTCTCCATCTACAATGCATATATCAATACACAACACACATAAAGAGCTCATATGACAGCTATTTTTTTTTTCTTGTAATACAAGGTCTGTTGGAAGTCTTCAGCCGAGCTATGAATGATATTTATTTTATCATTTTAATAAGAATGTGCTTTCAAAAGATTAAATCCTTTAGTTTGAGTTTTTCTTTATTCCATTCCATGAAAACATATTGTCTGGATTTTCATTTAGGTTTACTGGAGTGATTTTAAGTTTTTCTTTGTTACAGAAACTATAGCTAACATGCTAAGAAGTAAAATTCCACTAAAAAAGGGTTTAGAAAGGTATGTTTAAATCTACAGCCCTTCTTTGGGCTGTTCAGAGCTTGGCTGAAGTTAATATTCAAGGTTAAGGTGCATTTACAATAATGAGAACGTGTGTAAGTTTACTCAGATGTTTTAAAACTTTTTTTGTTGTTAGAAAAAATGTCTTAAGGATAGCAGAAAAATGCCACTGATGGAAAATTTTCTAGTTTTTGCCTGTCATCTTATGAAGATGAAACATAAGATGTCACATAGGGAGTCAGGTTTTACTAAAGTCTGCGTACTTTTTTCCAGTCTCCTCTTTGCAGGCTGGAGTGACAGGATGTACTCCTTGTACGCCAATGCAACCTTGCAATAAAGAAACAGATGAAACACCGATACATCTTAAACTGTTGGAACGTACTGTGTTTCAATGTTAGACAAAGCTGCATGGAAAGATCTGAGAGATGTATGGTGTTTTCCAGTATGGTTTTCTGACTAGTATGTGGGGAGAGGAGATAAAAGTATTCGGGCAAGGAATCAGCTGGGAATGGAAGGCGACGAGAATCAATAATGAACAGAAGTTCTTAAAAGGTAGTCTCTGTTTTCCTGTGCTTTAGTTTCCGTTGCTTCCCTGCTGCTCCCTTTGAGACTGAAATTATTTTTCCTGATGGTAGTTTACAACCTAATTCCTTAGTCTGTCTTTCATGAGAGACAGGACGGTGTTGGTGACTCTACCAGTGCTGTCTAATGCTGCTGAGACCAATTAAATTGTTGACACGAGTAGAGCTGTACAATGGGAAAATAAATAATACAAAAGCATGTGACTTGTATTCTGTGCCGTGTTAAAGTGTCCTCCTAATAAGTCTCGGGGGAAGGGATAGATTGTGGCTGCCTGTAGAAGACCAGGTATGGGAAATAGCTTTCTTTGAAAACTTTGTAGACTCTTGTCTAGGCCGTCTTAAGGCTGTACCTTTGTGCAGTAGCACTGTTATGGTCAGTCTCAGGTATATATTTATCTCTAGGATGCATAGAAATTTATGATGTCAAGGAAAATTGTACTATTTGAAACCCATCTCAAATTCTTGTGAATGCTTGGTATAGATATATTTGAGAGGGCTGGGGACTTCATCTGGCAAGGATTTTTCAAGATTCTTGTACTAATTGATTCTGTTATTGCTGTCACTTTTAAACCATTCAGACATATATTTATTGCAACCAAACCATCTTTGATTTGGGAATTAGTTCAGGAAATCCTCTGTTTACTTACATTTCTAATATCTCATGGTCACTTTTTTTTTTTTTGTGCCTTGAGCCTCAAATGCATATGTTTGCAACTGTTTTGATTTTTCAAGATGGTCTTGAAAGAGTAGTTGTCTTCACAGATTCAAAGCTTTTGCTTTATTTCATCTCTTGTAACTTTATTTTGCCTGCTCTTCTCAAGACAGATGGTGTGTATATGGCCATTGCTTTAAAGCAAGATCTCGCGTTCCTTGCTCTTCAGAGTTTCTAATACAGACTTTGTCACAGTTGGTTTCTTAAATATATTGTACTCCTGTATACAGTGATAGGCTGTGCTAATTCATTTTGCATAGTTCATTCACAACCAGAAGTTTGTCTTTTGTGGAAGGTCTTGATTGAAAGTCTTCAGTCGGCAGTCTTCAGTAAGATAGTCTCTCTGAGGATCACATAATACAGGAGTGGAAAAAAAACATGCATGCTTTCTAACCTTAAGTTTGTGGCTTTGCTTTTCTGCGCTAACAGTTCTTGGTGAGATCTTTGTTTTGTCACCCTCAGGACTGCTTTGACAGTTCTTTCAAATGAATTCTTCTCTTATTTCCTGTCTGTGTTCTTCAGACCTGTCTGGTTCATAATTTATGAAGGAAGTATTCTCATAATATCTTAATATTAGTTGTTTACTTTTTGTAAGAAAATAGACCTACATCCATATGCTTGTGTATATATACACATACATACTGGATGTGTATGTAATATGATTATTAACATCTCAGCCATGATTTGGAGTATCCTTGTGGAAGATTTTGAGTTATAGCCGTTTTACAACTTGAAAATATGTACAAAAGCTTTTGTAACATGCCAAGAGGGTGGTTGGGAACAGAGCTTATTGCAGGTTCCCGCTGGATCTGTTACGCTTGCTTTATTCATTAACTAGGCTGGAGCTGAGTTAATGCTGGAGTGAGGCACACCAGATGGGTGGCACTGGAGATGACCTTGCTTCATAAAACAAACAGAGCTTCGGCTGCTTTTCTTGCTGTCATCTCTGTTCCATATCTGTCACGTGCTGAGGTATCACTGCTGGCCTTTATTAGGTGGTGGCCCTTTGCAGTCTATATTATTTAAGAGAGTCCTTAAAAGATGTTATTACTTAAGCCTTGCTGGTTTGAATGAGCAGTGGAGATGTCAGTTGACACACTGTGCTGCATTGCAAATTCCTTAACTATTTAATTCCTACCCAAACAGAAGATTTGAAAACACATTGTGTTTGAAGAGACTTCTGTCAAGCAACAGCAGCAAAAGTCTGTCCCGGAATAAGAGTGATATTTTCCTTTCATTTATTTAATTTAGATCATCTTAGTCACACATACATGTGAAACTGATTTATTGTTTTAAATGATGAATAAAAGTTGTTTTGAAGACTTGTTCTTAAATTATAAACCCAGTGACCAGAAGTTTATCGGCTATATTACTAAGCTGTAGAAATCTTTGTATAAACCAGTTAGCTGTAAATAAACACACTTAAGCATAAGAGAAAAACAAGTTGTAAGTAAACCCATACTTTTTACTAAGGATTTCTCTTATATATAAACTTTTAACTCAGCTTTTTGTTTAGCACAGCAACTTTAACGTTGTTTTTTCTGTATTTATTTAATTCTATCTGAGATCAGCTTGACGTGTCTCAGAGATCTTTTGGCTCCTAATAAATACAAGATTGCATAACATAAAAATAAACAACTGTATCTAAGCTTTATAAATATGTAACACATGAGCAAAAACTGCTGTCAAACTTAGCATAGATTTATCCTTTGTTTCAAATCAACTTCCAGCTCAGGAGAATTAACCTTTCTTCTGGAAAGTACAGATACAGAATTTGAGTATAATTGAGTGTTTAAATCAAGGTTTCTTCCTTTCAGATTTAAATTAGAATTGATGGTTTCGTTTATTTTGGTATAAGTCAATTTGCTTTAACTACAGGTATGAGATTCTTTTTCTGAACCCTGGAAGTCAGATGGGTAAATTCCTTGTTGCTCAAGAGAAATGGATTGAGAAATGTCTTTGTAGATGTTCTCCTGCTGTAGCTCCAGGCCTTGAGAAGGGAGCGCACACATCAGATGCTACTTTCAACTAGAGAAGAATGGCTGAAAGCCAGTTAGTCAGCTGGAGATGTGTATTGGTTTTTTCCTCATTCCTCCCCTCCTTCCCTCTGCAAATGTGGTCGGCTTTTGATCGATGTTGGGATGGTCTTTCTTTTGCTGCTGCCTACAGCTGAAAGGGGGTGCCTTTGGAAATGTGTTTTAGCCTTACGGTAGTGGTCAAATATCACGTTAGTGGACCTCTGTCTGCCTGTGCAGATTGAGGTGATGGTTCTCTTCGGTGTGCGTGTGTGTGTATATGTATGGATTATATGCATGTATCAGTAATAATGTATTCTGAAGTCCTCATTATAATAATAATATTGTTATTATGAGGTAGTCTTTAGGGCAACAATGAAAAAGAGAAGGTTAATGATTGTCAGGCATAAACTTCTATTTTCTTCAGTAATGCTAAAAGTTCTTCTGTATCTTGATAGAAACTGTGGGCTTGTGACATCAACTTTTGGTTGAAATTCTCTAACGGTTTTTTGTGAGGCTAGAATTGACCTTCAGGGTCCCTCTCGGCTCCTCGTGTTAATCCCTTTGTGGAAGTGGTCACGAATTAATAGCTGTTAGAGCCTAGCAGAGAACTTATAATAGGAAAACAAATTAAATGTCAACATTATGAAAGTGACTTTAAATTTTGACCCTACATTTGAAGGCATTGCATAAATGTAATAACATACTGTCTGTGAATAACACAGAGGAATATAAAACATACTGAGGTGCCTGTATGATGCCTAGAATTAGATAGCCATAGAGCATACTGACAATATGTAGTTTTATTATTCTAAAATACATTAACCAGGTTATGGTTAAAAGAATTTAAAATGTGTCATTCTGAGCTATTTGTAACTGATTAAGTTCTGTGGGAGTCACTTTTACAGACAACATGGTTATATACTGTAAAAGATGGGTTTTGTATTTTCTTTATGCATCAATCTTTTGAGCTATGTTTCAAAGCAAGCAGGAACAGACGGAGGTTTGCTTTTGATACAACACAGCATTTAAAATTCTAGTATTGTGAAAAGGTTATGTATTATTGAAAGACTTTAGCATGGAGGCTTTTTGTTTTCAGTATAAAGTTGCATTAGGATAATATTTTTTATCATGCTGGTAGAGATCAAAGTATTAGTATAGTAAATAATCCTCTTTGTCTAACATATCTAAATATATAGTGCTAGCCTGCACACTGTGCTCCTTACTTCAGGAGAGACCAAGAATTGATTGTGGGCTGTCTGCCAGTAGAACAACAGTTCATCTCTCCATGTGGGAAGAACATCTTTTGCTGGCACAAAATGGGATTATACTATTGCCAGGAGTCAGTGCCACCTTTGCCATTATACCATTGCCGGGAGGCAGTGACAGCTCCTTAATTATTGCTTTTGTCTGTAACAATTTATCCTGTGTGGAGAATGTGTCCTTTCTTAAAATCATTCAGTAATGATCCTGTGTCTATACTTACAGTGTCTATACTCAATGTTTATTGCCAAGCCAAGCAAACATGATGTCCCTGTGTGTGTCTAAGGTTGCCATATCTTTGTGTCTATGATATATATATACATATGCACATGCAAGCACCTAAACTGGCATGTTGGGAATGGAAGGTAAATTCTTCTCCAACTGTTGTTGGCCTTGCATGGTTGACATGGCTGTGCTAGTGTCCTCAACAAAATATCCGTAGAAGTGCAACCAACTAAGCATAGGTAGCAGACCACTGAAACTACATGTATTAGTATATAGTTTCCTACGAGATGATGCTAATTCCATGTCAGTTGTTTTTCTTCTGAGATATGCTGCAATAAATGCATAGAATCCATAGAAGTAATTTTGTAGGGAAGAATTATATAAAATTTAGTGTAAATAAGGATATTTGATATGAAACAATGGATTTGTTTTAAGGTAACAGTCGTAATATTTTTTATAGCAGAGGATAACATAAAAACATAAATAGTCTTTCGAGTTCAAGCCAAGTTTACCAATCTGCATTGATATCAAATGCAAGACATTTTGTCTAGCCAAGATCATCCAATAAGCCTTGTGTAGCTTTTAAAAAAAGTATCTGTAGCTTTCAGAGTACTTTGAATGCACAAAAGTTAAGAAAAGGCACTTAGTTAAATCAATATGTATTTTACCTTTTCTCTGAAACAGTGTTGTTTAACTGCTGGTTTGAGATAACCATAAGGTGGAAGAGCTCGGTTGGCTGTCTCATGAACTGTTCTTAATGAGCATTATGTTATTTTCCCCTCTCGTTTTTCTAGGCTGTTCAATTAACCCCTAGACGATGGCTGAACCTGCAGGAGTACCAAAGCAAAAAACTAATGGCAGACCATGGGGTTACAGTTCAGAGATTCTTTGTAGCTGATTCTGCAAATGATGCCCTGGAGGCTGCTCAGAGACTAAGTAAGTTGACTGATAATGGGAGGAATCTGCTTCACTAGATAGCAATCTGGAAAATAAATTGCTTTCTAATAAGTTGTACACAATCTTCAAATTGGTGCTTATTGAAAAGGTTTGATATATTATCCAGACCATAAATTTATGCTTAATTTCATATGTGAACAACAGTTTATAACAACAATATTTCTTTAGAACTTTATTTCTAAAATGTTTTGTATGCAGTCTTTAATTAACATTATTTATGTCATTCTGAATAGCTCAGAATTCGGAATAACTTCATGCATGGTTTCTGAGGTAATTTATTTGTTGTTGTATACTTGATATAACTTAAGGAACTGAAGTAAATGAACTTGCACAAAAAGTTGTTTTCAAATAAAAAATTGCTCTATTAAAAAGCGAAGGAAAAGGCTGTGGATCCTTCTTTTTTGAAGATATTCATAACCCAGTTGGACACAGTCTGCTTTAGCTGACCCAGCTTTGAGCAGGTGGGTTGGACTAGATGATCTCTGGAGGTTCTTGCAACCTCAACTCTTCTATGATTCTATGAAGAAATAAAATATGTAGGAGAGAATTATAAAAATGTATGTTTGTTCCTGTGCACGTTTGTCCATGTGGAGAGAAAAAAGGTGAGTTGAATTACCTACCATCACAAAGGGACTTGACAGTGGCTGTGAGAGAAGACCGTGCTTCTGGAACTTCATAGTGATTCTCTGACAACATCCTCATTTTAGTGTGGTGAACGTAAGATGGTAATGTGGGTCAAAAATGAATTTATGTAATAACTTTTCTCTCAAAAGGAAATACGTTCAAGTATGTTCGTCACCCAATTCTAACCCGGAAAGTTTTCTACTTTAAGATAATGGTAGTTTACGTAGATTTCCTCTTGTCATACAGCTTTTGTGAATATATCATAAATCAAAATGCCAGAGGACAGATGTTATTTTAGTCTAATTGTCTAGTAAGAGGAAGGGGTGGGTTTTTTATGTTTTGCATAATGCACAAGCCACTTATTTAAATGCATTTCAGTTTTGCACACTGGAAAGTAAATTAACACAACTTACTCGTACCAAAGGTCTCATTAGACCTCAAGTACCTGAACAGGATTAGCATAATGTCTTGCTAGATCTCTGTAACTTTATTAAGGTGATACATTTTTCAGTAATCAAAACCTTCTTATGTCAAACAGTATATTTGAAAATATATTTGAAACAAAAATGTTAAATGCTACTGTTATGGTTATTTGGCAGGGCAAACTGAAAAATGCTGACACAAAGCAAAGCTCAGAATTGGAGGGTTTTCTCATGTCTGGATGTCTGAGAAAATGAAGAAATGCTAAGTGAAGTTGTGGCAGGTTTTTCACAAATCTTACAGCACTTAAACTCTCCTCTTCATGACTGAACTTGTAAATGAATTGTTCAATAATATAACTATTACTATTCTTGATCCCTGTAACTATTTAGAGAAATAAATTACTCCATGAAAGGCAGTGAACCTTTTCTGTTTTATGATGCCAGATTTGTTTTAAATACCCTCTGTAGCTTGCCTGCTTTGCAAATCACAGAAATACTGGTCTATTAAAAAAACGTTGAAATTTAAATAATAAAAACTGAAATATAAAAACAAATTAACTGTAAATTGTATGGATTTTAACTGGGTTGGCTTGTTAACACTTCAAAATATTATCAGACAGTGGTACCTTTCCTCATTTTATATAACTGCATTCAAGCATACAGCAGCATTACTGGGCATTAAGGAATTGTGTTTTATAGTGTGGAAGCTATTTCATGTTGAACTGATTGACACACTCTGTTGATCCACTAAATAATTAACAATGTCCTCGTAATCATTCTGATAGTGTGCTGCCCTTGTACGGCTAACATGCACTTTGAAAATTAAGCATCAAGAACACAGGTTTTGCTACCATGGTCACTGTTGTTCCAAGATTTCATCAGATTCATCTTCTTTATGATCCTTCAGACTAGTAGTATCTCTGTCACTCAGGTTTATCTGCTCGATTTGATATGGGCTGCCATCTTCCAAATATGCAGCCACACCAAGTAAAAAGTTATTGGCGGAATAAAAAACTTCAGCCTACAGGAGGCACAAAATACCCCAAAATAAAATAACCAATGGAGGCAGCTTCTTCTGATAGACAGGCGTTCTGCAGTAAAAGATGGTGAAAAAAGAGGCGAATCACCCCTGCCAAGTCCTGCTCAAAAATCTGGTGGTTTAGATACTGAATGCCACATTGCAGCTGTCCTTAACTTTAGATTCTGCAAACAAGAAAGGATGCTTGCCAGTCTGTTTTTAAGATCAAAATAGAATAAAGTTATCAAAACCTGAAAGTCAAAGGTTCAGTATTTTTCTTGTGAAAGAGGTTCTTTATAGACTTGTCATCATGAATACAGGAGAAACAATTATTTTCTATTTTCTTTTATAGTTTTGCAGCATTACATCACTTGCATGGGTCTGTGCATGTGGTAAAGGGGTACAGATAAAGGCACAGAAATTTCTGACGCAGAAGTCTTTATGAAATGTGGTATTCACAAATTAATTTCACAATTTCACTAAACACTACAGGCTTGACAGAGCTGTCTGTACTGCTGCAGCGCCTGTGGTCACCAGTTTTGCTATTGTTAGATTTCCTGTTGATGCAATGGAAAGAGATGGGATTAGATAATTTTTGCTGCTGTCTTCACTTGTCAGGAAGGTGTTAATGCATGTGTTCTTGCAAGGGTTTGCCTTTATCTAGTATCAACAGTTTTGTTATAGTTTGCTCATTTCCTCTATTGCTCTCTATTTTTATTAATGTGTACACTGAATACACTGAATATTAATTTTCTCAGAAAGATTTTCAAAACTTACCAACAGCACAAAAGGCAGTCTACAAGGAATTTTTAACAGAATTAAAGGATTGGGGTTTTTTTCTTCTAAGATAAGAATGGCAGATGTGAAGAAAATTAAAATGACATCACTAATATTGACTTCAAAAGAAGTTATACACAATAAAGAATACAGAATTAGGCCCCAAGGAATTCACTGCCTTTTACGTGCTAAGCAATTTTCAGGTGTAACTCTTGCAGAGAAGGCGATATTTACAGAATACCAAGAAATGCAGTCATAAACGGTTTTGTTTCACGTTAAAATCCCTAGGTTTGCAAGAGAGGAAAGAAGATGTGTTTTGCTACAACAGTGTGGCATTGCTTGATCTGCCATCTGAAGAAACACAACCTGTAAACAAGTTCTTATGGTTCTAGTGCAGCTATTTAACAGAACAAAGTGAAATATTTGGGAGCCGAGTTTTTGTCTGAAACGTAAGATCATCTGGCTGTTCCTGCATTAACTCACAAGTCTCCTGATCTGATTCTTACTTAATGCAATGATATATGCGTACATATACCCAGACTGTTAGGGTGTGCGCATTTTCATTGCTTGTATTGGGTGGATGCACTGTGCATCATTTCAGGGTCCGTTGTTTTCTCTAGCCTTCCCCACCAGAGGCCCTCAAGCCTGCTTCAGCTCGTGCACAGTTCTTCCTGTTCTGCCTGATGGAGAAGTTATTAAGTGAACCATCATTTTAAACTAGTGGGTGGACAAAGCTGAAAGGGATTATAATTACGCTGGAGGGTGGTACTATGTACTGTCAATTGGCCCTTTGAATCAGGAGAGAACTTACAGAGGTGGTGGAAAATGCTGACAATCCTAAATGGATGCTGGAAGCTTGGAACGTGGGTTTTTTTCTGATTTTTAACAAAAGCAATAGAGTGCTGCCCGTTGCCACTTAGAGTGTTTCATTACATTTAGGAATCAGTCAGGTGCAGTGTTCACACTCTATCACAGAGAAATGCAATTGAATTGAGTGCAAGGCTTTTATTCACTTTTCTTTAAAAAATTGTATAACAAAATATAGTCTCTGCATACCCTATTTCTATTGCCTTATGCATGAGGGAACTCATAAAATTCGGCTTTGGACTAAAGGCATGCTTTTTATATCAGGCTGAAGAGGTAAACATGTATTTTATAAAGAACAGAAGAGGTTTATTGAAGCCTCTTTCCATGAGGTCATTTACCTGTCACCTATTATTCACCATTTTTTAGAATATTGAAAGAGTTCTCAGTCATGTGATCACCAGTCTCCTTCCTATCTCAGCCTGCTGGCTTTTTTCCCCTTGGCTATGTTTAATTTAGATGGAAGGCTGTGTTTTTCGATGCTGTTTTAGATCCCTTATCTGAAAGTTTATCTCTCCGATACAGGTTGTGAAAACCACTTGAAAGCAGTGTATGTTTAGAAGGGATCAAAAATTGATCTTTAGCTTAGTAATGTCCTTTTTTGTATAGATTATGAAAAAATTGTTGGTGATAATACTGTCTCTATTTAATCTAAGCTTTTACGTTAGGAAAAATGAGAAAGATCCTCGAACCTGATATTTCTGAGGGTACTAGAAATGTGAATTTAGGTGTTTTTTTGTTATATGAGAAAAAGCTTTTCTGTGAGTATCCTGTGCAGACCAGCCCTCTGTTGTTAAAGTTATCTTTAAGTGACTTAATTTACTCCTCAGTCTTTGAGTTTGTAGGCTTAGCTGACCTTTTTTTTACTGTCATCGTGTGCTTTGCTTACATGATTTAATTCTCTTTCCTCTTCTCTCCGTCAGGATAGATAGGAGAGGAATTACCTCCTTCAGCATTTCTGTGATTTCCATATTTCTTTCTCTTGTGCATTTCACTGTGTAGTCATAATCTTTCACCTATGCATAATGAGTTATTTCTCAAAAAACCCTATGTACTTAGTGGTTGTAACTACTTATTTTTTAGAGCCCGTTGGGTTATGCTTCTCTGTCTATGTTGAAAAATCACGTGTTGCTGAAACAGTGTTCCATGGAGCTGTACGCAACAGACTTGCTTGCTGTTAAGGAACAGTTCCCCCATAAGTCCTCTTATTTTCTCTGACAGCCTTTATTAAAGTTCTTTATACTTAAATTATGGCTTTCTTAAACTATCCTTTCAGGCAAAATAATGCTGTAAGTTATTGCTTAATTCGATTCTATTCTCAAATGGGTAAGTATTTAGAAAAAAACATTTTAAATTTAATAGAAAACTAGTGGTGGATGAGTTGCCTTTGAACCATGTTCAGCATTACTGAGCATGAGTATTTCTCTTACTCTGTTCAGCAGGTTTTCAGCTAATGGATGTTGCCTTGTCTGAGTGGTTAAATCTAAGACTAGAGAGAATCTGCATTTTCCTGCAACTTCTCAATAACAGGAAATATCTGTTAATACTCTTACTCCCAGTCTTCACAGACACTTCTTGAATGCATCCATTTCAAAGCTCCACAAGATTTGCCATCATCTGTGGTTATAATCTCTTTCTGTCCCTTGTCCAATTTCCTGTGCTTTCTTGGAGCCCTTCCCTCATTGCATCCATTTTCTCTTGTTGCTTCCTAATGCCATCTTCCACCTTATGAGTTCTGACAGAGAAAAACCTCTTCCTTTTTTATGCTAAACAGTCAGGTATACCTTACCCGACTTACAACAAATATTTAGCGGTTGTGTACAGCTAAAAGCCACTGTATGTTTCTGNTTTTTTTTTTTTTTTTTTTTTTTTTTTTTTGCTTGCTAAAGTGCTTTGCTTTGACCACCATTTACTTGACATAGTGGTCACAGAAATAAATATTTTTATGTATGATCAGAAAAGAAATAATGATTGCTAACAGTTCAACTAAAATTTTCTATGTTTGTCCACTTTGAAATGGTTCAATTTTTGGAAAAATTTTCCTAATCTTGTTGTTGTGCCAAGCATTTAAAAAAACTTACTTATCTGAAAACAATGAAAATGAAAAACTAGAGTAAAAATTATGAAGACAATGCCTTGTATGTCGTTGTTTAAGGTAATTTTTTGTGGGAGGCTTAATAATCCATATGTCAGTGATCCAATTTATTCACCCTATCTACTGGGTGAAAAAATCAGTCATGGAAAATGAGAGTAGTTAGGAAAGGTGTTAAAGGGCTGTATTCACTGAAACCTGCTTTACTAAGGATTTTGTTAGAAAGTCGTGGCGAATTTGCTGTGATACAGCTACAGTGCAAGTCTGGAGCATAGCACCTATTCAATAGTAGGTCTTTTTATGGACATTCTTCATTTGCTCTCAGATAGCTTTTAGGTGCTTTAACTTAATCTGTCTTGAAAGCTAAACCACACAAAGGCACAATTAAGGTGGAATTAGGGTTTCCATTTGAGGATTTCATACACACCGGCTGTTCGCGCTGCTGTGTGGCAGGACCTTTACCCCTGGACATGAGCCCTAAAATACTCCTACTTTCTCCTCTTCGTGTATGTGTTTTGGTTGGTTTTGAATCTTGTGATTCTTGCTTGTTCTCCCTCCTCCTTGCTTCCCTCCTCCCTCTGGGTTTTGTGCTAAGAAACTTTATTTCATAGAGACTGCTAAGAAGTGGCAGAATTTTAAGCACAGCAGTATTTGAGCAGTGCGTTATCCTTGGCAAACCCTGCAGGGGGTCTCTCGCTTAGCTTTACTGCCTGCCTCATTCCTCTCCTCAGCTTAGCAACTTTTTTCCACGTAAGCCCTTGGCACCTGTGTGAAAAATGGGCAGCTGTCAAAGAGCACACGCATTTGGTGGTAATGGCCACATGTGTTGCATCCTGCATGCCAGAAAAACAGGCAGAAAAAAACTTCGAGCTTGCCTAACAGTGATTTTGAGTTTTATTCTTCTTGAAACAAAATTAATAAAAGATTTTGTCAAAGCCTACCATGGGGTATTGTGTTGTTTCACGTTGAGCCTTTCCATTTCAAGTTAAATTACAAATTGTTACTTTCTTAATATTTTAGATACGGAAATTCTTTGAAGGACCCTCTGTCTCATGAGGAATTACAGGAATAGTTAATTTCAAATGCATTGTTACGAAAACCAGATTTGTTTTATTTTTCTTATCTCTTCCTTTTGTTAGAAAATTACATGCTGAGTGTGAGTCAGTAAATTCAAGCTTGAGACTGCTTACAGTAGTTGGGTATTTTATAACCATTCTTCGTCACCAAATGTCTTAATATTCAATAGATTTATAGTAATATGAGTAATGGCTAGGGGGCTAACAAATCAAAATCTCATTTCAGATGTCTGACACTAATGTTGTGCTGACTTATTGTTCTGTGTTGGATTTCTGATCAAATTACCAAAACAGCTACTTGGAAGTAACAACACAAAGTAAAAAAAATACTGTAGAAGTAGGGTACTGAATTTTATATTTAATGTGTGCCATAGAAAGCGGTCACTTACAAATTTCAGTTGTGTTAAATATATTAGTGGATTTTTGTTTATAAAAGAAGGAGGTGACAGAAGCCTTAGCTCTTGATTCAGGAATTTTAACAGGTGGTAAAAAAATGCAACATTTCACAAGGAAGGTACAAGATGACTGCTGGTATTTATTCCAGACTTGTCACACTGTATTTTATAGTTCTTCAAGGTAGGTTTGCAGCTGCAAAACAATAACCAGATGCGTAATTGAGAAGCAGCTGCATGAAATTTTCATTTTTTTATGCATAAAATCAGAACCATTAGACACGCTTTATGTATAAGGTATGAAACACTAAACAACATTGTTTTCTCTGCAGTACTAGCAGCTG
This sequence comes from Ibidorhyncha struthersii, assembly GCA_013398815.1. NCBI lineage: Eukaryota > Metazoa > Chordata > Aves > Charadriiformes > Charadriidae > Ibidorhyncha > Ibidorhyncha struthersii. Next base: position 390,448 of record VZSZ01002344.1, on the reverse strand, counting down.
TGTAAAGGAGAGAAATCACACCTTCTATGCTCTCTAGATGCCTATCTGCTTCTAAATATTTGGGGAACGATTGCTGAAACCGAATTTCTTTCTTTTCTGTGTTTTGTTTTTCCTTGTTTCTCTGGCTTGCATTGGAATGTACGCGATAAAGCATTTGCTTTGGCTTTAATTTGTAAAACCTGTTGTAAAAATCCACCTGTGACACTAAAGAGTCTTTTTTTTTTCTTTTTTTTCCAAATCACCTGTATTTATAGCTGCTGGTTTTATCTGAATACCACAGCGTATCCCCTTTTGGGAATGTCTGTTCCTGATGGAAGATAAATACATTGTGCTGTTTTTTAGGATTCTGCCATCACTCACTGCATGTGTTTCAAGGCAGAACTGAATCCAAATTTTTTATTTGATATAAAATACAGCACTGTTGAGAGAAATACCAGCTTGCTTGAACAATCATTTAGTTTGCACTTGTATTTTAACAAACTATATGGGACAAGGTCTAAAATAATGGTTGTTGTCCAGAAGCCACGTGTCACTTTCACTTGAGAATTCTTCTCTTATTTCCTGTGAAGTCTGATGTATTTATTTAAAAGAAATGTATGTGTTGATAGTTACTATATGGTAGCACGTTTTTTGGTAACAAATACTGCAATATTCGGGGTTTAACTTGTGATGGAAAAGATCAAATTCTCAGCTGGCGGTCTGTAGGTTTTCCTCCCTGGGCCTCATTACTGCAGCTGTATTGGTGGTGTGATCTTTGGGGTGACTGCGATCAGAAGAATTGTGCTTCTTCTCTTTACATGGTATAAACCCTCAGCAGGAGACATGTTTTAGGTGTTAATTTTGAAATAGTGTTTATTAGTTAGAAACTTGAAATGAGATGACAAAGCTTCCGAGATTGATGGGTCTGCACTATGTAGTTCTACATCTTCTATGTGATCAGCCTGTCAGTGTGTAATCTCTTGTATAAGGGTGTCAGAAACGTAATTGACACTTACGTCTGTAAAATGTGGCGTGTGGGGGTTTTAATTTAAACTTTTTAATAGGAGGCAAAATCATGTTGAATTGAATTAGTATAAAATCTAAGAGCAGGGTGATGGCAGTCTAGAGGCGAGGATAGTTTATAATTAGCCCCTTTTGTAGTGTCTGTTAGATACTTCCTAGCAAAACTCTTTCACGTGGTCAGTAGCTTGGTAGGAATTTCTTCAAAAAAGTATAAAATCTGTTCCCTCCTCCATACTGTGAAGATTTTTATCCTTGAAACTGATTTTATTTGAGGCTGCAGTTTCATCTGCAAAGGGGGTAAATACGACATTAGCTCTGGTTACCCCTTCATTGCTCTTAGGTGTATGGAGAGACCTTTTGTTTTGTAGTCAGGCCTCAGATGACTGGCACGTTAAAGAACAGGAGGAACTGAGCTGGGTTTAGAGAGAGTAAAACTGGGAAACTGTACAAACAGTGAAGTTTTGAGTAATGATAGGTTCCTTCAGATTAATAGTTAAACTTATGCTGGAAAAACAGCTCTTACTCAGATGCTTTTCTTTAACTGAATTCTGAATTGTTGTTTCATCTTTTACCATTTCTTCTGTTGAGTGTTTAAGACAACAGTTCTGGTTATTGCCCTACTTTGATGCTGTCGTAATTTCCCTGATCTCCGCTAGTGTCCCCCAGGTGACGCAGGATACAGCAGGAAGGTGCTATTATTGGATAACCACTTTCTGTATATAATTCAGTTGAGAAAGTTACTTTTTTTTTCTTAATCTGTCAATTGTTTCTGTTAAATTTACTATACCTTTTGTCTTTATGGAATAGGTGATGGTTTAGGATGTGCTGTGATTGATGTGTAAGGATATTAGCTTGTACATTTGCTATAAAAGCACATGGGTTTGAACCAAGCTAGAAATCTCCCACTGCTGACCTTTCAACTTGTCCAAAGCTCAGAGAACGCACAGCGTATGGCCTCCATACAGTGATTCCCATCCTGCTTTTCCTCCCACAGCCTCCTCCAGTCTATGAAGTAATCTTAACTGGTATTTTGCAAAGGTTAGTATGACTTGCAAGAGCTTGTTTTATCTTTATAGATGGGAGCATTTTACAAGCTGATATTCTGAGTACATCAGCAGTTGAGAAGTATGATTGTAAGAGCCTGTGATTATTATTATTTTTGGTAGATAATCTCTACCTAAAATGGTAGAGCCGTTTTTGAAGCTGAGGATGTTCTGACATTTCGTTAATCTGCTACTTCATATTTGAGAAAGTGCTGTGAATTTAAAATATGTTTATCTACATTTCTTCAAATATTTGCAGTTTAAGAAAACTAAAATATTTCAACACACTTATGAATATGAAATGTGTCTTTGTAACCCTGCTGGATTCAATTGGGAGATATTATCTGACTTCCTGCCTCACAGTATATTTTAAATGAGGCTTTAACCCTTGAGAATGTCATCACGAAAAACATTTAGTGAGAATCATGTTCAGTTTCATTCCAGAAGTTAGCTATGCTCTTATTTTAAGTGATTTTTGTTTTGTTAAGAAAAATCTGCAGTTGACAGTTTTGCCTGTATGTGGTCTACTCTACCCTGTCCTACAGTTAAAGTCAGCTATTGTTTCTTGCGTCATTGTGAAGGAGAACATTTTTCTTGTCCCTCCCCTGGGCTTAGTTGGACTGCTCACCTGAGTAAGATAAATAGGGCCAAACTTCAGGCTATAAATCTTAAACATATTTATTGTTCTAAATGCTTGAGAACAGCACCAGAATTTTTACAAAGAGGGGAAAGAAAGGAAGTCATGAAAATTTTAGTGTATAAATAGTTAACAATATAAAGTCGCTGGGAAGATTCACCATTACTGGACTGCACTTCCCTCTACTCCCTGCCAAATATTATCCCTTTATTCCTCCAGTTACTCATCTGTGTATTTTAGTAGCAGCTTTCCTAATCTTATTGTGTGTGAGTATTGTGCACTGCTGAAGATTACGGTCATAATAATCCCATACTGTGTCTGCATGTCCAACACCCCCTCTTGTTCTTCTTACCACAGATAAATCTTTTACATGGGTTTTTGGTTTATCTCATTAAATGTTCAGTGTGGTTGATTTTTCTTTTGCTTTATGGCCTTTCCACATCTTACCTTCAGTATAATACAGCATTTGTTTTGTATATGTCAGGATATAGGTGGAACAAGGGAGATTTGAGGCTGATTACTGCGTATTTAACTATCTTATAAAAAATATTATTTCTTATAACATTTTTTGCCCCCTTAAATGCAGGCTTATGTCTCACGCCATAAAGTAGTCTGCCATTTAAATATGGTGATTAACATGTGCTATAAATAACTTGCTTATTTTTATCTTTTGAGTGACATTCCTACTTGAAGTGCGTATGCAGATAGTATTTACTTAGTTATTTCTTTGTTCTATAAGAAGCTAAGTTAGATGCTTAAAGATGCTTTTGTACTGAAAAGGTTTTTTTACAATTTTGAGATGAAAAAAATGCCTGTGCTTTCATATTTCATGTTGTTGTTTTCCAAAATGACACTCCTGTGTCTTTTGAGTTTATTCAGCTTTGTGTCTGTTTTCACGATTTTGATGTTTTGGGTTCTGATTTATGGCTATTTTTTACACTGAATTTTTGACATTTAGTGTCCTGTAAACAGCCATATGTATGTACTTCCATAGGCTGTAAGCATTCCTTAAAAAAACTCTGGGCTGATGAAGAAAGGGAGTAAACTGAAATACTAGAGAGAGATTTTTAAGGGCTAAGGTTCAGAGGTAATTTAACAGGAGCTGTGTATTGCTGAAGATGTCTACATGATGTGATACTTGTCAGTTGTGCAGAAAGGAATGCAATTAGTGCAGTTAACAGTAGGTAGGGCAATGTTAATTATATGTTCTCTTGTCTCTCTATGAATTGTTCTAGCTATTTAGATCCCTCTTCCTTTGCAACTTCTTAGGTAAATTATACCACAAGAGACTTTCTGGGAGTTAACTGTGACCATTATTTGCGCAGATGTAATTTATACTGCCTCAAATATAAGTTCTGAACTGACCTCAAAGTGAGATGGTTGCAGTGGAAGAGATGACAGAAGCAGGAATAAAATGTCACACAAAAATTTTGCCTTTGAAAGAAAAATTGCCCTATTCTATACCTGACACTTTAATAATATCTGGAACTATTTTCTGCAGCGTAGAGAAAAGTAATAATCTACTGTAGCATTTTTTTCAGCAGTTACCTCTTCTAATTTGTAAACCAGGCAGACACAGTGAAGTGACTCTGGGCAGGACTTGAGGAGTGGGTTTTCTGAAGTGGTAAAGCAACTTGCTGACCTTAAGTTAATGAAATATTAACCAGTTCTTAGCAGTTGTCAGGATGTCAGAGAGAGCATTTGGTTTTGAGGATCCATAGGAGGGGCCATTGGGATGGTGCTTAGGTCACGTGTTTGTTGTTTCAATAGCAGACGAGCGGAACCTACAAATTCTCAGCTGGAGCATGATTATAAAGCTGGTGTACAGATATGATCATCTGCTGCTGACAAGTTCAACACAGATTTGATTCACAGTCCTGCTCATCAGAAGCTGAGAATTTGCTGAACGGCCCTGTGCATAAAGAACATGAACATTTGAGACATGCTTGTTCCCCTGTTATGTCGGTCCCTTTATAGGTTCAACAAAGGTCCAAAACACTTAAATGAGCTGCACATTCTCTTTCTTTGCAAACACAGTTGCTGCTTATTCCAATTTTATATTTTTGTCCAGAAAAATGCCCTTTATATGTGAGTAATTGACAAAGCTGCAAATTCCACAGTTTGATATGACTACTTACTCATTGTGATGTTCAGACTGTGCAATTTCATTAAAATATGTAGAATTCAAGTTCCGAGCATAATTCCTACTTGCAAAGTCCCCACAGAGCTCATCTTACAGTAAGCCTAACTGAAACAGCTTTGCTGATTTCAACATCATATCAAGATGCATCTTTCCCTGTGAATGTTGACTGCCAAACCAAAAGCTAATGCCTCTCTGTTGCTTTTACACTCATTTTTCTAGACTAATTTAATGTTACAAAACCTGAAAAACATGAAGTCTAACTGTAATGTATATAGTTATGTCTTTGCTGCTAAGGTAGTGATTGGAGCTTGAAATACAAATGCTAAGCTGTTAAAACTGCTGGTGAGTAGGATGTTTGTATTCCCTCAAAGGACTAGGAAGGGTCTACATGGGACAGGCTACTGTATGGCACATAGCCTTCTAAATAACCAATTCAGCACTTCTAATAATTGAGACAGAATAATAGAATCATAGAATTGTCTAGGTTGGAAGGGACCTTTAAGATCATCGAGTCCAACCATCAACCTAACACTGCCAAAACTATCACTAAACCATGTCCCTCAGCACCACGTCTACCTGGCTTTTAAATAACCTCCAGGGATGGCAACTCTACTGCTTTCCTGGGCAGCCTGTTCCAGTGCTTAACAGCCCCTTCTGTGAAGAGCTTCTTCTAAAGTTCCATCCATCCTAAACCTACCCTGGTATAACGTGAGGCCGTTTCCTCTTGTCCTATCACTTACTACTTGGGAGAAGAGACTGACCCCCCACCTTGCTACAACCTCCTTTCAGGCAGTTGTAGAGAGCAATAAGGTCTCCCCTCAGCCTCCTTTTCTCCAGGCTGAACAAGCCCAGTTCCCTTGTGTATGTAAGTGTATGTAGTGCTACAGATGTCTTTCAACCAACTAAAAAGTGCCTTATTCAATACCATAATTTGGTTGTCTTATGCATCCTCCTCTTTGCAAGTTCTAAAAAGGTAATCATATATCTTAAGGGAATCACAGTTTCTATTCCTTGGATTTAAACTTCTCAGCGGTTGGCCTCACTACAGACTGTTCAGCCATAGTTATACAGAATTTGGTATGCTATGTAGCAAACTGTTCTGAATAAAATCCTATATGACAAATCAAATGCTGGATTGATTCAAATGAAATGCTAGGGCAAAGCTGTGTATGCCTTTCTAAGTTCACAGAAAAAGAGAGATTAGAAAGAGTGGAGCAGGCAAGGGAAGCACTGGAAAGCCTGCGATGGGCAGGGGGTTCTTGTGCTTCTGAGCGGGGATTTGTGAAGGTGCGTATCCTCAGCTTTCCTCTGAGGTTCAAGAGCTGCTCAGCAGCTTGTAAGCTCAGCTTCCTTCAAGGACTTAGTAAGAAGTTATGCAGGTGACACAGGAAATTTGAAGTTCACAAGTACCAATAATACCTGTAGATTTCAGGGAACTTATTTTGGTTTCTACCAATATCAACACTTTATTCTGAAATGCAAGTTGTGACCACAATCAAAGAAATTCATGTTTAAAGTCAATAATTTTGGTTACACAATGGGTTAAGGTGTGTATTTAATAATAATTAGCCTGCTAGAGCACACAATATTTCTCATTTGATGAGCAACGATTATATTTAAACAAGATGACAGATGGCATTATCACCTGGTGAAAGATTTCTAAGGGGCTCACTGGCTGCATGGTGAGCATGGGGAAGCATCAAAACTTTTAAGTAATGAAGTTTACCTTTGAGAATATATAGTTTATTTTTTTAGAAGTCATGCTTTCTCTGGTGACTTGAGATTGCTCTTAAAAAGGTACTGTATCTTTAGATAGTCTTCAGTGAGACATGGGCAAATCTCATGGCATCTGAGATTTGCACAGCTGTTCTGTTGGTTTTCCTTGTTTTGTTAGTACTGTGTAGCAGTGAGTAAAATCAGGAGCTTTTCTACTATTTAGCGCTTCTCGCTGTGACCCTGTAGCCCTGTAATTTGCTGTTGCTAGCAACAGGCCATAAGCTTTGTACGGTTTGCAGAGCCTCAGGGTTGAGGCTTGTCAGACTTCCTCTCTCTGAACTTTTCTTGACCTCTTTGATATACTTCGTTTAGCTGTAACAGCATTTTTTCTAATTGACTAGGTATCTGTGGCTAATTTGGTTTACTTTTGTTTATGTTTGTATGATGCCACTGTGGCTTTACGGCTAATGGAATGATGCGGTATAGAGGAATACGGTCCTGCTATAATCCAGGATGGGGTGTAGCAGAGTACGCGTATGGGGCGATGAGAGACAGCACAGCCAGGTGCTGGAGATCCCACAGCTGTGAGTAACTCACCGATGGGCAGTTAAAGAAATGCAGACCGCTAGCAGGATAAATCAGTTCTAGCATTAACATGGAGAACACAGAACTGGTATCTAATATCTGTAAGAGGCACTATATGTAGCAAATTCAGATGACGGTGGAACAGTGAGAAAAAGAGCAAATTTTAAAAGTGTGTGGATCCTACAGTGAGGAAAAAGAAACCGTCAAAATGAACATCATATTCCTCCAAAGGACTCCAGACAGTGATGACTTACTCTAACAGCCCTAGACCAGAATGAAACTGTCAACCTTAGGACCCAGAAGAGTACTGGAAGGTTAAGTGTAACACTAGGAAAAGGGGCAGAAATTAGGAGATAGTTGTATGACAATTTTAACGGCATTATTATTGAAACTTTTTCACATACAGGTATTCTTTCTTGTTCTATAATAAGTAAATCTGGAACAAAAAATATTTTTTTTTATCAAATTAGGATTGTGGTTATATTTACAATATATTCTGGGTGTTATGTATCTAAATACGTAAGCTGTGCTTTCTCTTTGCCTGTAAACAAGGGTTTGGGTGTAACATTGCTAGTAGCATAGGTTTAGGAAAACAACTGACAAGTATGGCTGCTGCTTCCCTGAAGCTCGGTTTCTGGAACTCCAGAAGGTTTGTGAGGTGTGTGTGCTCCTCTGCAGGAGGCCAATATTTGGGAGTTTTAAACACATCCCGCCACCTTTCTTGTTATGAAACCACATTCAGTACAATGAGAACATTCCCGACTTGAAAATATTTTTTTACAAGAACAAAAAGACAGTTTCTTATGTATATAAAGAAAGCAATAGGCTTATGTGAGAGAGTGAAGGATCTTAAATAAAACATAGTCCTTTTTCTACTTTAGTTCAACTGGGAAAATCAATTTTTGGTTCTTCAACTGCAAAGAAAGATCAAAAGGAAAAACTGACAATCTAAACAAAGGGCAAGGTGATATGGGCTGCTTGCACTCCTGTTCCCTGGTGTGCTTCATACAGGCACTTTTCCAAGCAGAATATATTTATGGAAGAATCAAGGGTATTTTTTTTTTCCTCTGAATCAACGATGTTGGGAGTAAAAGTGACCTGAATATAAAAGTAAAAAAATACTCCTTTATATTAATTTTGTGGAGTTCTTTGGTGCTGATATAGGCAACAGTTCTCAGATGCGTCAGGTTCCTCATTGCAGAATACTTATGTTTTAAAGAATTGTCATTGATTTTAGTTCACTAGAACTGGCCCAAGCTATCACTTTATTTTAAGCATGTTACGTAATGCAAGAGAAAAAATACCAGTCCCATGTACAGTTAGAGTACTTCTATTCTTGCTTAAATGCCTTGCTGGATACATACTTGAATGTTCATATAAAAATTAATGTCAGTCACTGTGGAGGGAAACTTTATGGAGATTGGCTTTTCTGCTTTGTATTGAATCATATTTTTACCCTTAATAAATAAAACATGATTTATTCTTATAGGCTTGTCTTTACAAGAGGAGGAGATTAAAGCGCCAGCAGGAAAATAGAAGGGAGGAGTGTGAAAACTGTCTTTAAAACACACAAACAACCACCCCAAACTGAAAAATGGCTTGGAAGACCTTTTATGAAACGTATTCATTATGTTCTGCATAAATGTAGAAAGTTGAAAATAATTACAAAAGTATTTGACTTCAATGTATTTCCACTTTTCGGAGAGAATTACTGTGTAGGCATCACTTCTGTAACCATACTAAATGTTAATTCAGTGGATACTACAAGTATAGAAAATAAACAGGCTGCGTCTGACTGGAGGTGCATCTTTGCAGGAAAATATTTTTGTATGTGTGTTTTGAATCAGTCTGTTTGGGTCTTTACCCATGCAGGCAGAATGCATTTACATTTGGGACTCTGTACTTAGGCATGTCTTGGCGTGGTAGAGATGCAAATAACTATCTACAGAATGCTCATTTCAAATACAGATGGTCTGAAGTTTGAAAAACAGCAATTGTAGCTGGCAGCTCTGGGGTGTTTTGGAGAGTCTGGTGTTTTCAGGGAAGGGTACTCTGCACTGCAGCGTTTGAAAAACAGAACCTTTAGAAAATGCTTCCAAATGACTGTCACAAATGACTAGTGATTTATAAAGCTGAGGCCTGTGATTTTTGATCAGGACTTCCTCAAGCACTGAGAAGCTCCAGGACCACCTCCTCAAGTCAAGTGTGTCCAGTGAAAGCTTTGAAAGCAAATCCACTGATTTTAGACCTTAAATTTGGGTGCCTGTGTAATAGCTTTGCAAGGCGGATATCAATATTACATAAGCAATAATAATTAATAAACACACAAGTTTGTGTGTTTGATCTATGTAGATTTTGAGCCACTTCCAGCTACTTGCAACGTGTTTATTGTGGAGTTAAATCTTACCTTCTGATGACAAATAGTGTTCTGAATTAGGTAACAAAGAGGCCACATAGAAAAATAATTATAGTAGTAATGAAATGTGCTTAGTTTTCTAGCTGTATTCATTTGCAAGTCTTTTCTTTGTCTGTTCACTTAATTGATTGTGTAACAGAATAGTTCCTAAGAGATGTCGACAGAAAACTGCCAACTCTACCTGCTTAGTCTGCGATGTCACAGATCTTGTTGTGGTACTTTATCACTTCACTTCTTGGGCAGGAGAGCAGAAGTTCACTGTAGCTCTCTGCTGAAAGTAATCCACTCTTAATTTTCAATTTTATTTGTTGTCCTGTTTCTTCTTTCATTAGGCTAGGACAGTTGAGAGCTTTATGAAAAGTTTATTGCATGGGGCACACATGACTAATATGGGTGGACAAGGTCAGAGCCTCCGATGTCTTGTTCTCTCTATCAACACCTTTTCTGCACTGCTGGCTGATTTTTTTTCTCTAGAGCTGCACTGTACAGGGCTATGAAACAACCCACTCCTAGGGGAAATTACTTTATGTCGCAAGATGGTTCAGGTTCATCACCGATATTCTTCTCTTGCTGCCAGGTCCCTTGCCCCTCTGCAGTTTTCCTAGGTTACAAACACATTGACAGTGCTTTGCGCTGGGGATGGTGGACCTTTATGTTTTGTTCTGTCTTCTGGTTTGGCCTGTTGGGATACCATACAGGCTGCCTTGAAGGGTGGAGCATTTCATTTTATGCAGGTCATTGTTCTCTGACATACTAGGGTTTTGTTTCATAGAATGGTCAGGGTTGGAAGGGACCTCTGCAGATCATCTAGCCCAACCCCGCTGCCAGAGCAGGGTCACCTACAGCAGTTGCACAGGATGGCGTCCAGGGGGGTTTTGAATGTCTCCAGAGTGGGAGACTCTACCACCTCTCTGGGCAGCCTGTGCCAGTGCTCTGCCTCCCTCAAAGGAAAGAAGTCCCTCCTCATGTTAAGATGGAACCTCCTATGTTTGAGTTTGTGCCCATTACCTCTTGTCCTGTCACTGGGCACCACTGAAAAAAGACTGTTCCCATCCCCCTGGCACCGTCCCTTTAAGTATTTATAAGCATTGATAAGATCCCCTCTGAGTCGTCTTTTCTCCAGACTAAAAAGACCCAAGTCTCTCAGCCTTTCCTCTTAAGAAAGATGCTCCAATCCCCTAAACATCTTTGTAGCCCTTAGCTGGATCCTCTCCAGCAGTTTCCCTGTCCTTCTTGAACTGGGGAGCCCAGAACTGGACACAATGCTCCAGATGT
>VZSZ01002344.1:190985-379283 GCA_013398815.1 Ibidorhyncha struthersii | reverse complement strand
CACCCCTCCCAGTTTTGTGTCATCATCAAACTTGCTGATGGTACACTCTATGCCTTCATCCAGGTCGTTGATGAATATATTGAACAGAACTGGACCCAGTACTGACCCCTGAGGAACACGCTTGTTACTGACCTCCAACTAGGCTCTGCACCACTAATCACAACTCTGAGCTCTATCTGCCAGTCAGTTTTCAATCCACCCCACTCTCCATTCATCTAACCCACACTTCGTGAGCTTGCCTATGAGGATGATATAGGAGACAGTGTTGAAAGCCTTGCTGAAGTCAAGGTAGACAACATCCACTGCCATCCCCTCATCCACCCATCCAGTCACGCCATCATTGAAAGCTATCAGATTGGTCAGACATGACTTCCCCTTGGTGAATCCGTGTTGATTACTTGTGATAACCTTCTCTTCCTCCAGATGCTTGGAGATGATGCCCAGAATGAACTGTTCCGTCGTCTTTCCAGGGATGGAGGCAAGGCTGACAGGCCTGTAGTTTCCTGGGTCATCTTATTGCCCTTTTTGAAGACTGGAGGGACATTGGCTATCCTCCAGTCCTCAGGCACCTCACCTGTTCTCCAGGACTTTTCAAAGATGATGGAGAGTGGCCCAGCAATGACTTCTGCCAACTCCCTCAGCACTTCATGGGTGCATCCCATCAGGCCCACATGGACTTGTGGGTGTCCAGTTTACTTAATTGTTCTCTAATTTGTTCTCCTTCAACCAAGCAAAAGTCTTCCTTCCTCCAGACTTTCTCAGTTACCTGCAAAGTCTGGGACTCCCAAGGGCTGGCCTGAGCAGTGAAGACAGAAGCAAAGAAGGCATTCAGCAACTCCACCTTGGAAACTGTTGATATTTCAACTTTGCTGCAGGCTGCAAGTGAGTAGGACTGAACCTCAATTTAGTTGCTGCTGCTTAAAAATTCCTTTAGCAAATGCATACTTGGTTCTGCAAAAGTCAGTTGAGGTAATGTCAGAAAAGCAGTTTGGTGTTAGTCAATTGAAAGGAAAGACATGATTGTAGATGTTCAGTTTCAGATCGGTGGTAATAAAGTAAAAGAAAATCATTGTGTCCATTATCTGATTTCATTTCTCATGTATGCAGTATGTTTGGCTTTAAAACTCTAGTTCAGAGGCTGTGTATCCGATTTACTTTGAAGAAAAATCTATTCATATCAGAACAGCTACGTTTGTGATGAATTTGAAAAATAGTCTTCACTTGTGAAACAATGGGAATTTTTATATACAAAGAAGAAAAAAACAGATTGTTTTAAAAAAGAAAGTGCCAAAAGAGAAAATAAGGAACAGTTTAGATTCACGTGGGTTTGTTTATGACACATGCTAAAGGTAATGTTTCTTAGGGGAAAAAAATTGGAAAACGATGAATATGATTGAAAACAACTTTTATATCCTCAGTTTAAATGAAAGATTGCTCTTAGAAATGGCCTTTTGGGATAAATGACTACACCAAGGCATACAATTAGCAGTGTTTTGTCAGTAATTTAGCAGGTAAGATGCTGTTTTTCAGTATTTGTCGGGAGTTAAAACATTGGTGAGGTTTATAATGTCACTAATATACAAAGAGTAACCTTTTTCCTCCTTTTCGTTAACATTTGCAGGGCTCCAGCTCTGGAGCCCTAAACACAAGAAGGACATGGACCTGTTGGAGCGGGTCCAGAGGAGGGTAGTGAAGATGCTCCGAGGGCTGGAGCACCTCTCTTATGAGGACGGGCTGAGAGAGTTGGGGTGGTTCAGCCTGGAGAAGAGAAGGCTCCAGGGAAACCTCGTAGTGGCCTTCCAGTATCTGAAGGGGACCTACAAGAAAGCTGGAGGGGGACTTATATAAAATATAAAATAAAAAAAAATAAGGGCATATAAGGATAGGACAACGGGTAATGTCTTCAAACTGTAAGAGGGTAGGTTTAGAATAGATATTAGGAAGAAATTTTTCACTCTGAGGGTGGTGAGGCACTGGCCCAGGTTACCCAGGGAAGTTGTGGCTGCCCCATCCCTGGAGGTGTTCAAGGCCGGGTTGGACAGGGCTTGGAGCAACCTGGGCTGGAGGGAGGTGTCCCTGCCCAGGGCAGGGGTGTTGGAACGAGATGATCTTTAAGGTCCCTTCCAACCTAAACTACTCTATGATTCTATGATTTGGTTTTTTTGAGTATAACCCTTTTGGTTTTTTACTGTGGAATTGTTAAAAGTCAGCTGCTGGGATTGTATTACTCTTTTATCCTTGTGACTGTATTAACACCCAAAAATAGTGTTACTGATTTCAGATTTGCACTGTAAGCAGACAACACAGGATTTGAATTCTTTTCCCTCTATCCCCACCCAGGTAACTAATTACAGTGTGACTCTTACAAGAAAAGTACGAAGGAGTGTATACAGGGCGAATCAGATCTTAAATTCAAGTCTTGAAATGACCTTGTAGGATGCACGCTTTCCCATGGCTTTATTGGATAGGTAAAACTTGAAATATGAAACACAGTTGTTTCTTTGTATAGCCTTAATCAGCTAATTAGTGACAGGCCTCTTAAGAAAAGATCTTCAGGAAATACTTAAATCTATCCCCTGTTAACTGATGAAAATGTTCACTTATGTGGGGTTACTTAGAAAATTGTTGTCATCTTTCAGATTTCATCTATTTTCTCAAGCAAAATAGGGTATTTCAGTTTAAATACCCAGCGAACTTTTAAAAGCAATTCTGAAAGGCAAAATGGACAAATGGTTACGACTATCTTTGAGGCAGTTGCTAAATAGTTGTAGCTGTTTGCGAACGAGGACGCATCTGTGGAGAGCTGTTTTGCACCCAGGTTGTTGCCAAGTATTTTCTACTATTGTGTGTCATGTCCTAACTCAGATTGTGTCATGTAGACCATGCTGCACGTTCTTGAAAATCTAAAGCAAATGCCAGCATGAAATGCCCGATGGAATACCAAGGAAAGAAAATGCAAGCGGTGGACTGTGCGAGTTGACTCTTCACCTACTGTGGATGTATGCTTTGATTGCACCAACTGCTATGTATATATATATAGAGAGATAAATATAGATATATAGCTATATCTCTCTTTCCAGGAAGAAATAATATGAGTGCCAGGGCTCACTTTCCTGTGTCTCCAGCAACGTACCTACAAGATTAGTGATTTAAACCGGATTGACTTTAATACAGAATTACAGGTATTCATAGTAACAGGAAGATCCACAAATCGCTCAATAACAGGGAAGCTTTTTACAAAAGGAACACCCCATTTCTTACACTGTGACGTACTGTCTAGACATCTGTATGGATTTGACATTGTCCCTTCATGACTGAGCAGTAAGATATAGCAGTAATTATGTCTGTTGGGCTTGATGCAGGTTAATGAGACACGTTAGACTTACTTACTTGTAATACGTTGTGGAAGTGTAGATTTTGGGAAAAGATCGTTACACTGGGAAGCAATGTTATTGATCATTCCATTCTCTTTTAATACCTAAATTTGTAAGATGTCTATACATGTGTATGTGTGTACATATATATATTGTTTTGTAATATGTATCTAAATAGTCAGACCTGTGAAGTTCTTGAGTATGTATGTATTCTTCTTGCTAAGTGCTTTTATATATTTGCACTAACTGAGGTTACAGACCTGACTTTAATTGAATATTTCTGTATTTATTTATACAAACAGCAGGCAATTTGAGCTCTTTTTTAATAAAATAAAAAAAAAAAGGAAGAAATTTTTTCCCATCTTTTGTCCCTTCACTCACTCATTTTTATATTCTGTAATGTAAAGCATGCATATTCCATTTTAGGTTTTTAGATTAATGAAAGCTGTATGGTGGTAGGCCTGCATATATGTGTGTGGATATAGAAGAAGTGCATAGATGTTAGGGGGAAAAATAGTTCTGTGAATATGAATTTGAAAGGATGTTAAATTTTCTTCTCTTTGGCTTGTCTTCAGTATAGCATCAAAATGTCTTCCCACAAAAGATGAATTTGACAAAATTGCAGTCTTGAGAATTGACAGAGACCATAGTATACAGTATTTCTGAATGCAAAAATTCTGCAGATTTAAAGATAGGTATATTTTGAAAGGGATATAGTCCCCGTGACTATAAAATATTCCATTGGTGCCTAAGTTTTCTTCCTAATGCTTTTTGTTTAGCAACATGTCTTGTATAATATTATCCCCAGGAGATGTGCAGATGATAAGTATCATTTATATTGTGAGTCAACATGTTGACTTCTGACTGTACTGGAGGTGTTCCAGGTACCCAAGCTCAGTGCATGCTCTGCACGTCTGGATTCTCATGCCAGACAATAAAACACCACTGCCCATCGGTTTGACTTCCAGCAGTGGGCAGTAGTAAAAGCAGTTATCCAACGTGCTTCTGAGGAAACTCCTCCTCTTATATATGTTTTATTCCAAAATAGTCCGATGAAGCAGGTAGCTCTGTTATTTTACAGTAAGAGAAATAAATTTTATCTAACTTCAGGTACTCCCAGATCTAACTGCGCTACAGTCAGCACATAGACAAGGCATAATAAGGGGCAGGAAGGAAGAAGGTGGCTGTTAGGGGATGATTTAGAGCAACAACTTAAGTATTATTTACTTGGAGTAGAATTTCTCAATTGCAGTGGCATGCCTGTGTTGGGCAGTGTGAGTTCTTACTCTCTGAGAAATGACAAGGTCGTATAGTAAGTTGTCAGGCTCCCAGATCCGAGTCTAGTCTCTGAGGCATGGACATGATTTCTCTGGCTGGCGGAGCTCTGCAGATACTTATGGCTGGGTGGGAATTAACACTGTTAACAAATCTATGCAGCAGGTAAAGATGAAGAGTATCAGAATCACGACACGAATTGTGCTACACAGATCTTCATACAGGCTGTTGTTATGAAATTCCAGTTTCAGAAGAAAGATCATAATCGTGATCTTTGAGGCATGCGCTGTGATTAAGTGCAATGGCCAGGGGCTAGCGTGGACCAGAAATGCATGAATGGAGAAAAGGCTGGGGAAGTATTTGGAGCTTCCTGGACATCTGCAGACGTTCCAAAGCATCATTTCTTTCATGTCGTTGCAACCGTATGTATTTTTATGGGTTTTTTTTAGTGCCCAAAGATTAGAAAATAACTTTTAATTGTTATTTATGAAGCACCATATGGCTCTCTAATTTTGGCTTCTCGTGGAATGAGGAAAATGAAATTAATTGGAAATCACACTCAGAAATCTATTATTAAGTTAATAGAGCTAACAGCTTGTCCAGTCTCCTCATACAGAGCATGTTGTAGCTGTGTCTAATAACAAGCAACTCTCTATAAATCCACAGAGAAGACTAAGGGGCAAAGAGAGGCCTGGGCAAGAAGAGAAGCCGCACAGATTGGTACAGTGCATGGTCATGAATGAGAAGTGATTGTCCCACTGTACTCAGCACTGGTGAGACCCCACCTCGAGTACTGTGTTCAGTTTTGGGCTCTGCAGTATAAGAAGGACATTGAGGTACTGGAGAGGGTCCAGAGAAGGGCAATGAAGCTGGTGAAGGGTCTTGAGAATAAGTCTTTTGAGGAGTGGATGAGGGATTTGGGGTTGTTTAGTCTGGAGAAAAGGAGGCTGAGGGGAGACCTTATCGCTCTCTACAGCTGCCTGAAAGGAGGGTGTAGAGAGGCAGGCGTTGGTCTCTTCTCACAAGTTACAACTGATAGGACAAGAGGGAACGGCCTCAAGTTGGGCCAGGAAAGGTTTAGATCAGACATTAGGAAAAACTTCTTCACTGAAAGGGTTATCAAACATTGGAACAGGCTGCCCCGGGAAGTGGTTGACTTACCATCCTTGGATGTATTTAAAAGCCATCTAGATACGGTACTCAGGGACATGGATTAGAAGTGGACCCGGCAGAGTTAGATAACGGTTGGACTTGAGGATCTTAAAGGTCTTTTCCAGCCATAACGATTGTATGATTCTATGAATGGTTCAGCTAACAAGCTCATGATTAAAATCCGGGATAATCATTAATATTTTCTTCTGGGTTCATGAATTAAAGGCTCAGGGAATGAAAGACTTCTGTCCCATTTTTCACTTTCATCTTCCTTCGTAATGCTAAGCAAGTAGGACCTTGTTTGGCCCACCCAGCTAAGCTGTTGCAAGCTTGTGTCTCTTTTGTGGTTTGTGTTCACTGAGCAGTGGTAACACTTTAAAGTGAGGTTTTTTTCTCTTAATCTCTCCCAGTATGCCGTGAGTCTTCAGAGCTGAATCTGTAAAGTTTGTATTATCTTGCTTCCGCCAAACCGTCAAAATTGAAGACTTTTAATACAATGGTGTTAAAAAGAAGAAATCACCAAGATGAAAGACTGTAAAAATTACCAAGCTATGAAAAGCACAGTGGAACTTTTTTTTTTTTCTTATCTGGAACATTCCCTAAATTGCCTTTCTCCAGTGTTTTTGAAAAGTGTCTGCAGATGGTGTGATATTAAGAAAAATATCACAAAACAAAAAAGAAATCTAGAAAAAATAGCTAAAGGAAGTTATTTTCTTAGAAGGCTAATTAATATTGGCAGGGATGCATTGTTAGGGATGCATTTTGCATGGTTTTAGGTTGTTGTACTGCATGCACGTGAAGGTACTGAATAGGCTGGTTAACTGTACAGGGCTATAAAAAGAACATAGTACAAAGAACAAAGATTTGACACTTGATCTTCTAAACAAAATTTTTTTCAGGTTTGAATCTAAATTCACCAGTGTATCATTGATCATTGAGATGGCCTTTTTATGGAATAATTAAGTCTGAAATACTAAATTAAATATTAACAGACTCTTATAATGGGTCTCCTCTTAACCTTTTTCTAGTGTTAGATTATTTTGGCAATTGCTTTTATTTCACATATGTGATGAGTAAACAAAAGTAAGAGGAGGATGACAGTACATCGTCCCCCTTGTTAGTTGTGCTTAGCATGTTACCGGCATTATCTGACATTAAGGTATAAACAGTTGTGCTTACCACAGATGAAACTTCATCTGCCTACAGTACTTATTATTACCGGTTGCCAGAGGGCTAAAATATTTCTTTTTGTGCTGCTTAGTGCAGTAAGGGTTTTTATGAAATGAAAAGCTATATACCATGAAAACTAACATCAATAATCCTTAGAAAGATTTTAAGCAAACCGTGCAGGAAAATATATCCAGGAATAAATATGCTTGTTATTCTGGTTGCAGTGTTTCTATGTCTTAAATAGGTATTTCTCCATTTATTTTTGTATTCCATTGTCTCTTGTCATCTTTAAACCTCTGTGTGGTGAGCTTTCTCTCTCTGTTTCAAACTTGGATAATTCTGTTTTCTTCATCTGGAGCTCTAGAAGTGAATGAGCTTTTGCCCGTAATCTCCAATTAATTAACCTCCACTTGACAGGAATGAAACATCAGAACCAATTCAGATAGCTTTCTTCTTCTTGGTTTTTCTTTTCACACTGAGTGAAACTCATTGCTACTGCAGATGGCCAGAGCCATACCTCACTTGAGCATCACTTACCTCTGCAAAAGAACTTAAATGTCACGTAGCGTTGTGCAAGCCCTCTGCCCGGCATCTCTGGCGCTAGATTTTACTTCTCCATCTGGATTTTACACCTGCTATCAGGTGTCTGTCAGAAGCCATGCTGGAAAAACATTATTTCTTTAAAATGAGGTAGTGTTTATTTTCATTCTGGAGTCAGCTATTCTTTTCTTCTTCAAATAGGAAATACCTCAGTAAATGAGACTACATTTGAGTGGTAAATACTGTGGTCTTAAAATTTTGTTCTTTGCAGTATGTAATTCCTGTGCATAAGTAGTTCTTTTTAATGTGCAGAAGGTAAGGGGGAAGGGGGAGTTTGTTGATGGTCATTGGTTTTTTGGGAGAGGGGTTGTGGGGGTTTGGTTTTTTTTTGTATTTTGGCGGGGGTAGCGAATCACTGTCATTTTGTACTCTTGCTCCAAAATCAGGGCCAGGAATCAAGGGCATATGTAGAATAGCAGCTCCAAAGTAATGCTTCCCAACTTTCTGTCTATAGTGTTACTAAGGCAGACATAAATTCTTGTATGTGATCATTTTCCCATCCAGATGTTTCCCAGATAATGACCAGTCTAGCATGATTTTTTTCAGAGGCTCAATAAATTGCTCCGGCAGTACAGTGAAAAGTTTGTACTTAATTCCACCACATGAACTGGATAACAAACTGGACTACTGGAGGACATTTCAATACTACTAGGCTCGATTCAGATGAAAATACTGCCAGATTTGCTATTCTTTTGCATGTTTCTAGTTTTGGGTGTGGATAGCTTTATTTACGGTCCGTACAGCAGAATGTGTGGTATACAATGCAGCCCTACACAGTGAAACAAAACCAAAAGTATAAAGGCTAAGAGGTAGAGCAGAATTGTTTAAAGGTAACTGTCTCTGGGAGGGAAGTGATAATTTGCTAAAAATGTAACTTTTCAGCTAAGAGCTGTTCAGTACTGTCATTGTTTTGGGTAAAAATGTAAACCGTAGAAGAGGTTTAGGTTTGGAGCTTCATTAACAAATTCTTCATGAAACATGTCAAAGCCCCACTTAGGGAAATATTTACGCATGCACTCAAATGCCAAGCTGGCATTGGGGTATGCTTAAAATTAAGCAGATAACTACCTGTTTGATGAAAGCATCGGTAATGTTTCACTGTAAATTATCGTAAAGAGGAGAAATGGCCACTGTTGACGTGATGTCGAGTACCGTGGAAGCAGGGGCGTCCGCTGAGCCTGGGCGGTGCGTGCACATGTTAAGCTATCGGCTCGGTTTGTCCGGGCCTTTCCAAGGCAGTAAGAGATGGTGAAACTCCTTGAAGGGACTAGGTGCTGCCCTGCAGCTGGCAAACTTGCAGAAATTGGGTCTAAAGCTACTCCACCTTCGGATGCCTCCCTTTTAGCGTGTGGCCTGCTTCTCCTGCTTTTAAAGGCTGCTGATGGTGTGCCCACCCACCAGTGTGTGATGTGCTCCAAATTTCTTTTAGCTTTGCCCTCCATTTTAATGCTGATTTTTTAAGGACCTTGCCGGGCATAGCAGGCCTCTATGTAAAGACTGCGCTCGGCAAAGGTTTAATTATCAAGTCCATAACTGAACGGGGTTCACCTGCCACATATACTGCATTACGAGTTTGTTAACACTTCTTAAGTAATGGTGGTAATGTTGCAGTTGTCTTTACTCTGCATATTTATGTGCTTTTTTACCACGCAAATTCCCTAGTTTCTTGCTTAGTTTTCTTATTTTGTGCTCCATGTTTGAAAATATCTTCTACCACAACAACTCTTTTATGCTTGAAAGTGAATTACGAAGAATTATATTCCCCAGTTTTTATATTTTCTACAGTGAGTACGTTTTTTTTCCCAAATCATCTGTGCAGTTCAATAATGGATAAAAGAATTAGAATCAGTTGGAGAAGACTTTTTGTCTTTTGTGCCTTACATAATCACAAAGAATGAAATTTTGAAAGCGTTCCAGGAAAACAGGTGTGTGTATTGTTGCAGCTAGGGGCGAGAACAGTGTTTGTTCTTAATGACTGCTTGACTTCAACACTACAGATTGCATAAAACCTGTTCTCTGAATTGCATTAAAACAAATGGTGTTATGGTATTCAGTCAAGAATTTAAGACACGGTTGAACTGCCTGAGTATGCTAACTTTAAAATATGTTTTATTAAAAAAAAAAAAAAAGTTTGCAGGGTATTTTGGCAAGGAAAACTTCAAATCCCTGTAAGCTTTAAAAGGTGAAGATGCAAAGAAAACTGACAGTATATTCATTTCACTATAACTTTTTTTTTTTTTGTAGTTTAGGGAAAAGGGAAGGGTGGAGAGAAATGACTTGTTAAAAATCTGGTAAAATGTCAAATTTTTAAATGACATTGGTTTTAGAAAGCAATTCTTTTGATGTATCCATGTATTTATAAGGAAAACAGGTACATTCCAAGTCTACTAAACCACATGATTTTTCATGCCCAAGTTTCTCAGTGCGTAATAGGTTTTCCTGAGAAGCTTCCATGGTGGTGGCAGGTAATAGGGATCACAACTAATGCACAGGGAGAAGTATTCTTTGCTTGCTTTTATAGTCTTAAAGTGAAATCATCAGAAGAGAAGAAAAATAATGTTGACTTGGGCTTATTATAAAGTCTAAAACTTGCAAGAATGAAACGGGTGGGTGTAATGACAGAAGAACCCTGGATCAGTTTGCATGAGGTTTTGCATTTTGTTCAGTATTTACTGTGCAGCGTGCTGCAGGATGCCAGGCTGACATTGCAGCTTTCAGAAAGGAACCTTCTCTGTTTTACCCATGGAATGGATATTGCCTGGGAGCTGGCAGGGGAAGCTTTTGCTCACTTGTCAGTAGACTTCAGTGCTTTTCCACCAAATGGAGAACTTGTTCCCCTCCTGACTGAGTTTTCAAACCGCGTCTCCTCTTGAGTTCGTAAGCAAATGTGACAAATAGTAGTTTTTCTAAACTCTACGTCTGTTACAGAGGAAATTACTTAAAAAATAATGAGAATTTAGGTTGAAAGAGAAACTGTTAAAGGCTGGAAAATATCAGGAATAAGATATCCCATAGAGTTTTAAACAAGCACATACAATGAACAATTTTAATATGAGAACTATTTTTTTGGATTCCTGCCTTAATATGCTTATTTTTCTGTGCATTATAGTGATGCTGCTGGATCTAGTGAGGCTCTGTTTGCTGTATAAGTAATTTATCAGGTTTAACTTAAATGTAGGACGTGTGAATACTCGATTACTTTTGCTCTGAGAAGGGTTAAGAGTGCAGTATTAAGAGTGAGCTTTAGCTTAGCTGATTTTATCTAGCTTTAAAATTTTTATCACCGGTGAAGTGTGTAGTAATGGTTATGAAAGCAATTAATAACAGTGGTGACAGAATCAAGAGACTGACTAATTTGTCATTATAGATTTTAATGAGGCTTATAATCTAGCAATAAATATACAATATATTCAAAAGTATGGAGTTATAAAAAGGATGATTTATTTAACTTTAATTCTAAACTCATCTGAAAACCAAAGGTTGTAGAAACTAGGCATGTAAGAACATAATTCTTTTTGGTGTCACAGAGCAGAAGCATGAAAATAACAGACAAAGGGAGTTTAAATTAAAATTTAAAGGGGGGGAAAAATCAATTGTTTAACTTCATTCTAAAGACCTGTAAGCACACCCATAGTTTTGTAGATGTGGGAGGTATCTTCTTGTGGACAGCTGCTTTTCCCATCTCAGTCTGCTTACCTGGCACAGCGTGGGAACTGTCTCAGGCGCTGCATCCCCGGAGTACTCAGAAGATGGGGAGCAGTGGAAGCGGTAGCAACACTTGCTCCTTGGGAAAAGCTGTCTCAGATTTCAGAGCAAGTTTGTGCGAAGAGACCCAAATGTGAAAAGTTATTACAGCAACTTTAAGATTCAGTGTTCAATTTGGGAATTAGGCTTTATTACCATTTTTTGTTATTGTATTGTTTATTATGATCTTCCTTAGAGCTTTTATTCTTCTCTCTTCTTTCTTGTGCTGAAGTACGTATACCAGAGTGTCTCTGGACAGGAGTATTGTTAAAAAGTAATAAGCACCTGACAGAATCTTGCCTGAGCAGTATAACAGCATGGCTGAAATTTGGAAAATTAATTATAGCCAGTCTTTCCCAAAGGGAAGCTGGAAACTCAGGTGGTAATAGTGGTAGCATTAAAACAAGAAGCAAGCAACAACAATAGAACAGAACAGATGAGACCCCAAAAAGCAGGTTTCCTTACTGTTGGATCATGTAGGTGAAAAAAACCCAAACCAACCCAAACTTGGCCTTTCAGGGCTTGTAAGGGGAACCCCGTATTTTGGAAGCCAATCTCTGAGCTGCAGAGCTGCAGTTTGGTTATCTAGAACCCTTGCAGGACACTTGAGCATTTGCAGTTTTGCATCAACACTGGTGAGGAAACTGAAACAGGAATGGTTTGTCGGCATTCTGGGTTTCTTTGATGTCTTTATAGTTCTGTGCTATCCGAAATGAAGTATAATTGCTGTCAGAAATTGCCTGCAATTTCTGTCTTGTTTTCCTCACCTCCCGTGTTATGGAAGCTAAATTATAATGCCAAGTGGGGGAAAAAAGCTTGCTTTGGGAAGGGAATCACTGAATTTACCGCTGTTTTTTAGGAAATCAGTGTCCAGCGTAGGTAGCTGGGAGGTGGAATCCTCATCCAGAGGGGGTCCCAGCCAGCCCTTAGTGGAGTAATATTCCACACAGCCATGGAAGAGGTGGTGACCAAAGCTTGACGGGCCAAAGGGAAGCTTAAAGTTGCACATGTCCAAGCATAACAGTGACTTGTGTCCCTCAGAGGAGTCTTACCGGGTAAATACATCATTAGGTTGGCCTCTGCCTCTTCGCAGAGGTGGAGAATTTGGAGATGGTTGCAGATTCATGTACCCCATCTAGCTCTTTTGGGACTGTGGGAAGGAGGATGTGCTCGAAGAGTTCTGCTCATCACACCCAGCTTAACGACGTTAGGTAAAGAAGGGGGACTAGCAAAGTTTTTGAAACTAGCCAATATCTGCCTAGCCACACTGGGCTGGGGTACTCCCGCGCCTACGGAAGGACAGAGGGGTCTCGTCAGCGCCTGCTGCCTTTGTGGGAGCAGCTCTCGTGTTTATAAACTCAGTGTTTGTGCTCACCTTTGGGTCAGTAAGGAGACAGTGCTTCTGTAAGACATTGATTTGGCGTGTCCTCCATTTGTCTTCATTGCTCTGCTCCCATGACATTGGGTTGCTTCTGACTACTTTGCAACGTGTACTAAGCTCGTTACAGGAGAGATCGGTGCATTTTCCAGCGGCGCTTTGCTGCTGCTGCAGTCCTGGCAGCGCTGCCCGCGTTTGGAGTCAGCCCTTCTGTGATCACTTCCCTTACATGGGGGTAAAAATGCACTAATGCAATACTGTATCGGGTTCTGCATTTTTAAAGGAGGTGCAGAAGCTAATTAATTTTCACAGAGCCCCTGCAGATCACAGAATCGTGGAATTTTCATGGAGTTGGAAGGGACCTCTGGAGACCATCTAGTCCAGGTCCCCCGCTAAAGCAGGATTGCCTAGAGCACATTACTCAGGACTGCATCCAGGCGGGTCTTGAAAATCTCCAGAGAAGGGACTCCACAACCTCCCTGGGCAGCCTGTGCCAGTGCTCTGTCACCCGAACTGTAAAGAAGTCTTTTCTTGTGTTTGAGAAATAGAGACAGAAGCTGAACTGCTGAAAGTCTCACGGTGGGACCAAAATGTGATTAGGATTTTGTGTGAGACCTCCTCCCTTCCAGTCCCGTGCTCTAACTCTGGCCTTTTACCATCCTCTTTTCTTTACAATGGTTTATTTTTGATAAGCTACAGCACATTTTAATGTAATTGTTAACACGCCTAATTTGCAGTCGCGCAGTTGTATCAATAATAACGGAAAGTTGTTCACAGGTAATAAATTAGCATAGCATATCACTAGCAGAGCTATGGCTCTCAGTATATAGTTTCATGATCAAGAATTCAGTAGTTAAATATACACAGCAGTGGGCTGAGAACAAGCTGTTCATTTTTGCTGCGAGCAGTACCAGTGGACCAGAGTAATCATAGCTCCCAAAAGCAGGACTGATTTTATTGATTTTAAATAGGCTTTCATTATAGAACCGAGCCGATTACAATTGCAAGGAGTATCGCTGCCGTTTGCATTCGCAGCGCTGACTGAAGGGAAGGAGATGTATTGCTGAATGCAACGGAGAGGACGCTTGTCCCTCGGAGTGTAATATTCTGTTCTGCTGAAACATCTGAATTTATTTAAAAGAAAAGTACTTAAGGCTTTTTTCCTGTGTGGTTAGATTTACTTTTTTAAGGAACTAGACCCAACTACAGCTGTGCAGTTTTAAACTCTGAGGACTTTTCTGAGTAAAGGTCTTGCTTATTTATTGGCGCCTGACTTGGGGACAAGCTGTAATTTGCTTCATTTCTTTGAAGGACTCTCTGGAAATTTTCATGTCTCTTTTTTTCTGTAGGATAATGAAAATATGAAAAAAATGAAATATAAGATGCAGTGAATAAACTGTTAAGTCTGAGATATTAATGTATTCAGGTTATAATTAGTTAAGAACACATGCTGTTACCAGAAATGCGTCATTAATCTGCATGGAGCAGTTTGCGGCTATTTGCTGCTAAATTAGTGACACTTAAAAGCAGTCATTTTTTGTATTGTCTTAAATCTATGACAAAAAAACCCCAAGCATACTTAAGCAGTCTATTATGTTGTTTGCGTTTGGTTTTTGGGTTTTGGGAGTTTTTTTTTTAATTTGCACAAAGGCTTGTCGATCAATTGACATAAACAGAAGTTCACTGAAGCCTTAATAGCCAAATGCAGTGCTGTTAAAAATATTGTACTGTGCTTCATGGTGGTGTAAAGACATGTTGCTTGTGCTAGATTCGCTTCAAATCCAGTGTTTATGATTACACAGCCCTGCTTAAACGTTTTCCCAGTGTTACTACAGCAGTTTGGAAGGCTGCTAGTGGAAATTAATTACAGCTTTTTGTTTTTGATGCGTTTAATACTCACTTTGCATACTGTTTTTAGTTTTTTTTTTATTTTTATTAGACCCTACAAGTGAAGGTCAGCTAAAATCACATTTTTCTTTTGGGGTGGTCTTTCATAACATAATTTGGGAGTTCAGGCGGGAGATTGCATAAAAAACTCCGACAACTGGCGTCTCCCACTCCGACAAGCATTGCTAGAAATTGGCTTTAAATAAAATGGTGACGTTAAGCGGTGAATCAACTTGGTAACTACTGAATGATCAAGCCTAGTTACTGTAAAATAAGATCTGGCTGGTTTACTTCATTTTACAGAGCTTAGGCAAATAACTATTGAATTAAATTGCTTCCTGTTGGTTTTCCCCAAGGCAAGAAGAACCTGCTGTACTGTGCTCTGCTGAGCTGCTATATTGATTAGTTCTTCAGGTCTAATCTTTACATGGTTATGCTTGCTTTCTAGTGTGTTTGTTTCTGGTTTTGATAGTTGTTTTTCTGAAGTTATTGTATTGCCTTGATAGTCCTCTAGTGGATTATAAAAATGTACACATTAATTCCTTTCTCTAACTTCGTTTCTTGTAGCCAAATGAAGATAATCAGCACTCGTGCAGCGTGCTGGTTAGGAGTGAGGGTAATCATCACTCACATCATTGATATCACGTATCCCTGACAGTCAAAACTCACATTGTCGGGGTGGTTGGCACCTAAACCCCATCTAATTAAATGCTTGCAGCATCTATTAACAATACTGTATTAGATTCTTTATCACAGCAGCTATTGTGATTTTAAGAGTTTGCTGCTGCAGGTTGGAAGGTGATTTATAGTTTTAATTCATCTTAATAATTTGTGTTCTTAGGAAACACTTGATATAAAACTTTTTGTTGCATTTAAATTTCCTTGTTATCTGCCTTGCAGTGGCATGAATAATAGGGAGCCCAGAACATGAATATATTGGAATGCATGAAGTATTTTCAAGGAGAGTGCTTTTAAGGTTCAGAATCAAGTATGTCAAATGTTACCGAATGGATAAACATGTGGAGGGATTTTGCCTTGAGAAGCTTGGAAATCAGGCATCTCTTAGTCCAGTACTGCCAGTAGCTATATTGTAAATAAGTTTCTGGCTTAACACAGGGAATAGAATATTTATTTCATAATATTTATTCTATCTGAAGACCCAACTTTTCGTCTAGTTGCTGAAATTTATTATACTGGAACTTTGAAACGATGCTGTGTCAGAGCTGGTCTGCACCAAAAGTTGCCACACCTCCAAACTTACGTTTAATAATCTGTATAATATTTTTATGTAATACGAGCCTAGAAAGCCTGTGCTTGTTTGAATTAAAGTATCCATATCCTCTGTGCCACTTAAACAGTAAATCTGACAATTTAATGACAAATTCTCATGTTTTCTTGTATACTTGCATAGAATATTGAGATTTAAGGTGTGACCTAATCCAAAGATAGTGAGATTTCCACAGACTTCAGAGGGAATTGACTCAGTCGCAAAAGGATAACAATGTTAGCCTTTTCTAGGCAGTGCTTAATGATATGTTAATATTAGGATCTCAGACTTTGCAAAATACCTGGCAGTATTATGATACATGTGCAAAGTGACAGTAGTCAGTATTAATAAACATCTTACCTGGCAGGTCTCTGTGGTTCAGGGAGCTGCTGTGGTCCATGGAGCTGCCGAGGTCATGAGTGATGGTTTTGTTTGGTTGGGTTTTTTCTTTTCCCCCTTTCCCCACTGTTTTACTCTGTAAGTGTGTCAGGATGACTTCTGTTTGGAACGTGGGTCTTGGTGCAATTACTTTTGTCCTGTGTCTTGCTGCATTTTCTTCTTGCTAAGACACCGTTGCACTCACATTGCCAGAGATTAGAGCGATGCCTCACCAACAGATGAACATGTTTTCACAGCTACTGCCCTTGCTCTACACTTACCTGCCCTTTGGAGATGGGGATTTCTTCTTCTAGGACCGCATCCATAGCTTTGCTTGTGTGTGTTCCAAGCAAGGAATGGAATTTACTTTCTGAGACGAGCATTTCTTTGTGGTGCATTCAAGACAAAATATTATCTGATGAATCTTTTAAAAACTGTCAGAGTGTGAGCTGTCAAACTGTATGCTGGTTATACAGTCTGTTGTGCAGGTTATGTAGCGTTAATAGCATGGTTTTCATCTAAATAATGACATGTTTATCCAGCTAATAATTAGTGTGTCTTTTCCTTTAACTTTCTTGAACAATTATTTTTTGCAAGGTTGCTTTATAAAAATGCTGAATTGACTCTTGTTTTATTGTTCCTTAGTTATGAACAACTTCTTGTTGCCTTTTTAAAGAGGCTAACCTGGAAATGCTTTTTAAACTTACACTAACAAGCTCGATAAATGACACAGGATAGAATAGCAATGTGTTTTTCTTTTGCAGAGGCAAAGGAAATTGTTCTGAAGGCACAGATTCTGGCTGGAGGAAGAGGAAAAGGTATTTTCAATAGCGGATTGAAAGGAGGAGTTCATCTAACTAAAGAGTAAGTCTTTAAAGTTGAAAAAGCATAAATTAAGTGCTTCTTTTGTAATATTTAAGCTGTTTACAATAGCTGTGTGACTGTTTCTTTTAATATCTTTCAATAAACTAACCTTTTTCTTTCGTAGCCCTAAGACTGTTGAACAGCTTGCTAAACAGATGATTGGGTACAATCTGTCAACAAAGCAAACTCCAAAGGATGGTGTGACAGTTAAAAAGGTAAGATTTTTGCCTCTTGAAAGTTGAGGACTGTATTGAGCTGCAATTTTGCATTAATATGCTGGGGTGTATGACGCAGATTTATTTTTTTCATTCCTTTTCCAATGCCTGATTGATTGCATCTAGCTGATGAGGGGAAAAAAAATGTTACTTTTTCTTTCTTTGTGTGTATGTATTTTGTCCAGCAGCTTCAGCGTACCTAGTGGTGGAAAAATGAATTCAGTTTTGCTAACCTGTGTTGAAAGGAGTCCTTTGTCATAGCTTCATCCTTCATCAAATACATACTAAATGCTAGCATAACTGTATATAGTATTAACTGTATGTGCTTATTGATGTTCTGCTTAGAGAGGTAATATATACATGATTACCTGTAGTAATAATATTATCCATATTTCATTCATCGTCAGCTTTGGGCAGCTGTTATTAAAGATAATGACACATGACTGCATGAGAATGATCTCAATTTAAAACAAAAAACCCAACCAAGCAAACAAATGAAAAAAACCCCAAACCCAACCCAACAAAACGTCTAAAAGTAGATTCTTCCTAACTTGTTGCAGAAGATACAGAATAAAAAGTGGTCGTGGTAGTGGTTCAGCTGATACGCGGTAATTCATTTGCCATGACAGTGCGTGCTGCAAGGTGCCAAGATTCGCTTCAGTATAAATGTATTGCTCTGTGTTGGCCTAAATAAGAGAAGCATAGACGGCCCTTCAGCAAGGTTCTCCTTTACCTTAGTAGAACTCTGTAAGTCAGGAGATCCTAGCAATTGCCTGTCTACTATATATAGTTTTATCTCTTGCTTTGTTTTACTGAGCAAGGATCTTCATACAGGTATGTAGTCGAGAGCCACACTGTATTTGATGCCAGGAGATAATTTGGCATGAGCTGAAAAGAACTGCAGTACACTTTTAATATATTGTGAACAGCTTGGTATATTAGCATAGAAGGGGAACACCTGTCTGGAAAGATACTGTCTAATGAGGGCTGGAGGAAGGTGCTCAGGTGGTTCTTCTCTTGGGGAGCAAGGAGAGCAGATTACCATCGCTCCTCATAGTTGTTGTGAAAAAGAAATACTAGATATTAAAAAGAATGAACAGTATTACCATTAAGGCACGTCTGTCAGAGATTGTGATAATACTAAGGATATAAACCAGGATATGCGTTTCCCATGCTAAGGCACTCTGCTTTGAAAAATTTTCATTGTAAAAGCAGCTTTCTTTTATAAATTCTTTGGTTTTATTCTTTTGCCCTAGTTGACCCACTTTGAATACATCAATACAGTCTTTTGTCTGAGTGCAAGTTTATTCATTCATTTACATGTTCAGTTCTGAAAAAGAAACTTCTAATTTTCTTTGAAACTGATAGAAATGAAAGACAGGTATGGATGTTGGGGTTTTTTGAAATGGATTATTCCAAGGATTTATATTAAGGTGGCTTTTGTAGCATATATAGAATAGCTATAGAAGATTTAACTTGTAATTGCTTTCCTCCCCATCCATACTTTGCTCGTATGAATAAACAGTGATCAAGAGTAAGCAGCTAGGGCGTACGTGAAATTTAAGGTGCAGTTTGCACTACTGAACTTCAGATATTTGTTTTGGTGGCACAGGAAAGTATCTAGCCAGGATAGACTGTGGATTTTCCTTTTGCTGTAGAGTTACTCGGAAACTTCTCAGGATATAGCTTGCAGGTATTTTAATATCGACGTATGATAAACCAGTGTGGCGGTCGCTAAGAGCAGTGGGGAAGTTGAGAATTAATAGCTGGCATTTCTGTTCTATTTCAAGGCATACGCTCTCTCTGTTATGTGTAAGAATACCTGTGTGTACATGTACTCGAAGAAAATTGCTGTTCACAAAGGAAAAAAAAAGCATGTTTTTAGGTTTTGTGTTTTTTAAACTTTTCTGTGTTCTGGAAAGTTTGAGTGAACTCATATGTTTTTAAAAAATTAGGTAATAAACGTCTTTCGGAAGCAAAATAGTTATTAAGTCACTTTCTGCGAGGCAAACAAGGAGCTAGTGTCAAGTCAGGGAGTGGAATTCACGTACCTTTTACATGTATTTGTAAGGAAGGAATAAAAGACAGAAAATTTCTACAATTAGAGTAACTATGGAGCAGAAAAATGGAGTTTTCGGCTTTCTTTCTCTGCTTGTGCACCTACTACAGAATTTAAAGCATGTTTGTGCTTCTTTAGATTGATGTTTCTCAAATAAATATCAGTCTCCTTGGTTCCCTCCTAACTTGGAAACTATTTTGTGAGTTTACATAAAATCCTCTTATGGCAGCCTGGAAATTGGAGAGGCTGGTTATCTGAGAAGTCAGTCTTCTCTTATCGTGACAACCTGAGAATTCGCTACCTGTGTTTTCTCTCCAAGCAATAACAAAATTAACATTTTGAATAAGTGATTCAGTATAAAAGAGCTGTTAGAGTTACCCTCGTGAAATTAGATATGTGACTTAAACTTTTAGGTAATGATTTGTTTTTAAGAAGGAAAGCTTGAAGTAATCAGCAAGTTTTAAAGTAAACTGATTTTTTTTTTTTCCCCAGGACATTTTAAATATAAACCCCATGTGGTAAACAGATAATGATGCATCACATTCTTTATCATAAGCAAAACAGACAAAATATGAGAAGAATCAACAGTCTGTAGATTCACTTTCACTACTCTTATCTGTTCATTAATGTGTTTGCATTAGTTTTGTCATGTGCACGATAGGCAGACTTCAACAAATAATACTTAAAGACCTTGAACACCAATTTCCCTGGCTTTGCTCTGCATCAAACAGGAAGGATGGTGAAGGAAAGTAACTGGTTTTTGTTGGGAGAAATGAGTGATGTTGCACAGTCTGACAATTTTTTCTGTACAATAAGCTTGCCCACTACAAAGTAGGTAGACTCTCAGTACGTTTGTGAATTAAGACAGAGAAGTATTTCATGATGTTGATGTGGTTAATTAGCAATAGTGAGGACAATCACCCGGGTCGGAAGTAGCAGTCGAAAAGATACCTGATTTAATAATGTAAGTTCCACCTGCTGTGCTTGCAAACATATTCCTCAAGACTCGTTGAGTGGACTCCCATCCTAAGTCTGGCCCCGATCCTGAGCACTCTGGAAACTGTGGGAACAACTCAGACAAGATCCAGTAGGATGAGCTGGCTTTATTTGACCTATGTCTAAAGCAATTGGCTCACGTTTTTCAGATACATTGATGCAGGATGTGTAAGAAGGTGGAAACATGCGTGCAGGTAAAAAGACTAATAGTAGCAAATCAAGGATGCTTTCTGTATCTTTGCTTGTTAATTTGACAAATCCTGCCAGGTAGCCGAGCTGTGTTTCCGAAGTTGGCTTTTAGCATCCCTTTATAGTAGCCTAAAATAGGCAGATCCTTTTAAGTAGTACGGTAGTTTTCTACATTCTTAGTTGTCTCCTTCACCCTAGTTTTCTTTAGTTTGCTTTTGAACAGTCGCTTATTTGAACTATTCCTTTACATCACCCTATATACTATGAATAAAGCACGGTAAAAGTAGAAGGAGAACAAAATTACTCTAAAGAAAATTTCTTCCAAGTCAAAAAAAAACATAAAGCAATAGCATCTTCCCTTCCATTCTGAGCACAGAGGGATTTATTTAATTCCTTGTCTCTTACTTTTTTTTTTCTGTTCTGTTAAGATGTAAGGCCTGGCAGAAGGTAAGTACATTCTTTCTTATGTACTCTGGAGTAGAATGTCAAAAAAGCGACTTGGGTGAAAGTATAGTGCATCTTTCTTGTTTATAGTCCTTGAACTATGAAAACCCCAGGAATACTTATTTGATGGAACACATCTTGTCAGGTAGGCAGAGTTTTAAGATTGCAGTTGTATACATGCCTCTCGGATCTAAGGAGTTTGAACTGCTGACTGATAGAATGAATTTCACCTTATGTTCCATTCAGAGTGATAATCCTCATCTACAATCATTATTCAAAACTGCCGCTTTATAAACAGACCATGTTAGAAAGACATTGCCACATAATCCTTTTTAATTATATTAATCTTAGGGAAGTGGTTTTCCTGATTTCTACTACTTCCATTGAAAGAGAGGAAATAGTAGCTCTGCTAAGGAAGAGTGTAGTTGATTGTCAGAAGGAGAAGCTGCAGTGCTAATGAAATCACGGTGGTGTCTGCTCGACTTCCAGGTTGAAAAGCAAAACCGTAGTGCAGAGCAGAACTACAGTCTCTGCACCTGAGATTATGGCACCTGTTATGATCATAAGGAACAATTAGTAATGATCATCTTCAGTTTGTTTGTTTTTTTTTTTAATGCAGAACTTTGGGGGGAGTTTGGTATTCTTGCATCAAAATGTAGTTTTGTGAGTCCTTTACTAACTGTAAAATTACTTAATCTCTGAAACTGCTTTAATAGCTATTGTTAAACTCTTGCAAAATTTGACAGTTCAGATGAAGTTATAGTTGTAACATTAAAATGGAAAGGACTTTGGCTTTGGCATTTTTCTTGGAGGAGAGAAAAAACAGTAACAAAGAATTCATATGGACTGTTTTCCTCCTAATTTTAATGTGAGTACTTGTAGATTCCCAACATGCAGGATTTGAATTATCTTCTTTGTTGCATTCTAAGGTGTCTGTCAGATATTGGTATGAAAGAGCTCTGTAGTTTATAGTAATACGTAGAAATGAGTAGCTCTTTGGAAAAATAAATTTTTATGTTTCTAGAATGTGCCAGTATCTGAAGGTTACACATCTGCTTGTCTCTCTAAGCTGAAGTAAAAAGCTGCATGGCAGAATTATCTGTATACCCATTTCCTTAGGAAATATTTAGTCAGGGCAGGAATTCAGTGCTGAGACGATAAGTTTAGGATGGCCTTCTGTCTGAACGGGGGAGAGAACTTAAGCCTGAGGCTTTGCTGGTGAGAAACAGCGCTACTGCAGCAGAAAGCCAGTGTACCCTCTCTTACATCCATGTGATTTGAAAGACTGTAGTCCCTTGTGACTCAAGTTTTTCTGGGGGCAGCATGTCAAAGTGCTTGTTGGGAATAAAAAGGTAATATGGAGGTCCTCTTTACGGACAGAGCAGCAGCTACGATTCTCGGAAAAAAACAACAATTAGGTGTTCCTGGTTTACAGTGCTCGTTACGTGCCCCGATTCTCGGAAAAAAAACAACTGGTTTACAGTGCTCGTTACGTGCCCCAGTGAGAACAGCAGCACGAGGGGAGTCTCTTATTTAGGGAGAGGGGATTTCTTGGGGAAGAAAAATCACTGGGTTGTAACATCTTGTAAAAGCAATGAAACAAAGGTTTCTTTTCAGGATAGCAAGTTTCGAACGGCTGCATTTTCAGGCAATGCAGAAAACATGAGCCACAGTGTTTACTGCTTGATCACAGCAGAGGGAAATACTGTCCCTCATTAGTTCTGTTGATTTTTAATTGCTTTTTACATTGCAAAAGATTTTACGACGTTCGCTACTCTTGACACCCGAAGGAGGCAAAGCTGTGTTCAGATTAAGTGTCACCAGCTAGATGGACCAGTCGGAACTGTTGCTGTATTTTTTCTTCCCTGTATTCATTTTTAGGTGATGGTTGCAGAAGCACTGAATATTTCGAGGGAAACCTACTTCGCCATTTTGATGGACAGAGCCTGCAATGGACCTGTTATGGTTGGCAGTCCACAGGGTGGTGTTGACATAGAAGAAGTTGCAGTTACTAGCCCAGAACTTATCTTTAAGGTATTAAAATAATACTGTAGACTAAAAATTTTCCGTGTTGGTTATCCAAAATAATATTTTTTTTTCCCTTTCTCATTTCATTTCTCCTTCTTCCATGTATGGAAAGAATAAAAATTGTGTTTCACCAAATAGGGGATCAGACCTGTCACCTCATAGATGAATGAAGCATGTTTAACATCTGATTTTTTTAGTGTTTGTGTCTCCAGCTCAATTTAGAAAAAGAGCTGAAATCTGACTGTTACATGATATTGTTAAACTTAATATCCAAAGTGTTTTATGAGTTTCACTTTCAGGAAGGTATACAGTGTTTTTTTCACAAGTGGGTCAGTGCCAATACGGTTATTGTTTCTGTAGCTGTTTTTTTCTAATTGACAGAGTTGTTAATTATTTCTTTGTACCTGGATGACTTTTGCATCTGAAATCCAACTGTTATAATTGCTTTCTTAACGATGACTACCGTTTTTTTAATGTTACTGTGGCATGATAATGAGTATACAAGTTATTCATCTGGGAAAATAATTGATGCAATCAACTATAATTATTCAAAAAATTGTAAAAATATTTAGTGTGCATTTTAAAATTATATAAACTTCACAGTGTTACTGGGCAGTGACACCATTGCCTTGAAAATATTCCAGAAGAAGTCATGAAAATTAACAGACAAATATTCGTCAACGCCATCTGTACAGTAATTAAAAGTGAAAACTGGTGTCACATTGTCTTGTCAGCATGCCACGCTGAAGAATTATATATTTTTTGGAAGGACTGTTTCATAGTTGGTGTGGTAATTATAACATACCCTATAGGCAGCTGCTATAGCCTCAGTCTCAGAGAGCTTTGGCAAACAGCCATACTTTAATTGCTAATTTGCAAATGTATACTAAGTGTTTTCCTTTTGAAGTTATAAATCTCCATTCAGATTGAATATTTAGTTATATTTATGCATGTTATTGTTACAGGAGGAAATAGATATTTTTGAAGGCATAAAGGATCATCAGGCATTACAGATGGCAAAAAATTTGGGATTCAAAGGACCTTTGCAACAGCAGGTAACTTGACTCTAATCGCTTAGTTTTTACTGAAGACATTTTAGCCCGGCTATACGATAAATGCTTTCCGAATGGACATGAAAGGCTAAGTATTCATTAGATCAGGAACATTTTGACGTTTTAAATACTAAATTGCATCTACATAACCGTCATCAGGCTTTAGCAATTCGAATAAGGTCCTTATTGTTCCAAATGAAAGTCCCTGGGCTTTGGAGCAATTGATGACAACAGGCTGTTACATCACGTGGGATTCTTTTGATTTCATTGGAATCCATTGGAGCTCAGGGAATTACATGGGCAGAGCTTTTTTGGAAAATTTGGCCCTTAATATGGGGAGAAGTAGAAGCGTATCTCTCTGTAAATGAAGCCTTTTTTTTTATCTTCAACTAAAAACCAAAAGGCTGCCAGCTTGTCATCTTTTTGGTAACTCTTTTCTATATATATTGGAATTCCATATTGTACACAAATATGCAAGATATTTTGCCTTTGTGAATCATTTTGCAGAGAAGAGAAAGCTTTAAGCTACTTTTGCCTGTTTTTCTTTCCATAGCATCAAACTGTCATTTTTGTTAGAACTCCTTTATTTTTAATTCAGTGGTTTTAATTATTTTCTATCCCAACCGTGCAATTAACAAATGCATAATCATTAAGTTGATTAACACACATTTGAAGATTTAGCCGTATATCTAATGAGGAGGAATTATTATGGTGAACCTTTCAACCCTTGAAGAGTTCTGGTACTTGGTAATTAACAGCAATATATGGACTTTTCAACAATACATTTAAATACTGCTGCAGTGAATGCATTTCTTTCCTTGTGCTATCAACTCAAAGGAATTTACTGAAGCATAGGGACATAGTTTTTATTCAGACAAATCCTAGTATTTACTTATACATTCACTATTTCAAGCTTGGGATTTTATGCTTTGCCTCGAAGAGGCTCAGTACCTATAGACCTTGAGAAAGAGAAACGTTGACATTAAGGTGCCTGATTCAGAGAGGTGCTAAAAGGTGGAGCAGCCTGTAATAATGCTTAAGCGGTTCTGGTGATCTGTTAAAATTACAGCAGTATACGAGGGCAACAACAGCTTTTTGGGTTGCCCAGACTCAATGTGGGGTTGCACGGTGGGACTTCCTCCCTAGCGTCACTGTTGGTAGCCTCACCCGCATGGTGTTAGGATTGTTTGTCAACGGGAATGTCCATGCCAAGGGAACTGCTGCCTTGGTGGGTGCAGATTTATAACTGATTTTTTTTTTTTTAAAGTCAAAACCACTGAGAATGCTTCAGCTGATGACTTTTGAGCAGGGAAGACTTCATAAGCAAATTGGATGCTGCTTCCAAACTGTAACTCTCTACAGAGTCTTAAAAAAAGTCTTTGGGACTCTTACAAAGAGTCCCCAAACTGGACACAGCGCTCCAGGTGCAGCCTTGCCAGTACTGAGTAGAGGGAGATGGGAACATCCCTCACCGTGTTCTTCCTGATGTAGTACAGTATTGGGCTTGGGTCTTTCCAGTCCATAATGTTTGCTTTCTTATGAACGACGTCGATGGAGAAAGCTGACTTTTGTTTTTTTATTCTCATTCACTTTGCTTATTAGGAGAGGTCCCAAATATTTTTGGTTTATGTACTTCAGTTGACTGATCAGTAATAAAGGAACAAATTTGAACGGTTCTTTATTAGTGCACTTCTTCAACTGCAAACTTATTTCAGCTAATAGGTTGTCAGTGTGTAATGAACCAAAGGATTTTTTTTAATACATGTTCATGTTGCTGTTGTTTAAGTTGTTCTATTAATGGAAGAATGTTATAAGAACAAAAGACTTGGAAGTTAGTAGTCAGTCACAATACTTGTGGCCACAGAACCAGTCATATAGATAGATGGTGAGGAATGATAAGGAACAAGCAAGAGTATCTTGTAAGGAGTAAACAAGTGTGCTTCTGACATAATTTCTGCAAGAAAACATTTCAGACTGATGTAGAAAGGAGAAATGTATATTTTTTCTAAAGTCACTAATGTGCACGTAGTGCTTTGTGGTTTCTGAATTTAGACTGATTAATGTGAATGCAACTTAGGTCTCAGCGTATCAGAGAATATGTCATTACACACTGTTATGCACTTTTCAAATTAAACTTGTTGTAGTAATCGTGCTGTTTATTTTGTAGAAAATCTCCAGTTCATGTAGTCTTTAAATGCATGTTTACTAAATATTATGCAGTATCATAATGCTACATTATAGCTATTTTAGATACTATATAAATATGATTAAGAAAGCAGAAATAAAAGCAGTAATTATCTAGAGCTAGTGTGCAATTTAATGCATTAAAAATAATCAATAATGGTTTACCTTTGCCTTGAAAACATTAACTTTTATTTTTCTGTGTGGTAATTGTAAATCGCTTGATCAAATTTAGGCAGCAGATCAAATTAAGAAGCTGTATAATCTTTTCTTGAAAATTGATGCCACTCAGGTTGAAGTGAATCCCTTTGGTGAAACTCCGGAAGGGCAAGGTAAGAAACTGAAGGAAACAAATGAATGCATTATAATTCTTTATTTATGCAAACTATAAATTAAATTGCATAGAAGGCTGTAGCAGCAGCTTTGCATTAATTTCATTTTGTAATGTAATTTAAGCAACATTCATAAATAATCCCATGGCAGATTTTACATTTCATCCAAATTATTTCATCCAAATACTGGAAATACCAGCTTCTACATGTTATGCTTGGTGAGAAACAGGAACATTTTCTGCTTTCCTGCTCTTTGTACAAAGTTGGGGTTTCCTTGGTTTTGTTTTGGGTTTTTTGTTTTGTGTTGGTTCGGGTTTTTTGTTAATGCCGCTCGGATTACTGAGGTTGTGTGGAAAGAAGCTTGTTATTTTATGTTTGTAAACATATGGGTAAATTAAAATTATAAGTGCCTGACTCTGCAACCTACAAGAGCACGGGAGAAATTCCAGCTGGAACTGACACTTAGCTGCTTCCTTTGGGAAGAAAAAGGGTGATCGATCTGTTTCCACCATGAATACAGGGCTAAGAAGATGTAGGGTAAAAATAAGGAGCTGGGTTACCTTTCGCATCATTCTAGTAGTTGGTTTTCCAGCTGAAACCTTTCCTTCCATTTGTCATTTTTTGTCCCATTAACTTGGACAAAGGTGAAGAGGGGAGGAACTGAAGATGGCTTTGGTATATTGAAATAGAGTACGGCTTTTCCAGGTGGATCACAGTTACCACGTCGCTCTTGCATTTGATGGCAGAGCTTTTTTACCCATGCTTTCATTCCTAATGCCAATATTTTACAGTATTCATGCCCTCTCCCCATTTTTTTTCTTGTCTTTGATTTAAATGGATAAAGATGAGAAGTTGTGGAGCTCAGGGGGAGCTAGCTGAGACTTCGGTGTCAAAAGCTGTGGTTCACAAGCACTAGCGACTTCCTAGCAGAGGCCCCACCTACAGTATCATTTTGTGATCTGAGAGAAGTCTTTGATGATGGGAAGTGCTGGTGGATGTTTCTTGAGTGTTCTTTATCAATGGTTGTCAAGAAAGACAATTCCAGCTTTTCACCAGCTTTATAAGATGTGCCTACAGATCAAAGCGGAGATTAGAAAATGGGAAAAGAAAGCTTTTACCCATTTTAACAGACATTAGGAATGTGGCTGCGCAAACTTCTGGAAAAAGATCACTGCTATGTCGGTTAAGAACACGAGTTCCTCATAGAAGTCAGTACCAATGGAAGGAATTAGCATTTTTAGAATACTTTCTATGTGCCTGCAGCCAGTTTGTAAAATAAACAGCTTTTCACTAAAAATCCGTATTTTTCGCTCAGTTGGTCAGGAGTTCAAAAGCTGAATTGTGGCTAGAAACTATGTAGTCTCTTCCAGTTGTCCAACCTTGGTTTTCCCTTTTTATTAGCAAGCTAAATGCAAAAGAATTGGCAGAGAATTATCCACAGCTTAAAAGGAAAATTCTGCTGGTAGTAAACTCTGAAAAGCTCTAAAAAATGTGTAATAAATCCTGCCCCACCCTGTTTTATTATATTTAGCTTAATAGGCTAAAATGCCCTATTGGGAACTGACATTTTTAAAACAAATACAAAAAGGAGTATCTTTTCCAGTAAAGTCTATAAAGGATAATTCAGAGACAGTGATAATAATGATTAAATGTGTGTTTAATTTCTTTACATAACGAACTGATTTCAGGTTAAACTAAGCTGAAAGAACATATTTTTAGCCTAAATGTAAGAATTCCACTTTGATAGCAGACTGTTTCCGAATTCCTTCTTGGTTGGGTTTTTTTGGTGTTCTTGCCACCAGAATCCTTTAGCTTTCTGGACAGAGTTTACCTCGTGAGAATGATGTCCACCAAATGCTTTCACTCTTTTTATTTGAGAATCTTTCGCAGCACTGTATGCTCAGTTTTCCAGCCCATTTGAAGTACCATACTAACGTGCACACTGCATCAATAGTTTGTGCGCTGTAAACCTCCCTCAGCTTAATGAATGGAAGTCAAAGTCTTAGAAACTAACTCAGGCTCCATTGGTTCTCATGCAATTTGTGAAATGTGTACTGGGGGAGAGAATCAAAAAGCCCCGCTGTTGGCCAGTGTAGTTCTATTTTAGGCTGTATTTTAAATGGAAATGGAAAATTTGCCTTCAGAACCCAACAGACTGTTGGTTTTCCCTGCCATTCAAATAGATCCACTGGTCTCATTGAAACCAGCTGGGAATGAGCTGAGAAGGACATTTTCATTTTCTGTTGCACAGTGAAGTGAAAGCAGAACCATGAAATAAAGCCTTGTCAAATGAACGGTCTGGATTTTTGAAGTTCTAGCAATGTGCAACACGTGGCACTTTTGACCTTTTGAGGATGAATGGGACGTTTAAAATACATGTAACAAAAACTGTTGGAACTTTCCTGTGGATTATGATGTGCACTTCAAAACAAATCCATTGGTGTGTTTGTCTGCTATAACTGATGTACTTACCAGGTTTATTTGTGCGTTCAAGACCACTGATATTGTAAAACCAAAATTTCCTTCCTCAAAAGTTGTTAAAATCATTTTTTTAGTAGAATAATTGACCAAGATACCTTAACGCTACAAGGCAGTATGGAAGGGACTCAGTAGTCCTTATGCTCAGTCAGATGTCAGAAATTGGGACATCTGTGACAATTGCCTTCTATCAGGTAGAGAAATGAGCTTGAGGTGAGCTCTTCGTGCCCAGACTACGCTGTTCTGGTATTCACACTTGCTGGTTCCAAACTAGCTCAGATGGCTAGTATAGAAGCACTTCACTATTCCGTTATTTTGGCAGGGCAGAGGACAAAATCCCCAGTTCAGTGCCTACATCATCTCAGCTGTGTTATCCGGCAAGGAAGACCTTTAAGTATTTCTTGAGTGTTAGTGAGTGGACGCTGTAGACCTGTGTCTAGACACCGAGAAGGAAGTGAGGAGGGCAGAGAGAGCACCATCAGATAACAGAATAGGGGCATCATTGAGGTGGGGAGGACATATTTGGCTGGGTACCAACACAGGTGAGTAGGGGCAAGTGATGGAGAGGACAGTTTGGAATGAGAGGAAACAAAATTGGTGGTCCTAAAAGGTCCTAAAGAACCATGGTGGTACTAACTTTGCATCCTTGCTGAAGTCCTAGGAGGTGGCACTGTGGAAAAACGGAACTCATTTGGCTAAGTTGCCAACTTAGCTTTTCTGGAATGGCTGCGCATATTTAGTGAGCAGGGCTTAATTTGAGGGATGGTAGGAGGTTTTATGCTGTTTTCTCCGAGTTTTTTTCCCCATGCGTTTTGCATCCAGGAAGCTGAAGAGCAGAAACAGAGTGGGTTTCAAGCTGTGAAAGCCATCATACTAGCAGACATACACAGAAGTCTTCCTGTGCTTATTTCTTTTTTGCTAGCAGTTCCTCCATCAGAAATGTCTTAAAGAAGAATAGAGATAGAACAAGTGGAAGAACATTTGCTTAGCTTAATGCAGTTATTTCTAACGATAAAATATGTCTCTGTATGAAGAGCATTATTCCTGTCGAAGTAACGGTTAAGATGGATTTATTTCTTGCTGTGTTTTGTGTTTTTCACTTGTGTGAATTTGCGTAAGAAAATACATTGTCATATGTACTTCCTTTTGTTTAATTTTGTAGTAAATTCTTTGTTAACACTATTGGGTCAGAAGTCTGTAACTGCCAATATCCTTGGGTTTTTTTGTTTTATTTGCTCTCAGCGTAAGCTGTTGAATTGGCAGATGACAAAAGTCCTACACTGCTAGCAAAAACAACAGAAATACTCCATGAATATAAGTGTTGGAGCTTTCTTTGATATTTGTTTAGAAGAAAATTTCATTTGTATAATCTATCATGCATGTAACAATGTGCTTTTGATGGTGAAAATGGTTTGATAAATATTAATAGGTGTTTTTCCTGCTACTTTGTACAGCACGGCCTTTGTTAAAGATGAATGTTCTGTAGAAATGAGATTCTATTAATGTGACATTGAGGATGTTCATGTAAACAGAGCTCTGAAACTGGAGCTTTACTTTAGCTTTGAGTACTTTTAGCAATTCAAGGAACTGAAAGCTTGAAGAAGAACAATGGTACGGGTCTTAGTTCATTGTTAAAAAAAAATTAAAGCAGGTCTAGTACAGTAGAAGCATGTTGTGAACTTCAGACACTTCTCCTTTTGGCAGATTCCAACATGATGGTTGACCGGTAAAGATCTAGACTCTTCCAAGAGAGATCATGATACGCAAACACTCATGAATAGTTTTCTGAAACTGCGGTCACTGAAGCTAAATTTGATCCTGTTTTAATTTAATCTGGTATTGGTTACAAATCAAATGTATTTAGAAAAAGCACAAAAACCCCAGCACCATCAGCAATATGAAACAAGAAAACCCAATGCAAATCAAGACATACAGCTGAGACTCTCCTGTTTGTGTAAATGTTTTTGTTTTGTTTGCTGTTTGATTATTTTCTCCTAATTTAAGCAATTGTATATTAAAAATTGTATATTATTGTCCACCAAAAAAAGATTGCGTGATTAGATATTTTAGTTCATTGGTATCTATGTCAAATA
This sequence comes from Ibidorhyncha struthersii, assembly GCA_013398815.1. NCBI lineage: Eukaryota > Metazoa > Chordata > Aves > Charadriiformes > Charadriidae > Ibidorhyncha > Ibidorhyncha struthersii. The sequence goes on along the minus strand of VZSZ01002344.1, from coordinate 348,127 downwards.
CTAAAAATTGTCTTAAATTTAATTGTCCTTTAGGTGCAGAGACGTGTACAATACTCGTGAGCGGGGGCATGCGTACCATGTATGTGTTTCAAAGGCAATATGAATCAAAGCACAGCAGAAAGAAAAACTACTCAGTTTTGCTGGATGCAGCATTTAAAGGCACTTAAATCTAATTCAGTCAGTAATTATAACCTGGATGTAGTAAAAATTGAATTACTTAAATAGGGAAATGATAAGTATATAGCCTTACATTTACTTAGAACATTTTAGTCTAATGAGGTGTTTGCCTATGCAAACCCATAGAAATAATGTCTGTAAATAGGCAAGTAACCAGTTCACTCTACTTGCATTTCTTTTGCTGTTTGTTTTTATGTGAATATTACGTCTACTAACTACTCTTTGGTATCTGTTATTTAAGTAGTCAGGTTTAGCTACTTTTTAATTTGTTTTTACAGCCGTAGAGGATGTTGACATTGATAGAAGTTTTATATTTACTTTTAAAATTTTATTTCTTTAAAAGTTATCTTTTGATTGTTTTTAACATAAAATGGCTTAAAATGATTTTAATTTAGATCTTTAGGGAAATAATGTGTGTATAGCTAATAACACTGTAAATTAGAAATACAGCTAAGGAAAGCCTTTTGTGTTGCTCAGCTATAAATGAGTGCGTGTTACCAAATGTTGCTTTGGATTGCTAACCTGTTACCTGTTATGTGTGTCATACTTTCAAAATACTGCAAGTAGACTCCCTTATGAATTCCTGCAGACCACCTGTTCACATCATAAAAACTGCTTTCCTGACTTCTGGGAACTTCTCTACTGGACTAAATGCCAGAGCTTCAGCTGATCATATGTTGGAAGCATCATCGGTCCCTACGCCACCCTCTTCCCCTCCCTGTTGTAGTAGTTGGTGTAATATTTCAGAAGCTCTGACTAAATCTCAATCTCTAAATGCCTATTTGTTGTTTTATATTTTTTTTCTCCAGTTGTTTGTTTTGATGCCAAGATAAACTTTGATGACAATGCAGAATTTAGGCAAAAAGAAATATTTGCCATGGATGACAAGTCTGAAAATGAGCCTATAGAGAATGAAGCTGCCAAATATGACTTAAAATATATAGGACTGGATGGAAATATTGCTTGCTTTGGTAAGAACAAATAAATCCAAAAGGCATTTGAAGACAAATTCATACTTGTTCAATGTATAGACTTTGTTTACGTTCTGACATTCAGTCCACCCTTGACAGTATTTCAGTCTCTTTTGCTGAGGTTGTCTGTCCTTCCACAAGTTCTTGCAGGAATGAAACTAAAATTGTGTTGAAACTGTGATGGAGGCCACAGCAGCAGAGAGGCAGGGGTTGTGTGATGGCAGAGAGAAGACAGGCTAAGGGAGAAGCTTCTGGGGTTTCTACATTCTGATTTTTTAAGATGAGGTAATTGGTCTTTCCGGTAATTAAAACAAAATGGGAAAAGTCATCAAAATTTGATTGTTAATTTTCAGTAGTGAGACTGTTACTCATAAGGCACTGCAAAAGTGTGTGTGCAAAAACATGATATTCCCATTTACAAATGAATATTGAACTCCATTTCCCTTTAAGTAAAGCTGTTACAGAAGCCGTTTGGTTCTTAAAAGGAAGATACCAGTTTCTTCTTTTCCTGAAGTTTCTGTAGAATAGAATTACTCGTGTTTAGAAGAGATAAGTAAAAAAGACAGCTATTCTCTAAATAATTTTCATTTTGTACAAATTCTTTTAGCCAGTACAACTTTTTATGATGAATCAATTGAATTAGCCATTTTATCTCAACTTGGTGAAATGACTGGTTTTAGAAAATGTCCAGTATTTGCATTGCTTTGATATGTACTCAAACCACACATCTAGAAGATACTGATAATGTGTTGCAGTTGATTCAGTAAGTGACAGTCAAATTTTAATCTCAAATTAAAAAAAAAAAAAAAAACAACAGAAAAACCCCACCCAAACAATAATTTGCAACACTACAGTATTATTTTTTATTTTTTAGTATTAGATATTGCTGTTGAATTACAGGTGACACAGAAGCCTTACTTTGTCCAGCAGGAGCAACTTACTGGGGACAAATAATTCACGTGTACTTTTCCTAGCTTAGAGGATGTTCGTGCCCATGGAAATGTTTCTAGACTGGTACAAACACAAAATAAAAAGCAGTTTCAGGAGCACCTGATATCTGTCCCCAAAATTTAGTCGTCTGTTTTACACTAATACAAAGCGTCATCTACTGCTATCAGAATGATGGGAGGGGAGCTAAGGAGTCAGTTTGTCCTTCACGACTCGTGATGCAATTACTACTCCCAGAAGTTTTTGTGTCTCTTTTTTTTTTTAAATCAGAAGTTTTAGTGCTCATACATGCTTAAGGCAAGGTGCACATCTAAGTCCTAAAATTGACATAGTCATAAAGAAATCTAAGTGTTGGTGTATATGCACCATATTTTGAATTATTTGTTGCATTGAATATCCATGAATAGGTACTGACCTCTTTAGAAATAAATATTTATGTAATGTTTTTGAACCATGTTATGTGGTTGTACTCATACTTTTTAAGCCTTTTCACAAGTCTTGTGTACTCTTCTGTGAAATAAAAGCACTCGATGTTTACAATTACAGTCAATGGAGCTGGACTTGCAATGGCAACATGTGATATAATATCCTTGAACGGTGGAAAACCAGCCAACTTCTTGGATCTTGGTGGAGGTGTGAAGGAAGCACAAGTATATCAAGCATTCAAGCTGCTGACTGCTGATCCAAAGGTAAAAAAGTTGGGTTTGGGACCAGAAGCTTCCCCATGCAGCAATACAGCTGTGTTACGGGACTCTGAATAGTATGCTGAAAAATAAAGACAATGGTGTGAACATCAAGGATGCTAAAGGGGCGATCCAAGAGGAAAATTCTTTCACTGTGAACCACTGGACTGACTTTTCAGTTCGTGATCCAGTTTTAATCGGTCTTGAGTGGGTGCTTTCTCAAGACAGTTCCCCACCAAAGTGCAGCTGTGGTTATGCTGGGCATTGCAGTGCTGACCTTGGAACTGGCTCCTAAAATTGAGTTTGTGGGGAGCTTTAGACACTTGAAATACAACTCCTTGCAGTGTACTGCCACAGTAGAGTGAGAAGAAAAATGTAAATTGAGCAAATACCTAATACTGAAGGCTGACTTGTACTCTTTTAAGCTCGAATTTTCTAAAATATCTGATCCTGCACTGCAGGATAGTAGTCTGTGTTTAACTAACATTCACAGGCTGGAATCATAGCCTGGTACATTCTAACACTTCCTTTTGCAGATGGAGGTGCAGTTGCTCTTTTCTTTTTGAACAACGGGAGAAGACATTAGTCTGTGTGTGTGGAGCAGAAGTTATTTCTAGAGATGCATGTTAGCATGCTGAGGTCATCGGTCCCCTTTGCAGACAGAAGCGGAATATCTACTGAGAGAATATTGATCAGGTGGAGGCACTGGAGCAGTGCCAGCTGACCATCCCTGCCAACGCGGAGTTACGCTTTTGTGCTTAGCTTAGCCAGAACTTTTTTTGTATTTTTTAACTAATGAAAGTCTGTCAAAGGGCTTTGATCATCTCTTCCATCTCCTGTACCTAAGCACCTCTGCTGAAGCCCCAGTTTCAACATTTTGCTTCTTTTTGTGACTCTGGCTTTTTCTCCTTTTTCTCTTTATTTCTGTGCTCCCAGCCATTGTCCTCACGTTCATTGTGTCTGTGGTACCAGCTCCTCTAAATTCCACCTTCCTGTGAAAATTGCATCGCTGTAATTGTGTACCCTGCACAGCAGTAAGTGACAAAGTGTTGTGACTTTTCAAATAGTGGAGGATATTGTTTGCAGCAAAATTTCAAGGCAGAATCGAGAAGAAAATTTACAGTACAAAATAAGCACAGGCCAACTTCATGTTGTAAGCTTTTCACAGTTGTAACTCTCCTTGCATGCTTTTAAGGCACAAAGTACCTTGACGGCTCAACTGTACTAGCAAGAGTCATCTGCAACACTTAAAACATTCTTCCTGGATCTTTTTGCCCTCCCACAGACCTGGGTCACGCTGACCTTTTGTTTTTAGACGTGGAGGTTTATGGTCTTCCCAAGACCCACAGGAAGAGAACTGGTTGTCTCCTTCTACTTAGTGATCATATAAGCTTCAAGTCATTAACCTGCCTAAAAGAAGACAGACCTGGAGAAGTACAGAAGTGAGATATCTTGCCTGGGGCAGAAGGGAGGCAGGATGGGACGTGAGATTCATGCTAGAAAACCTGATCGTTTCCTTCATTGTCTGATGCTGTTAGACACTGTTGTGCTTGTCTTCATTTGTGTGAGTTTCAGCTATTCTTAGGACATTACGTGAATATTTGTTGGGGTGTGTGTGTTGTTCTGCAGTGCATGCTTCGTGTAATGATCAAGGTTCAGCTGAGATGTAATTTAGTTCTGAAACTTGTATTAGTGCCGGAGAACCAGGTGCAGTAAAGTCTTAGGTATACAACTTAGCTGATGATTATCGCTATGCGAAATAGGTTCTGTCTGCTACAGCACAAACAGCAGGTATTAATTTTGGTGATGAAACTTACTGAGTTTAAACAATTTTAAAGCAAAAAGGGAATTTCAGTAGCTCTCAGCTATATAACATCTGCATGCCCAACATTTGACTTGTAAATTTGACTTCTGTTGTATAGTCTGCTTATATATTGCTGCTTAACACTAGCTGCTTACAGCAGGGCTAGTGAAGCTACGCTGGTTGAGACGGCGGGGCAAAGGAAAAGATAGCACAGAAAGGACCTGAAACAGTCATTTGCGCTTGTGTCTACACGCAGCCGTAGCTGTGCCATTCTTGGCTTTGACTGCCCAAAGATGAAGAATGTTTTAGCCTAAATGCAGCACAACTCATTCCTCATTAATTTGTTACCGCCTCTCTTCCTTTTGAATGCCTTTTCTGATCTTTTCTCCATTCACAGGAGGAATCACAGAACAGCTCCATTGCATTTCCCTTTTGTTCTCTTTATCGCACTCCAGGAAAAAGAGGGAGGGTGACTTCTTGGAGTCCCACTAGACTCTGTTATTTGGTGTGGTGCAGGGGAAAGAGGGTGCCTCTGAAAGCTATCTGCTCACCGGGGTGTAGTCCATAACAGATTTGGATCCACATACAGAAGTGACATCATTCTTGGCAACAGAGATTGTGGGGTTTATCAAGATTTAATGCTGTCGCCCATTTTTAAGTTATTAACATTAGTTCTTTTGAGCCCTGCACGTGACCAGTCATACTGCGGCTCTTCTCCCTGAGAGCCTTGCCAGGTTTAAGTGAATCACTTCTGAACTGTTTCTTGTCAACCCTTTCAATTTGACTGATTTTGCCTATATCTGACGTCACTGCGACCACCAGCAATGCTGTTTCAGTTCCACATGACATCAGGTGAAAAAGTTCTCTTAACTGTAACTGATGAAGAATATGTATGAGATTAAATTAGGATTAGTGAAGATATGCTGATATCCCGGTACATAATAGGAGACTGTAGCAGCCCTGGCAGTTATACCAGCCTAACATCAAAGCCCTTGTTTTTCTTACTGCTCTGCAGTTGAATATTAATATAAGTTTACTAGCTATTAAAAAAATAAACATTTAATGGTTTATTTCGTTTTGTTCAGAAAAGATAGTAAATGTCTGTTATTTCCAGTTAAGTAATAACTGGAAATGTCTGTTACATCCAGTTATAATATTCCAGTTATTTTCCTCCATTTTACCAGTCGGAGGAAAGGGGGCAGCCAGAAATAGATCTATAATGCGTATCAACTTCTGGCTCCATTGGTGGTGCCATCACGAGGGTTTTGGCTTTTATGACAACAAGACATTCTTTGCTGACCTGTTAGGGAGGGATGGATTCCACCTGTCTAGAAGAGGCACAGGAACCTTTGGCAGCAGACTGGCCAACTTGGTGAGATGGGCTTTAAACTGAAGGATGCGAGGGGCAGGGTCCAAAATGGCTGTGCTCACGCCATTGCATCCAACTGGGGAATAAGCCAGGCCGACCAGAGCAGCAGCAAATGCTCCTTAGCTGCCTCCCAAGATAAGAACCGGAAAGCCAACCACTTCAAGGGGGTGTGTATGTCTGTGGTGGATCCTACTGCAAAATCCCTTCCTCCAGGGAGACCCGCGTGCTCGATTACCTCTCTGAGGTACGCCAGCGCACGCAGCATGGGGAATAAGCAGGAAGAACTAGAGATCTGTGTGTGGTCGCAGGGCCGTGATCTCATTGCAATTGCAGGGACATGGTGGGATAGCTTTCACGGCTGGGCCAGACTCTTTTCAGTAGAGCCCAGCAACATGACAAGGCACAACGGGCCATCCAACATGAGGAAAAACTTCTTTACTTTGAGGGTGGCAGAGCACTGGAACAGGTTGCGCAGAGAGGTTGTGGAGTCTCCTCCTCTGGAGGTGTTCAAAACCCACCTGGACGTGATCCTGTCCCACCTGCTGTAGGTGACCCTGCTCTGGCAGGGGGGTTGGACTAGATGATCTGTAGAAGTCCCTTCCAACCCTGACCATTCTGTGGTTCTGTGATTCCTCTCCTCATACACCATGTCCATTAGCTTACTAATATACAGGAAGATAATTGAATGAATCCTCTCTTTCTTAACTAATAGTAGGCTTTTGATCCCAAGAGTCACTGTGGCTAATGCAGCATTCACACTTTGTATCTGGTCAGTCATTTCCCTGTAACCTTTAACCTGACTCCCATCCTGTTTGAGAAGAGAAAAATTTGCTCTTGGGAACTTGAGGGACAACTAATTGTTGCACATGTCTCCAATCAAGATTAAGCCTCTGAGGAATGACTAAACAAATAAACAACGAAAGTCTGCAGGGCTGTAACAGGGAGAAGCGCTGTCTTTTAGTTGTGCTGAAATATGGCACTGGCAGTGTTAAGGACACTGCAAGAGAAGAAATCTTCCAGAAGGAAATGTTCAACTACACTTTGAAATGGATCTCTTTCTGTGTCTTTAGTTGTCTTTAAAATGTCTATTTTGTATTAAAGCAAAAAAATACAGGTGTGCTATGATTTGATTTAGTGAAGCTGGGGATATTGGTTTTGAGAAAAATGAAGGTCTTGGCTGGTTTGCTGCGAGTTTAATTTGGCTGTTGTCAGTGTCTATAATTCTTTTTTTTTCAAAAAAGAAAAACATTTTTTGTTGCAAAAGGTTACCCACTGGCTTTTGGATGGAAGTGCTGTCTCTGGAGTCAGTGACCCTTTTATACTCTGCTGGTCTTGTTTGCAGTCTGCCATATCCAGTACTTCCTAGGTCAGACAGGTCATTGCAATGGTTCTGAATTCCTTTCTTTTTACTATCTAAATTCCAGACTGGTGGTGTTTGGTTTGTGTTTGCCTTTTCCTCCTTCCTGCCTCTCTTGTTTCTATGAGTTTGTGTTGTGCGTCTGCTTTGGCAGAATGTGAACCGTCTTCCCTCTTTTCAGGTAGTAAAGTTTTCTTTTTGGGTGTTCAAGCTGCTTCATTGCTCCTCTTTGTCCCACAGTCAAGGAGAAGAGGTTGTTTCCTTCAGTATTTCAGAGGTTCTGAGTGATGCCTGGCTCTCCCCTGCATGTATGAAGTGCTGTTCAGCCATCCTCACTGAAGTCCTCATCCTTGAGTACTCTTACATCCTTACCAAGCTTAACAGGTGCTGCTTTTTGTTCACGCTGAAGACCTGGGCTGTTACATTTACTATATGATGACTGTTGGTAGGATGCAACAAGGTTTTGGAAAGGCTTAAGCTGAAAAAAACAATATCTTGTCCATAAATCTGCTGTCTGGAGCACTGAAGCTTGGTCGCCATCTCTGCCCTCCGCTTTGGCCTGGAGTCATCCCACATATCTGGCGCTACTAAATTCCTGCAGGTTTTTCTCTCAGCTTTTTTATACACATTGGAGGGAGAGTCAACATCAAGTTTCAGATGTCAGGCTGGCTGAATCATCTTTTTGAAGACCCTAGTGACCCCATAATGACTAGGCTTTTGGTGAGATGTGTTTAGTGACTACAATTAGTAGCCAGAAGCATCTTACCTACAACCTGAAGCAAGTCACGTCCTCTACCTTTTTCTCCCATGCTGTCTTGACAGAATAAAAATAATATTGTATACGTTACTGGTGTAGGAGAATTGCCCATTAACGCTGACATAAATGGCATGTGTACTTGAGATGTGACCCAGATGTAGGACTACATAGTATTTCCTCGGGCTTTTGGTTACACACCATCCCTTTCCCTTGTTGTTCTGTCTCCCTAACAGGAGCTAAAATACAGCAATATGAGTAAAGCAAACTAAGCTGTAAGCAGGTTTGTTTTACCATTGGCTGGCACTAGTCCTGAACTTAACAGCTGACTCCTGATAGAAAAGTAACACTGAAATACAGGCAGTTAAAGACTGAAACAGTTTGTTGTTCTTGTTCTCCTTTTCCCCCTAAAGCTACTTTGACAACCTTTTTTGAAGCCTGTCATTGATGATAAGACTAAAGACTTATCAAGGCAATTGATGTTAACAAGTTTTTGCTTGTCATATAAGCAAAATACTATTGACAGATTGACAAACTTCTCTCTGGAAAAAATACTCCATATTGACATCTGTTCACTCATATCCAGGCAATAATTAACATCAAACACACACAAAACTTAATTTGATTTTTTTCTTCAGCTATTCTTCAGTCCAAATTCAGATTATTGTTTTATTAATGTGGAATAGGCATTCTTATTCCTGTCACTTTGCTTCGCCTGTTTGCTTATGTCAGATGCATCTCTCCACCTCAGTGATGGGAAAAGTAATGGCACTGATGTGTCTTGCCATTAAGTTGCGTGTGAAGCAGCAGCCTTGGGACTTTTATTTTCCGGGCATCTGAGAGAGTGAACAGAATTCTGAAAGAAGGTGTCATTAAATCATAAATTTGCAATTCATTTATTTTCCAGCTGTGCTTGGTGTGGTGTGAAAGTAATACAGTTTATCCATCCTTATTATATAAGACATTTTTATCGCCAGTTTATTCTTTTGGCTTGAGGGATTTTTAGTATTAGTTTTCTTAAAATTGCAGTCCATTATGTGGCAACAGAAGGGATAAAATTACACTAAGAGGAAAGATTTGGGATATTCCTTTCTCAGATTTCAGAAATAAAAATACGCTTGCCTTGTATAATTTATTTGGTCTTTATTTTGGGTGAATTAACTCAGAATTGGATGAGCTAATTCAGTTAAGACAATTCAGAAAGTCTGCGAACATTCAGGCAGTTTGGGGTGTAGTAACTGTATCAGTGTGTTACTGGACTGTTTGCTCTCACTCTGCAACTTTAAACAAGGACCTGCTCCTAGCTTTAAGGGAAAAGGTTCTTCTGGCTATGGTTTCTAAGTAGGCTTGACTGTATAGCTCAGGGCTTTGTCCTGGAAGTTGTGCAAAAATTCACTGAGTCAGTGCCGAGTGTTTGCTGTTGGGTTACAAGCCTGAGCCAAAAAGGGATTTTGGCAGATAAACTTTTTCAGAGCTGCCAGGTGCCTATTCTGTTCCCAGCCAATTATTCCCTGCATCCTGCTCACAGAGGGATCGTTTCAAACAGTCTGCGAGAAAAGCAAGTGGAAGAAGAGGGGAATATTGTCACATGGCGTTCCTGATCTGGGATTGGGCACTGAGTCATTATAATCACATCAAATAAAAATAAAAATAACATCGGCGGCCAAGTGGTGAGGGCAGGCGGTTTGCACAGCTGTTTAACGTGAGCCACAGAATGTCTGTTGTAGTATTAGTCATGCCAAGCAGTCAAGGCTATCAAGTCTGTCTTGACTAAGAGGAAGAGTTGCAGCTTGAACAACAAAGGCAGCATCCAGAAACAAAGAACCAACTTGTCTGATTTTCTTCTAGGGCTGCCTTTGCCCATTGCTGAGAGTGGTTATTATTGCTGCTCGTCCTGGAAGTTTTGTGTAGAGTGAGGGGGGTGTGTGTGCTTTGGAGAGTGGGAAGGGGACTGTTAAGCTTTAAAAGTCATAATTAAACATATAGAGTGTAGAGGTTTTAAAAATATAAAAATTAAAATGGCCACACTTGCTGTGATAGTGAGCCTTATCCTCATTAGAACATGGGCTGGTTGTGAATAGTTTGTCATGCATTTTCTGCATTTAACTAATTGTCCGTAGTGGATTTCTCACTGTTAGGATAATGCGAAACCATAAATCAGTAGGATCAGGTAACCTTCTCTATCACACATACAGCCTACATCAGTGTGTGTATAACGTTGAAGAAAAAAATGAAACGTAAATAGTGTTCAGTTATGGACATACACTAGAGCGTTAGCATTGCATTTGTTTGAATTGTCGGATTGCATGTCATTTCAGATAATGCAGAGGAACCCTATTCTTACATCGTCATTAGAAATCTTTTTGCTTTCTCATTCAAATGTCTTGCATCCTTTACACACTTCATTACCCAGCTCGTCTTTACACAGCATGAAAAGTCTTTATGCCTTGTGTGTTTTTCTGATTCACACAAGAGAGTGAAGCATCGTGTGCTGCTTTGAGTACTCTGAAAGCTGTAGCTGAAGGGTTATTGTAGGGAAAAATACCTGTGTGTTATGGTACGGTGTTCCACGAGTGCTAACTGTAAGTCCAGCGTTCGCACCTCTGCATAGCCCGCTATAGCTCCGGCTGGGTACCTGCAAGTGGTGGCACTGAATTTAGTGAATTTACTTTTTGAAAGTTCAGGCTTTGACTGGTCTATTTTTCCCCCTCTGAGTGAACTGTGGGTTATAATGCTCATCTACCATAGATGACTGCTCTCAACGCTGATCAAGAATTATATAGTCCATTAAAGAAATGAAGTGCTGTGGAAATGGTAAAAGTTATCACTGTTCCTCTACTGCTTATTACATAGCCCTATCCTACTGGCAGTTTTGTACCCAGTGTTGTTTTTGTAGAAGTAAAGTATTAAATTTTTTTTAAAAAGTCATAATCAATAAACTTGCTGGGTTTGTGTTGCAATTTTGACTTGTGTTGCAATTTTGACTTCTGTGTTGCAGTTTTGACATTTGTGTAAGACAATGTCTAATCAATTATGGAATTACACCACGTAGTTTTTGGAAGCCAGATCTTACTGTGTCATCTTAATATTATCTGCTAATAGCACGTAGAGAGCCCCTTTTGCCTTGAGGGTGTATAAACACGTAGGGAGAGACCATCCTTTTCTCTTATTTAAAATATACAAAAGACTCAAGGGTTGAAAGAGGAACCAGACCCAAAAAATGTGAAGGAAACCTTCAGTTAAGCCGGGTAATCTGCCCAGCGTTGCAGGTCAATGTCTGCCTCGGTGGGGCAAGAAACAGTGAAGTTTAAATGCAGCAAAGGAATTTTGGTTAGCTGTTCTGAAAATTGTCCAGCAGAAAAGGCAGTTGAGTCCTGCAGCAGTTTATTTTAGGAACTTACAGTCTATCCAGCACCGCACTAGCTAATCAAAAGTTTTTCTGGGGTGTTTCAGGAGGAGCTGCTCCTGCCTTGGGGTCAATGAATGGACTGGAGGTTTCTTTTCCTCTTTTGGAGGACAGCCCTAAACCTAAAGCTGTGATTGGTAGTTTTGTATGGGCAATAATGCCTTGGCTTTCGAAGCTTGTCGAAGTTTAAAATTACTATCGCAGCATGACGGTTTGTGGAGGTACAAAAGTCCTGTTAGAGCACAGAAGTATCTTGTAAATCTGGGAAAAGTTGGCAAAGGCGTATTGTATTTCCTGCCTCAGAAGTTTGCACAAATACTTCGCCTTTAAACAAGGATATTGAAGCAGCTCATAGTTCTTTTACAGAACTATAATTCTATAGGAGTAATTTAGGAGTTTCCCCGTGTTTTTATTAGCAGTGCATTGGTGAGAAAATATAGACTAATAGAACTTTAACAAGGATTTCTTCTAATGTGTCTTTGCAGTTTTGCAGGAATTAATGTGAAATGACTAGTCCTTTCTCAGAGCACTTCAAGTATTGACAAGGCATTCTTTCATTTCACTGACACATTTTTAGAGACTGATAGCATATTGCCAATATTTATGAAAATGTGAGGACAATTATGCATTTAAAATGCATAATTGAATTGTCTTGATTTATAATCAAGAGTAATGTATTTTTCAAGAGCATGTGTAGTATTGAGTCCTAAGTAATTGATATGTAAATATACTTTAACATGAATCTGCCATTATTTATAGGCACTGACAACTCGAATGCCTTTTGGCATTTTAGAGTTGGCTATAATGAATCTTTAAAACTGGATGTGAAAATAAACTACTAAGCAAGAGGAAAACCTGCAGAGATTTTGTAATCACTTCCCTTGTGGTGGAATAAGGAAAAATCACAAATGTTTACTTCGAAGGTAAATGCTGAAAAATTTCTGGAAGAACCACAATAAAAGTTGAGCTGTTAGGTTTGGATGGAATTTGAAATGTTTGTGTGCCAGTTACCCTCTCTGTAGTGGGATCCCTTCTAAAGTAGGGACAGAGGAGCAGGCACTTCCATTTCCTTGGAAGACAATCTGCCTCACCCCCTTGAGATAGCTGCTGCGTGGGCCAGGCTTGCTGTATTTTCCTGCTTGTTCGGAGGTACATTTGATTAATGATCAGAGTGGCAATGGATTTTTTATTGGGTTCTTTGTTCATTAGTGCTTCGGACTGGAGAATCTGGACTTTTCTGAGGTACCCACTGATGAGCCAGTGTGGCTGAGCCTGCGGTGGGAAGTGTTTAAGAGAAGACCATGGTAAAGGGGATGGGATTGTACACGTCTCTTGTTGTAATGTCGTAGCGTAGTATTACCCCTCTCGCTCCAAACCGGGGCCCAAAGTGAAGGGCGATGGATACAGGCGGTAAATCTCCATCTTGAAGACCTTGCCAGCATCACCTCTAACCGCCAAATGCCTGAGCCATACCCAGCATGTGCAAGACAATGTGCCATTGTGTTTCATGCATAATACATCAGAAAGGTGTTTAATCCTTTACTGTACTTTACAAATTGATGAAATTTTGAAAATTTATATGACTCATTTCACAATTAGTGGGGATGAAAAGGGAAAGATATTTTAGGAATCTCAATTTGGTAATTCATCTTGGTGAGATGAGTAATTTATTATGAATCTATTTATAGATCATCTGTCTAGCAAACTTACAGGAGAATGAAAGACAAATCATTTGATAATATAGGTAGGAAATAGTATATTAAAAAAAAAAAAGTTGTAGGTGTCCTTACTTAAACTCTTCTGTAGAGAAAATCACATTTTAATACTCATTATTTTTAAGTGGTTTGAGGTGTTATGGCTGTCTAGGAAAGTGTTTGTTCTTTCCATCAAAATAAAGAAATGTAATCACCTTACCTCCATCTGTTCCTGATAGAAACATGCCTAGATGATGAACTGTATATTTCAAGTAGGTGCTTCTAGCCATTTGTACTGGGTAAGACTTGCTCTTCTGGCAATGAAATGAATATCAACTGGTTTTACTTATAATTTCAGAAGCATCCTTGATGGATGGAGCACAGGTAGAGAGAGCATAGGTTAGTTGAAGAATAAGACTCAATTTGGGGAAAAACAACTGGTAAACATGGCAAAATTAATGAGCATTTTCCCATCATAAAATTATTTTTTAAAGACAGAAGAATAAAGGGCATGATCTTGCTAAGATTTTTATTGTAAAGATATGTCCATACTTAAAAAAGGGGGGGGGATTAAAGCAGTTTTTTAAAATGAGCTTTTTGTCTCTAAGCTGAAAAAGTGCAGTGTCAGGTTCAGTGGTGTGGTGAGTGGGGAAGAGGAGAGAATTGTCTAGAAAAATACAGCTGTTGCACTTCTCTCCGCAGTGACACTTGTGCTCCGGTTTGTGTCTGGATAGGGAATAGATTATGATAGGTGATCTTGTTCTAACCTATTCTTATTAATCCCATGTGTCATTTTAAATGACTGGCACAGGGATGTGATCAAGAATAATATGCAGGTCAGGCAAATAAGTAGCTTTTAAATTCATTGGCATCTTATTAAGAAAAAGATCTGTTAGAACATCCACCCATTTCTATGGAAATGGGATTTTGAGGTGCAGTGTATCTTCTGATATTTTCTGTATTCCACTGTAGATGCCTTTTTTTTTCTTTCCTTTTTTTTTAGCGTTGAGGTAGGGAATGTATTTTTCTAAAGCATGTAGACTTTGTTTTTGGAGCAGGGTACACTCTGTCTTTCCAGTCAGAGGAATGTATTTAATTTATATTTGAATAAGAAAAATATTCCTTGGCCTGTGTTCATCCATTCATCTGCATAGCTGAGCACAGAATGATGAAAAAGCTTTGGAAGAGAAAAATTATTTGAAATATGGCTTAACGAAAGAGGGAAAAGCTATTTCTTTCCCTTGAATCTCTGTTTTGTTTCAGGTAGGACTGAATTATTTCACAACTTCATTATTCATGCTCCAATTCAACAAGATATTCAAACCTGTTTCAAGTTTTAATATTTTATTATCTATTATTCTGAGTGGATGGGTAAAGCTGAAATAAATGAGCCTATTCACTTTTAAAGCTTGTCGTGTGTTTAAGTACTTGGCAAATCAAGTCCACAGCTACCACAAATGAGTATTTCTTACTCTTGTTGCTAGACATTTAGTGTCATCTTCTAATAGAAAAACTGTCCTCTTATAGGAAGATGAAAATTAGTCCTATTTCTCCAAAGATGTTATCTGTGTTGTACCTTTCAATATTTTGTGGTACTAGGCAGTCTCTAAAATAGGTGTTTTCTTTGGAGTAGTGAGAAAAGTGGATAGCTTATCTCTTTTAATGCTCATACTTTGGATAGCAATCTGCAGAAAACACGAGTTATTCTATCTCCNCAAACAGCTCTGTGGGCATCTAACCACGGTTCCGTCAGTTGCACAGTTCAACTGATTTAGATGGCTCCAGTATTAGTATTACCAACTGTGAGTGGGGAATAGTGGTGGGGAGAGTCTGTGTAAAGCAACAGGAGGGTGTAAAGGATGTGGTCCACAGCAATAACCACATCAGTCAAAATCTGGGCAAAACTTGGGGACTCTGTGAATGTATTGGATTTTGTGATTATCACACTATTATCATCATACACTACGCTTTTGAACCATCCTTGAGAAAAAACACGTTATTGTGTGCTGTTTATATCAGGCACAGTGAACACATCTTGTTCACTTGATCTTTCAGAGACTTTGGCTCGAATTAAGTGTATAGCCCTGAGCTTAATTAACTTTTTGAATTT
The DNA here is from genome assembly GCA_013398815.1 of Ibidorhyncha struthersii. NCBI lineage: Eukaryota > Metazoa > Chordata > Aves > Charadriiformes > Charadriidae > Ibidorhyncha > Ibidorhyncha struthersii. Next base: position 332,854 of record VZSZ01002344.1, on the reverse strand, counting down.
TCTTTAGGGTTCTAGCTAATACCTTTGAGGAGGGAAATAGTTTCCCCGCGGGGTTTGTTTGCTTGTTTTTTAAACTTTTCTCTCCGTCCTAACAATCTACTTTTGTTTGTTTCGTACTCCCAAATGCCATAGCGGATTGTGGCTAAACTCTGGTGAACAGAAAGCAGGAAATTTTCTCTCCCGCATAGTTCCTCTCTTTTTGTAACAACTTGGAGGATGTTACTTCTCTGTCCTCTTTATTCAACAGAATCCATCCTTTATTTTCCCTGTGGGTACCTTCTAAAGCACTGGAGGGGAAAGTAATCTTACATACCTGTATTTAAGAAACACATTCCCTCTCCATTATTAAAATGACAATATGGATTCTTTTCTAAAACGTGGACCGAGAGTCTAGCGAAAACTGAAATGACTAATTCAACCTTCTACCAACAAGGATTGATTTATTCCTAGAAATCTATAAGCAAAATTATGTTGTTGGTTTTTTTTTTAATTGGGAAAAGTGTACTTAAAAATTAGCTGGATAAGGTTAAGTACCTCATTCTGGTGCTGGTACTTCTTATTGAATTACAGGGGAGTTACCTTTGGTTCTGGATGCCCAACGAAGGGATAGCGTATGGGAAAAGGCAGCAGAAAGCCGTCGGGGCTAGAAGTTACAAACTGGGCTACTGCTGTCTTTTGGCGTAGGTTACAAAGCTCGGGTGCTGTATAGGCTCTGCTGGTCAAGAGAAAAGTGGGTCCCAGTTCCCAAACATTTTCCTCTGTCTCTGTTGTAAAGCAGAGTAGCAATAGTAAGCTATTTTTTTTCAATGGTAGTACCTAAATGATAACAGAAACTGTCACTTTAACTGAAAGGTTTTAATTGAAACACTGAGGGTTTTTTTAATGGAAACTGTTGATTTTTCTTTAGGTTGGGGAAAGACCACACATTTCGTCAAGGGAAGAGGAAAAAAGCTGAAAACTTAGGTTTTAATCATTTTTTTTAAATGGAAAAATGTTCAACCATTTTGAGCCAAATGGCTTTGAAAATTTCAGCGAAAAGAAAATAAGTGCCTGTGTGTGGAAAGACAGGTCGATAAGGTCTAACCAAATAGATTTTGCTGAAATTTCCAAAATTATTCAGAGGTTTTCAGCAGGAAAAAAAGCAAAAATTTATTAGATTTTTTTCAAGCAATTAGAGTCGATCAAGAATAAGGTAGCCTTACTTATTGCAAATTGTTATATAATTTGTTCCTTCCAGCGGAGTGGAGCAGGTACTATTTCAGATATTCCCAATGAATTAAAAAGAAGAATAAATTCACTGGCTATACGACACCATTTTCACCTTGAAAGTTCTGCTATGGCTTCAAAATATCTTTTTCTATTCTTCTTCGCTTATAAACGTATTTTACTCATCAAACAAGTAGGGGGAAAAGAGAGCTAGACTTTTTTTTCTAAATTTTATACATGTAATTTGCTAAAGTGAAGTGTAAACAGCAATGTATGTGTATCTGCATGTGTATATATGATTGCTGCTCTTACACAAGTTGTGTGGACGTTTGCACAACCTTTTTGGTATGCGGTGTTGGGTGTTGCTGTACTTTAGAAACCATTTCTAATTATTTAAGGCTAAGCCTGAGCAACCAAAAGTGCTGCAGAGCACCAGATGTGCAGTCCCTGCGAGCATGGGGGAGTCGGAGCGCTCCGTTGCTGGTAGCCAACTGCTCGGTGCGGAGGAGCAGCCTGCTGCAGTTGTCATGGCAGAGCATTGCCTTCCTCCGACCAAGAACCTCCGAAGTCCCTCAGTATAAGCAACGCAGCAATCCTGCCACCAGCGTCATGAAATTACATTTCTGAGTGGATGACATTTGGGCTGACCATGTAAGCCAGTGTTCACTTCACCAGAAAAGGGAATGAAATCTCCGTTGCGCCAGCTCGGCCAGATTGTGAGCTGTATTTACAGACAGGCTCCAGCTGAGGCCATTAAGCAGAAGTTAACATAAAGCTCTGTCCTTTGACAGAGTAATGCCAACTTTGTGATTAAAGCAGAAGTCTTCCTGTAAACTAGGGATGACTCTTGTGCATGGTAGATTTGGAATTAATAGTGGTAATAGGGGAAAAGAGTAAAAGCAGCTCATTAAGAAAATAGATTACATACACACTTATGTGATGTAGACAAGATTAAAACTTGAAAATGCTGAGGATCTCTTTTTTCTTAACTAAATCTTGCTAAAGTCACCCTCCCAGAATACTGTTATAGGCCTGTAACTGCCAAAAAAAGAAGAATCAGTTATTGGGTAGAAATGAATGAATGTGCGGAGTCAATATTTTGTAGTATGTGGTGAAAGTTGAATGCCTGATGCCCAGCAAATCATTTGATTTAAAGGTTTGGGACTGCAATGCTTGACTTCTCATTGAAGAAATATAAAAGAGCAAATTACTATTTGCTGGAAAGTCACAGAAACCTTATCAGAATTGTTTAGTTCCTGCTGCTCCCTGGAGGTTTTCCTCTTCAACCACTGATTGACTATGTGCTCTCTGAATTGTGAAGGATTTGGCTTTAATCAAAACTTTCATGGGGCCCTGTACAGTTGGTTTGGGGTTTTTGTGCGTATCACTTAGCGGGAATCTCAAATACATTTTTGTTTGCACTTTGTCTTACAAACTACAGAAGTAATTGAACTGAAAAGATAAAATAAAAGCAATTTAAGCAAAGACGGTGCCTATGTTTCAGCAACGTTCACTTAACTCCCTTAACAATGCTAAAAATCTGTTACACTTCAGTACAAAAAGCAGATGAGTTCAGCCTACTCCCCCACCAGTGGAAGAGATTTCCCCTTACTGACCACTGCAGTTTTAGGCTTTTTATCAAAAAAAGCTTCTTCCTCCACTTGCAGTGTCAACAGTCAACTCTGTCATTCCCTTCTGTCAAGGAATCAGGTCTGGGGCAGTCTTGGCATATCATAGTCCATGGTTGCACACTCCTTCACGCCATTTCACCCGCACTCATCCGACACCACAGTGAACAAGCTCGAGGAGGTACACTGGCAGAAGACTAAGCCTCTAAAAACAGAAATAGATTGGCCGCCTGAACTGGATCATTACTAGGTCAGATGAGTAGTTCCTGGAGGACAGTGGTGGTCTAGATAAGCTTCAGTCCTTCACACCTACCATTGGTCCCTTGTTCGCATCAGCCTCTTGCATTCTTTCTTGTGCCGCATGATGCTTCCATCTTCAAGTGCTCCTGTTGAATTCAGTGAAACGACTTTTCTGGTCATATGTTGTACGGCATAATCATCTCCAAAAGGAATTTGGTCCATTTAGAAAAATTAATCATTTGATATTGTTGATGGGAGTGATGATTTTTATATAAAAATAATCTAGTGTTAAGATGCCCAACAAGAAAAAATTATGCAGCCATTGCTGGCCTATGACTTAGATTTGAGCTCTGATTAGAACAGGCTTCCTTTCTTCATTTCATAAATCACAGGTAGTCTGTGCAGTGGGAGTTTTGACTCAGATCCAAGAAAAAAAATGAATTTTGTGTGTGTGAATATATTTACATATTTGATGTCCTCAGAAAAATAGAGTTAAGCATCAAATTTAGAGAGAGATTTTCAGCAGTTCACTCTGATTAGTGATCAAATGTGCTGTACTCTTCCACCCTTCGTTTGACACCTGACTTGATATTTCCTTTATTTGTTACTCTTGCTGAGTTCAATTAGCGTGTTTTACCATTCAGCACTCAGTATTGCTCACGATCAAGAACCAGTAACCAAACTTGCATTATTCATAGTTTACCTTTTAAAACCGAAGGAGCAACTTTGACACAAATTTGATCGCAACAGAAACTAATATTAGTGGCATGCTGGTACTGATGCTGCTGTTCTGTACGGTGGGAGGTCTTCTCTTTGTATTAAGTTGAACAATACCAATACGAGATTGTCCCAGCAAGCCAAGAAGAGCAGCTCCACTATGGAATTCGCAGGTGCAACATCTTGCATGTAAATCAAACCTTGTCTAATTGTAGTGCCAACTTGTCGGTCAAAATCTTAGCCCTGGTGTTGAATTTAATTACACAGTAGATAAAGAGCATGAAGTACTTTCATGTTATTTAGGAAATCGTGGTCATGACTATTAAATAGCTTGTATTATTCCCTGAACTTGGTACAGGGCTAATTGTTTATCCCTCACGAAGTCCCTCATTTTCCCACTTCTTACAGCCAGTGTGCTGTAAGACCCCAAGAGAAGTCACGATACCACCCTCAACAGAGGGAGATGATAGTCATCAGAAATAAAGGGAACGTGGAATCGAGCTAAGAGTGCTGTGAAGGTGGGGTTTTTTCCTCTCTTAAGAGAAGAGAAGGAAAACTTCTTAGTGAAAATGATTGCATTATCTCAGTTCCTTCTCTGTTTTTGATGTACTTTTATCAGCTGATTTGCTCCAAAATAAAATGCCTGAAATGGATTACTGTAGTTTAAAAGAAAATACTGGTTTGGTCTGTTCTTCTTTCCCCAGCTGCATTATATGTACTAATGCATTTTTTTGGTTACTTTGGGGAACTGTATTTGCAGAAAGTGGGAAGTTGTTTTAGAAGTCAAATACTCCGCTCCCTTTGAACACTGCCGAGGAGGGGTTGGTTGGGGTTGTTTTTTTTTTTAAAAGCATTTGTCAGGACAGAACAGCTCTGGAGGCTTTAAGTAAAGCACTGATTGCCCTGCCAGTCAGGGTGCTGAGGAACTGGGAACTTCACAGACTGATGCTTGACAGAATAATTAGAAAACTGTCACTTGAAGTAACCACTCTGGTGTTCCCTAAAGAAATGTGCCCATGCCAAATGTGTGCTGTCCAAATCTAGAGGTTAAATGTTCAGTAAGACAAAACATAGCATGTCACCAGAGAAAATTACTTCCAACATGCTGTGGAAGTGATGCTCCTCAAGCCCCTAAACAGTGACTACACAGTTTATTGAGCTTACCTGCTTTGATCTTGCTCAAGTATGCGAGAGCTTTTCAGCCCTGAACTAGGGGTTTTAACTTAGTAATGCACTGAGGCATTATCTAACATTTTAGATAACAGAGGGTCTTGAAGGGTTTGAGCACTTAAAGCTGTAACAAAGTTTTCCAATTCTGGAAAGGTTTTACAGCAATTCTCCAAGTGTTTTTGAGTACCTTTCACTGAAGTAAATGGTGTCACATGCTTCTTTTTTAACCCTTAGCCCATAAAGAAGCCTGGATGGGTTTTGGGGGTTGGTTTGGGTTGGTTTGGAGGTTGCTCTGAGGGGCACAGGACAAGGGCTGTCACATTTGTGTGCTTTGGTTTTTATTTATGTTAGTGCTACGTTATCTGCATGAGAGCTGGCATATCAAAGAAACGAGATTTGTGCTTGCTCTTATTTTGTCGGAGTCAGTTCTGGAATCTCAAAATGGGAAGATCCAAGGAAGGTCTCTCCAGGGAGGAGTTTCTACGGTAGAAAGCTCTGTTCGCTCCTGGCAGTGGATCTGCTGGTCCCAGCTCCGCTCCTGCAGAGTTAGGAAAACCTGTTGTCGAAGCAGTTTCTGCAGCTGAATCCGCGTACCCGTTGCTTCATAGCAGTGGGCCAGGAGCTGAGAAGTGATCAAGCACAATGTTTGTTTTCAACTAAATAGTTCAACATGAAGATGTCAGGTACAGGTTCTATATGGGACAGCTCTCCGGAATGAACGTAATAGGTTTATCTTATGGCAACCAGACTTGCACAATCATTGTGTTGAGGTTTGTCTGATTTGCAGCTTGGAGTTTATTTTAAGGTATACTGGGCTTTTTCAGAATTAGTATTTTACCCAAACTGCTTATGGATTCTCTAAGTAGTCAATACAAAGGATAATTTGAGATTTGAACTGGAGGCATGCATTTTCCTATTGATTTGGAATATTATAGGAACATGTGCTTTATTTTGTCACTCGGATGCTTAAGATCACTTCATATGTGAGAGTGGTTTCCTGATTGCTTGTTATCTGTGGGACTGAATCTTGAATCGTGCAATTCTCTTGATGGAGGAAAAACTGCTTGAATAAGTTAGAATGAATGGGTTTTGGACAGTCAGGTTGCATTTCTCAGCATTAGCTCTGGAGCTGCTGAGACTGTATTTGCAATAGATCTGTCAATCAGCAGTGGAAGTCTCTTTTCTTTGAATGTTATAGATACTGAAGGTCAGTGTTTCTTTGGATTTAACTGAGAATAATTTTCAAATTTCTTTTTTCAGAGTTATAGATGAAATTTCAAAACTGTCATAGGAAGAGAAAAGATTTATTTCCATGAGCAGTCAAGCTCTGATTCCCCTCTGTGAAATATTTCTATTAGTTATAAATCTTCTGGTACTGGAGTGTTCATGCTGTTTTGCATTAATCTAACTATAATCAGATTGGGTCCTTAATACCTGTTCAGTTCTTTCTTGTACAGAGTTAACTAAACTTTTTTTTTTTTTTTTTGTGGTAATGTGTGTATGCAGTTATCTACATGCATGTATACAGAGTCCGAAGCAGTGTTCACATAACTGTCTGCACTGGGAAGCCAAATATTGCATGCTGGCTTTGTGATAGTTTGGGAATGTGGGGTTTGTTTTCAAAACTGTAGATTCCTCTTTCGTTTTATTTTCCAAATAGTATTTGTGACTGTAATTTTATAGTGCTTTTGAAGCTTCACTTTTCCAAAAAGAAACAGACTGTGGCAGGGACAATAAAGTAAGGCTACCAAGAAGTTACTAAAACTGCCTTGCTGCCTTGGTGGAAGACTGGGGCTCCAGTCACCTCAGCACAACAGAGTTCCTATGATCTTGACAGCTCTCTAGCAGCACTTCTTGGAAAATCTTAGCAGGAAGACAAGAGGAGGTGTCTCATACCTTTCAAGAACAACTGTAGGAATTTCATTCGGATCAGACAAGCCAGCAGGAATAGATGAGACAGGGATGATCTGGTTCTTCAGACTTAGGATCAAGGGCAGATAAGTTGGTGAAAGCAGGACTCCTCTTTTATATAAGGTGGGATGCTAAGACTGAATCCTCCCTTTGGGAGTGTGTCTGAGAGCTCCAAATTCTACTAGAGCTGGAAATTTTGAGAAACCGATCTTCCTCAGCAACTGACTGCCTGCAGAATGAACGGAGAAGGTTTCTCCGTAGGTTGGACACAGTACAGTGGAGCACTGACTGTCCACTGGGTAAAGGAAGTTGGTGCAGCCACAGATAAAGCAGACATTTCAGTACAGTTTGTTTTGTGGTTTGTTTTTTTTTTACCCAAACCATCCTTCAGATTTCCAAATAGTATTTAAGCTAACCTTTTACTAACACAACTTTTCACGTGCTGCGTCAGTGACAGAATTGTTTCTATGGAAACTGCTTTTCTCAAAAGACCAATATCAAAAAGCTGAAACTAAATAAGTGGCATGAAATAAAATGTGATGGTGCAGGTGCTTTATCTCTATGATTATTGTCACTCATGGGGGGAAATCCATGTAGGACATTCATATCTCTGGCACCCATAAAAGATGTTGTCACTCCAAGCTCACAGTGGTGAAACCTTTAGAGGTTCCCACACCATCTCCTATTAATTTTTGTTCTCTTTTTTCTATCACACATACCAGTTTTCCATGCATGCTTTATACACAATTTTATCATAACAGTTTCAAGTAAACTTCCCTTATCTTCTATTATTCTCCAGTCCAGAGTTTTTTAAGCTCTATTGTACCTTTCCTACCCTGAGGTACAGTGAAAGTGTTCACTCTTTTCTTTTTCTTGTTAATATTTTTTAAAGGAGGTGGTGAATTTTGACTGCATTTGGTAAATATGTGAATAGGGAAAACATTTATTTCCTACCCTTTGAAATCATTCCCGTGTAGGTTTTGATAAATTGGACCTGGCATAAATGCCTTCATTTTCTCCCTGCATAAAACTTCTGTGTCTGAATAAATCAAAGAGACCATGAGAAATAGTGGAGGCAGGGGGTGAAAGGGTTATAGGGAAGTGTTAAAAAATTATACTCCCTGGGAAGAGGGACATGCTGAGCATTTTGAAGTGTATAAAAGGTGTAAACATGAGGGAGGGAGTATAGTTATTTAATCTTCATAAAACTGGAACTAAACATTTTTAAAAAACAAAGAGCAGTGAATATCATCAAAAAAAATCCTAACAGCAAGAGCTATAGTGTAAGACTTTGATCCTGAAATTAGCTTGGTATGTGCCCTTCCTAATGCAGGCGAGGAGTGCTGAGTAGGTTCTTCATGTACCCAGTCTGCATTTCTGTTCACAAAATCCTGCCAGAAGGCACTTAATATCTAAAATAAAATGGAAGCCATCTCTCTGGAAACCTTTAAAAGGAAGTAGGCTGAAAAAGGAAAGAGATTTCATGGCCTGTCAAGAGAGTAACTGGAACTTCTCGTAGGTATTTTGGGGGTTTTTAATTAGTGATCCTGTTGCATGCACGGAAGATGGCAGGTGGTAAGTGCTGGTTTTAGAGGCTGTGGCATAATTCCAGATTTGCATCTGGTAACAGGATCTGACTTCAAATGTATTCTCTCAGTAAGTCCAAACTTTTACAGGAATTACCTCTACAGTTCCTCCCTCATCCTCTGCGTCTTCACCCTTTCCCATATGGGAACCTGTATTCCTACCATTTTTTCACTCCTCCTTTACCGATTCTCCTTTCAGCCGCTGCACTCCGGTTTGCACTGGGACTTCACTGGCTTTATCCACCTCCCTGGTAGGAAGTGGTGACCGTGTACATCTCCACAGTTCACCACCTCGCTGGTGGAGGAAACAAGTGTTACTCTGAAGGATTAGTAGGGAAACCGGCATGGTGTCATTTAATGCAAAGGTGTGTCTGGGGGTTAACTGGTGTTCCGGATTTGGACTGTGGGTCTTACGTTGTTTTGTCTTCAGAGCTGTTAACCCCCCCCCCAGCTCTGCTTGAAGTTGAGAACCAAATTTATTCAATACCTGGGGGAAAAGTCAGTGTCAAAGACTGAACGGTCCCAAGATCAGGATCCCAAAGTGGCCTCTAGAAGGTCACAGACCTTGTCAGTCTCTGGGGCAGAACCGTGGTGTAGACACACACATGCTGTTTTCCTTGACTCATTTTGGGTATCACCTTTTTTAGAGTTAATATTTTGAAGTTAATCTCTTTGTTTGTAGCTTTTATTGCAGAAGAGATAAATTTCTGTCTATGCTTATTAATTTCCTATCATTTTTTCCCGGTCAACACACACCACATTTCTGCCTTATCTTAAAAGCAAGGTTTTTCAGTGTTGGAGTAAATTTTCTAATTGAATACATCCAGTTGGCATTCTAATAGCTTGTCAATTTGGGCATGTTTGACAGCTAGCCCTGTTGCCTTCTCAACAAATGCTAGTTGAGTGCCAATATAAAGTGAGTATGATAATAGTCTGATATTATGTCTAGTCTTTTTCTGAATGTAATGTCAACATTTTTCTGAATCTGTTGTGGTGTTTTCCTCAAAGCAAATGATTGAGAAATAATGAAAACTTCCTTTGTTTGTCGTATCTGCGGACACTGAACCCTACAAAGAATTTTTCTTTTCCATTTGAATGTCAGAGAATTCAAGTTGCGAATGCTTTGTAAAAGATGTCTTATTAGCCAGAGTATGACAATAGGAACAGAATGTAAAACTTGATGTCCATTTAAAAGAATAAGAGAAAGGGAAAGAAAAAGGCAAAGAAAGGCTGCCCTTTAAATGATTGATGGGCTGTGTAGATCAGGTACAGTCTAAATTAGACACATTTGGATAATTGACCTTCTGAATGGATAGAGATTAAATTTGATTGATGATGTCACTATTTTAATAAAGACTTTATTTTTTGCCATTTTTGCTGGTTAATTTTCCTGACATCTAGAGACAATTAAGTAAGTACTTTAGCATGTATCACGACTTTCCAAAAAACTAATAAATAGTTTGGAGGAAGGGTAATTTTTACCCTTTTTACCCTTTTTATTTGCTGTACCACTTTGGTGTACAAAAGTACTTCCATGTGAATGTTGAGTTTAACGGGCCCTTGGAAGAGATTTGTTGTAATTGCAGTACTGAGGAGAAACCTGGGCTGAAATCAAGGTCTCTCAGCGTCATACAGTAGAGCTCTTCCTTTCCTTAAGCAGTTTGATCTGAACACCTAAAGCGTGAAAAGAAAAGGCCTCTGGAGGCAACAAGACTTGCCCAAGGTTACCCAACAGTCAGCGGCAGACCCCGTACTAGAAACCAGATCACGTGGCCTTGAGTTGTGCAATGCCACATCCTCTGCTGTAGTCTCCTGCTGCAGATGTCACTGGTACGGAGCTGGGATGGCGTGTATGTGTATATATTTATATAGGTAGCAAAGATCAATGGCATATTCAGCAGAAGTGTAGAGTACTAGTAGTTCCTCCGTGTTGTTGTTTTCCCTGCAGCAGAAAGAAACTAATAAAAACTGTTCTCATTATGATTTTTTTTTTTTTTTCTGCTGACATGCTGGCTGAAGAAGGCTTGATATCAGCATTTGTCAGGAAATTTACGGAATTGACAAGAAAGGAGATGTTATTTATTAGTGTCTAAAACAAATAAATGCAAATAAATACAAATAAATGCTATTGTTTTGTAAAGCTTAGGAGAATCCCTATAAAATGAAGTCACTTTCATTTCATCTCATCTGTCTGCTTTGTTGAAATAGTGGCCTATGAAGAGAAAAAGGTTACTTTTTGAGATTTAATGCCCTGAAAATTTACAAGCTTGATGCTTAAGCAGTAATAAGTGAAGCATTAAGGCATTTCTTGGGGATTAATGACCGGCTGGGAGGAGTTGATAGCTCGAAGAATAGCTGAGGACCATTAACCTCCACTGGTCATTAATCTTCAAAGTCTGCCTTGAATACTGAGGTCATTATTGCTATTAGAAAATAAATATTTGAGGAGGGGGAGACTAGAAGGATCATACAGACTTCTAAAATACATGGTTTGAATGGTTTAGTAGCTACGCTGTCTATCATATGTCGTGCTAGGTGAACACTCACTAATATTATTAATCTGCATGATTAGTAATAGTTTTAAATTTCCACTGCTCAGGTTGCTTTTATTTTATTCATTAATTCAGGCTGCAAAGTCCATTAACATCAGGGTAAATGCAGTTTTAGAAATGTGAATGTAAGGTGTGTACAGCTGCGTGGTGAGGGAACAGGCTGTGTAACGGTGCTTCTAACTTTGTTTTCATGTTTAAATGAGATACCATGGCTGCCATTAAACATCCTTCGTTCTCCAGCCCCGTTCCCTGTCCAGGCACGTGGTAGCTACATGCTTGTGTCTCATTTCCCTGTCAAGGGACATACCTTTCCTTGTCTTCAGTGTTCACCAGTGGTGTTCTCTACAATTCTTTGCAGAATAGCATGGTGTAACATTTGATTTCCTGCTAGTCAGACTTGCTTTGTGTATGAAAAAGTCTAGAAGTGGCCTTCTGTGTCTCAAGTACAAGTGAAAATCAAGGTGGTAATACTGCCGCTGTTCACAATTTCTGTCCTTCAGCTGCAGGCCAGAGACAGTGTCACCTGGAACAGCGGATGCACGGTGTTAACTAGAAACAGGTCTTTCTAGAAACCTCCAAAATGCACTGTGCTTACATGCTGTTGGTGCAACACTTACCACATGAGGAGTATTTTGCATCTCTACCATACTTTGTGCTATTAAAGGGGTAATGTCAGATGAAAATCAGCTTGGCTTTATCTTTGTTAGGGTTACAAAACCTGGACAAAATATTTGGGGTTTTTTCTTCATCTTTTTTACTCCATTCAGAATAGCTTTCTGTATGTGCTCAGTTTATTTTCTCCCCTGAACTCCCCTGCTCTCCTCTTATGTCCTGCCATCACAATGAGCTGTCAAGGGAGCAGCTGATTGATACACTGATTATCAATCATCTGGGGTTTCTGTCTATAGGTTGCTGCTGCTTTTAGTGTTCTTTAGGGTGATGCTATGTCACACTCTTGCTCTCAGTACCTAAAATTACTCTTGACTTCTTAACTACTACATTTTGCAAAGATAAGCACTGAAAATGTGTGTTCCTTTATAGTAGGTGCCACCTATTGGACAATATCTCCAGCTTTATAGGACTGCTGAAGGCCAGCAGAAGAATTTGAAGGGATGTCTTTTGCTATCAGGCAGAGCTATGCTGCTGAAAAGTGGATTAGCCTTTGCTCACATCCAGCCCCCCTTTAAGTCAATGTAAGATTCTCTATGGATACTGGGAAGCTCCAGACGAGGTTTTGGAGTGGCATGTAGAAACTCCATGGCTCATTTTCTTGTTGTCTCAGCCGAGGAAGCACCTGCTGTGGGCTCCAGTCAATAGGTATTCACCCACTAGGAATGTTTAGGAAAAGCAAGGCAGGATGGTCAAGGCATGTAGGGAAAAGGATCACTGAGGTACAACTTTAACAGTGTTGCCTTTATGTTTTGCAGAAGCCTGTACTTACGGAACTTAGTGTCTGCATTTCTAGAGCATACAGACACAAATACTTGGGAATTTTATTTTTTTTTAACTTCACATCATTCATAATACTCACTTTAGAAGCTTGAAATTAAAGCTTCTTTCCTATAGTGATTTTGCCCTTTTTCTATTTGGCAAACACTGTTTTCTTCCCCACCCTCTGTGTTTCTAATGAACCCTGAAATTACTGTAGGCTCTTCCGTTTCCTTCTTGATGTACTGTCAGCATCAGTATTGCAGAAGATGCCCTGGTTGTTGCAGTTTCTATGACTTTGAATGTATATGCAGGGAAACGCTAGCCTTGATTTACTTTACTTGCTTGAGAATCTCTTTCAGTTATTGTTTTTGTTATTAAGGAACATATTCTTTTTGCATCATGTCAAGTATCTGCCATTCCAGTTCAGTGTTTTTTGAACTTGGTTTCCTTGTATACCTGCAATGCTTTAATGAGACGAACTTGTTTCAAAAACTGTGGGTCAGCTATACATCTGGTACAGCCTTATCAAAATGAATGCAGGTGAGCAGGCTTGCATCTGCTGGTTCAACACCCATAACTAGTTATGCAGGGGAAAGCCAAGTAAAAGCTACCCTTTTACTCTAGGGTAAAAACAGATTTATATCTGTAATATGGTCAATATGTTAAGGTACAGGGAGGTTATACAGAACCAAATCTGTATGTGCTTCTTGAGACAGATTTGAAGATTAGGAAAGACATTTAAGATCATCTAGTCTGTCTTCCTGCAAACTCTTGACTCAGAATTCCTGCCTTGAGTTCAAAGTCCTGTGATTGAATGAGCACGTGTCTTTTTTAGAATAAATTCTCAAGCAGAGTATACGTACTTCATTATTTCGGGCAGATACCGTGCATACACCTGTAGGCTTTTCCATAGTTAATCTATTTTTATGCTTGAGATTCCTTTTGCACATTTGAACTTCCAGAGTTTGTGCTACCAATTGTAGTAGGTTGTTACCTTCTAAAATATCAGATACTTTCTGTCAAAAGTTATTGTGTAATCTTCCGTTCAGTTGAGTTTCTTAAGTCAAGTGAATTTTTGAGATTCTGAGTAACTCTTCTGGTTGCTTTTTCTGACTCCATTTTCTTGCCAAAAATCTGAGAATGTGAGCATTAAACTCAACTCTAAGAGGAGAAATGACCAAGACAGCCATTGCTTTGTAGTCCTCGTACTTTGCACAGGAAGAAGTATCTCCAAACAATAAACGTATGTAGACAGCAACACGAAGAATAGCTTTAAGGCTTCCTTAACAGCTGTGCGTGATACCAAGTTTGAAAGTGTGACAAAGATGCTGGAAGTCCTCTTTCTGGCTCAGTTTGTAAAATCTGCCTCTTCCTCCTAAAACATTTTAAATGGAAGGCTTTACCACAAGTGGAAGATGAATTAATCAATTTAAGCCTAAGGCAAGACAAGGTATATGTCAAGTTACAAGTTTTTGGTGAAAAGCTGTCTGCTGCTGTGGTTGATGTGTGCAAGTTGCATAGCAAGCTATGCAGTGAAATTGAAAATTTAGGAATAAATACGTGTCTGGTGTTGAAAAGTGAATGAAACTGACCTGTACTGCCACTGAGTGCTCCCAGAAAAGACTTTTTCTTGTAGAAATAAAAAATTAATGAGAAACAGGCAACAACTTCGGCATCACATTATACTGAAGGAAACTGCTACCTGTAGCTTTTTCATAATTGGGAAACCAGAAGAGCTCTCCAGAAATCAATAAAATGGTTCTTGTTTCTTGGAGGGTTTGTATGCAAGTCTTAACGTTTTGCAGTTGTGTGCACTGTTCAACTGTGTCTGTACACATAGGGATGGACCACCATGCTTTTAGAAGAACGCTTACAAATATGTGCAATACAAGTGAAGGCCTGAAAATAACCAGTAAGTGAACTGAGAATCCAAACATCCTGGTGACATCTGAATTCAGCAATATATAAGCTGAACTGTTGTAGAATTCTGTGTTTTAAAAGAGTTTGTCCTGCCTATGCTACAACCAGTGGTTGTAGCTAAATGTAAATCCTGACCAAAGCAGTTGTTTGACTTTGTGAGTTGACAATAAGTAAGTTCATAGTTGTTGGGCTGTAAAATGTTTGAAAGAATTTCAGTGCCTTCTTCATGTGAAGCGTTATTAACTGGGAGCATTCACAGCTCTGCCGTTACATGCGTTTGTGGAATTAATTCGTCAAGTAATAAAGGTGGGCCATAAAGCAGGGTTGCAATTCCACAGTGTTGGGTATGGTAGAAGAGTTCAGACAGATACAAGTAGGACTTGTGAGGGCTTGCTGGGTTTTGATTTCAAAGCCTGAAGAGTAAAGAATTATTTCAAAAGTAGCTTTGTAAGTCATGCATGAATCTTATGCCAAAGCGAAAGCAGCAAGCTCTCAGTGTAGAACTACTTCAGCATTTTCTGCCAGTTCCAGTGTTTTCTAGAAGTCATCATCGCAGCTGCAGCCATAAGAGGAAATCAGTGATACTGGATTTGCTGAGGTCCTGGTAATCAAAACCTAGCAGGTAATAATAGAGGCAGGCTATGATGGTGATTAACTGGACCACAGTTGTTTTGCAGGAAGGGAAATTTTCTGGAAACTTGAAGTCCAGGCCAGAAAAAAACTGAGATGATGACATTGAATGAGTGCTCATTGTAAATAAGTGCAAAAAACAATGGCCAGTTTGAGGCATAACTGTTTAGACTAAGAATCCAAACGTCCTGGTGACGGTGATATGTCACGTCCTTGGTCTTGTCTTGCCAATTTGCACTAAAGGATGATGTTGAATAAGCCGCCTTTGAAACACCAATAAAGTGAGCTTTCTGTGCCCCAGGTAGCCTGTCCTTCAAGGAAAACAATACAGAATCAGTAAACACAGGACATGAGCAAAAGCATTACCAGTTTGGATCAGATTTGTCATCTTTGCTAGCCATTATTTCTCTGACAGTAACCTTCAACAGATGGTTACTTAAAAGAAAAAGGTTAAAGAAACCCTGTAAGTGGCAGTTACAAACCAAAAATAAAAAAAAATCTTATTCACATTTCCTGAAATGTTTTTTTTAATTTACTAAAACTTGGTATTTTGACAATAAAGTCCATATGCTTGTAGTGGTTAGATATATTTGTAAAAGTCAATCTGAGACTATAATTTCAATAGCAATGACTTCTTTTAAATTGTTTCATATATTCTCTGTACTTCTGGTAGTGGTGACTACAAAAGAATGTTCTCTTTATGTCAACAAGTAAATATATTGATTGTATAAGGATTAACGACATACAAGTGTAGCTATGTTGATTGCTCTGTGAAGTGCCACACCCATTTACATGTGAATCATCGCACAATAGTTTTGCATGAGGTTTTTCCTAATCTCTGCTTCATTGAATATTTGAAAACATATAGAAAAATTAAGAATTTTGCACATGTATTTAGTTGCTTTGTCATCCAAACTTGCTTATTTGGACTTTGAACAGCTGTTGTTTTTTTGACGGGGTGAATAAAACACTACCACGTACAATAATCTTACTGCTGTACTTGAGCAGAGGAATACATGCACAGGTGAAAGAGGGCAGGAACTGGTAAATTGGATCATTTCAATATTGCTGTGTTATTGTTCCTTCTGATTTTCATCAGCTGTAGCCAGCTAATTTGCTTTCTTTGGACCACTGGCTGTATGACTCCTCACCTTTCTAGAGAACTTGTATGTATTTTAAATGAAACCTTGAGACATTCACTGCTAGATATCTGCCAAGATGAACACTGACCCTTTCATTCTGCATTTTGATTTCTGAATTTAGCCTGCCTTGTTCTTAATCCATGACAATGATTTTCTTCAACATCAAGTTACTATTTTGATAATCTCTTGCAAAGGAACCTTTACAAATGCTTGTGTACTTTAATTATAATGTATGAGTAGCCATAACTTGCTGACACAGTTCATTCTTTAATGCCGAATTCCAAAGCCTCTTGATATATTGTTAATCAAATATTTGGGGTTTGTCATCCGGCTAGTTGAAAAATCAAGAAATGGTGGCTGCAAGGTATTTGAGTATTTATCAGGGAAATGCACTGGTGGTTTCAACAAGGACCTATCACGCTTTTCTCATTTCTGAGACTTCTCATTTCTGATCATTGCTCATTTGCATCAATTTTGTCTGCAGCATTGTGTTGCCTGGAGTTGCGATTGGTAATCATCACATTTCTGAGATAGCTTTGATCATGTGATCATAGAGGATTTTGTGGACAATCTAATTCCATATGAAATCCCAAATGAAAGGATTGATACAGTAATCACTGTACCATTTACCTTGGCCTTAATTTGTTGATTTTTTTTAAGTATATATTCTTCTTTATGCAGTTTCAGTAGTGTTTCACTCTTGGGTTTGGAACAAAGAAGACAGTTTATAACTCTAAAAAGGAGACTATTTTTCTTCATTGATATGAACACCAATTTTCACTCTGTTTCAGGCGTTTATGGTGAGAAGGAATTATAGGCAGTGGAACAGACTTAAAAACAAAAAATTTTTTTGACTCAATGAAAGTCCTTGGAGATTTAGATATGCTTCTGATTTCAATCAAATTTGGAACTGTTCAGAAGTTTGTAGGGCAAAGAGATTTTCTTGATACTTTACTTTTGATAATTCTTAAGTTTTTCATCCAGGTTGTGTTTAACTCTGAAGAGAATCAGCATTCCAGCAAACACCAGGGAATAGCCTGTTGGTTTTTCTGTTACGTACAATATCGGACTTTTTGGGTGTCTTGAAGCAAAGTTTTGAAACGTTGCCCAGTCGTTTATGAAAAGAATTAAATTCATAGGCTCAAGTCAAGGGACTAATTCAAAAGAATTTGCCAGTCTGCAACTGGCAAAGGATTATAAATGACTGTATCTGTCAGCTGCAGACACTGAAGACAAACGACAAAGTGAAACTTTGATAATGAATGTATTATTATCAATTGTTATTCAATAATCATTCAGTTGACTTCATGGACTGTAAAGTTAAATTGTTTCCCCTCCTTTCCCACTCCTCTTTCCACCAAGGAAAACTAGTTTGCAACATTATACATGAGTTACAGGTATCTAAACCACATTGTTGATTTTTAAGTTCCTGTATTAGACTTCTGGAGGAATATTGTGTTAAGTCGGTCAGAAATTGGCATTTTGTTAGTTCCAGGGTTAACTACAATGAAAAAGAGCATCTAGAAAGAAGTGGCATCATGCTGTTCTAGTCTAGGTCTTGGCACATATTTTGTGTCCTTAATTGTTTGTGTTGTGTTTTTTTGTTTGTTTTCTTTTTTACCATCAGAAGTTTTTTGTCTGTCAGAGATGTCACTTGTGCAATACGCCTGCATGTTACTTTTTTTCTATTTGAATATAATGAGCTTGTAAAGATCTTATAAATTTACTTTTCCCATTTAAGTGGAGAAAAAAGCGTTTAAATGCTGCCATTATATTCAAAACCGTATTCAAGCAGCGGATTACATTTCTGGTCTATTTTGGATTAATATAACATTCCTGCAAAGAATTTAATCTTTTAACATAAGCAACATAGTTTACTCTTTGTATTGACTCTTAATTGTTGCATTTCAGAAGATGAAAATAAGGTTTTATGGGAAGTGTAATCATACAGTCTTTCAGATCTAAACATCTGTTTGTATGGAAAGCAAACTATTCTTGCAAATTATTTAAGCCTGTGAAATTAAATAAGTTCTAATGAATATTTTTTTATATATCTGAAACTCAGCCTTTATGTTTTCAAAATAAGGCAGGATTTCAAGCAGTTAATTCCAGTGACAACTTCTCACAGTTTAAGAGTTACCTTATTCTTACAGAATTAGTCTTAACCCATGGCCTTTAACATTTTACCCACTCATGCGGGCATTTTTCAATTAATAAGAGGGCTGGCATCTTAGCCATGAATATAGATAGGGGAGCCTGCAATTAATAGATAACCTGAAACAATAGTTTTAATAGCCCATGATTGAGCTTATTTAATATGTAAGGAGATTTTCTCACTTAAAACAAAGAAGCAGTGAATGTGTGCGAGATTACCAGCGTGCGTCAGGGGTGTGCCATTGTCTGGACTGAAAAGAGGCGCACATCTGTAGATAGTTGATAATTCAGATAATTATTCATTTATGTGTAGCTGACTATTTCATAATAACAGAGGGGTACAAGTTTGGGGTTTTATTTGTCTGAATTAGATAGGGAAATGATTAATTACAGAGCTGTATTTCGTGTCAAGTTGTGAATAAATATGTTTAGCATTCGTATGGTTGTTTACAAACAGGAAACCCACACCGCTTGCCAACAGTTTGATTAAAAAAAAAATCATTCAATTCATCACTAATTCTCAGTAGGAAAGATCTTTACATTTGTGTGCTTTGGCATATTGTAATTAAATTCTTTTAAAACATTTTAATTAGGCAGAAGTAAAAACCCGAGTCCTTTCGTTTGCTCTTTGTAAACACTCTGAGGTGTGGCGGAGGCGAGAGGCGTTGGGAGCGCCGCAGGCCGGCCGGGCCTTCGGAGAGCACTCGGCTGGAGCTTTTTAGTGTGTGTCCACAGCGAACTGGTAGATGGCCTTATCAAAGCAAACAATAAATTCAAGAAATTCTTCAATTAAAGTTCTTCGACTATCTGTTGGTACCCTAAAGACTGAACGTGGTAGAGAACCTTGGACTGACGTCTCACAGAAATGTGTTTCTCATGTTTTCCACCCGAAAAAGAAGGGCCTTCTGGAACAGGAACTCGTCGCAAAGATACTCAGTTTGCCCATCGTCTTTTTTTGCAAGCACCAATGAGTTCCCATCCCGTTCAAAGGACATGAGTAAGGTCTTCTGAGCACACCTCCGTGTGTCATCTGCTTGCTCCCCAGGGCTATGAGCGGTCTGCTTGGGGCCAGCGCTGTAGGGTTATGGCCACCACGCGTCACTGGGCTGGGGGCCTGCAAGCGCCTGCGTTCCTCTGAAGTGCTTTCCTGTAGAGGTGAATTGTAGCACTAAAATGACAACTACAGTGAATTAAAAGGCAATAGCTTGAAGCACATGTGGATCAGCTTTCAGGGCCAGTATATTAGTTCGCAGTGGAACCGCTGTCATTTTGCAGCTGCTGGATTAGGTTAATTGCTGTTACAGTACAGTGTCATTACTGTTGCTGTTACTGGTAGTATTTCTTCTTTTGTACTGGCCCTTGATGGACCAGGACTTCACTGTGTCAGACAGTATATCAACGCAGCGTAAAACCCAAGTTTCTAATTCAAAGAGCTGACAGTCCTAGGGTACGACTTTGCATTACAGCTACGTCAGATCCGGTGAAAAGGCAAGGTCTTGCTCCTCTCTCCTTCCATTCATGCTTTAATTGGGTTAAAACCATTACAGAACCTGTGCCCCGAGGTTCCAGTAGGATCCAAGATGGAAAGTGGAGACAGAGAGCTGCAATCACAGTGGTTTCAGGTTGCCAAAAGCCTTACCTTTGCCAACCTGGGAGGTTTTGGGGAGGTTGTAGATGTCATGACTAAAAGGTGTCAGTGGAGTGTCATGGGGGAATCTTAATGTAAAGCTTCTTTAAGACATGAGAAAGTGCATTAAGATGACTGTTTTTTAGCTGGTGGCTGCCATCAACTGACAGGACAGAATGTAGTCAGGAACCTACGCTGCTGATGCTTGAAAAGAGAAGGTAGGAATGAGATTATGGTGGGCCATTAATGGCCTTGAAAGTGAAGGCAATGCTTTCCTGATTAATCAGCACTCTATGGCAGACTGTGGCTCAGCGTGAAATACCCACTTGGAAACGTTTTTATGTAATCTTGTCTTTCAAGTTCTCTTTAGCTGCTACTGTGCTTAAGTACTTAAAAAGTAATTAACAAAACTACGCGCAATACATGCATTAAATCCTTTCTGCCTGCATTAATTTCCTTGCTTATGGCTATTTATATTGTTTTATTTTGAAATATAGACTTTGAATTTGCTTTCATTTTTACAGCTTAGCCCAAGTCATGATTAGTTCTAGGTACTGTGTGTGTCTGAGAACAAGGTGTGTTTCTCAGGTGATGAAATAGATTCTGACAACGGGAAATTTTTCCTTTCCGTGTATCATCCAGCAGCGAAAAAAAAAAAAAAAGTTGCCACAAGAAGATATAAACCTGTAATTTCACTTTCATGCTACCAAATTGTAGAATAAGTAATCTGCTTTGGATGTATTTGCTTATCTGATTTTGATATCAACAGGTGTGAGATAGTGCTGGACTTAGCTGTTTGCTTAGCATTAAATACTACGATTGAGTTTTGCACTATACTAAGGTTCTGAAGGAGTTCTTAGTTGGCATTTGGCCCTTTATTTGTATCTTTAGATTCCTGCACCAAAGAACTACTGTTAAGTTGCCAATATAATAGAGTATTGATCACTGCAGAAAATCTGAATTTAGAAAAAGTCTGCTACTGAAACCAAGTGACAGCTTTTGGCTGTGTGATAGGTGGTCAGTTTTATGAGTGAATATTTGCTGGCTATTTGTTTTCATCATGCTTAGTTACAAGCGTGATGACTGCATACATTTGAGGCTCATTCTGACATTTTTTGCAATTTAATGTGGGAGTTTTAAATCCTCATAAGATTTTCTAATTCTCATTGAAATTAACAGGTATCTAGATTTTTTAGGTAGGCTTGGAAACCTCAAAAAATGACTTTCCTAGATACCTTTTCCTTGCCCATACTGCAAAAACACTTGTGAAGCAAGGGAATATGGTTAACAGAGAGACCTACAATTCCATGTGGTATTCTGTACAAAACTGGGTTGAGATATTGGAAGCAGGCTGTGATTTACATGTGTCTCCTGTTAATTTTAATGTGTACGACTCCCCATGGCTGCCTGGAGCATCTCAACCTTGATTAATCTAAAGTTAAGTTCCTTTATGCTGGCTTATCTGTGATTGTTTTATGCTTACTCCATCTGTTTCTTAATGTAGCTCTATAACTTCTTTCACAGTTCAGATTTGCTGATTATATCACTTTGGGGTTGTGGTTAAAACATTCAGTTCTGTTTTTATTACAAGATGCTTCAGTAAATTTATGAAAAGTGGCTGGTAGATCATTATCGAATAATTATGTCTGTGCAGGTGATTCCCTTTTTTAATGCAGAAAATATGTGAAAAAAGTTTAGTGAAAATGAAGATGATAGGTTAATTTATTACAAGTAAAGTGACATTACCGATTTGTACCGGTCAGAGTCAGGCNGAGTTAAGTTGCATTTTATGATTTTGCAAGTAGCAAGACAATCAAAAAAGTATGTAGAACCACTTTGTCAACTCCTGAGTCATCCTATTTTGCAATAATACAGTTCTTAGCTTAGCATCCTATTTGAGGGGATGTTATTACTGGTCATTAATTTTTAAACTGTCACTTTTTTTTTAGTTTAAATTACTTTATATAAACCTTGCAGAAGATAAAGATCGTTATCCATCTTTCAGCAGTTCTGTTCTGAGCTGAATGTCTTTAATATATAATGCCGGCGCAGCCATTTTTGGAAGAGATGTTTCTGGGACAAAAGTTCTCGCTAACGTTTAGATATTAGCAAGTCCTGATGGTCACCTGCTGCTGGTGCAGACTAGGAAAGAATCTGAGCTCGTGGGTATTCATCTGCCCCACATCTCCTCTGCAGGCTGAGTTTAGCGAGGTGGGAGAAAAGTGTGGTAATTCTACTTGTGCTGTCTTCCATCTGGAGTTGGTACCTCCACGGGAACCAGCTTTGGATCCCTCTTGATCTGATCTTCTGTCTCCAGCAGTAGCCAAAAGCAGTTTCCTAGAGAAGAACACAAGAAGTGGGCAGGTGTGTGAGGGTACATTCCTGATATATTCACTGCGCTCTAGCGGTCTGTGATATGCTTGTATTTACCAGTCTTTGGTGGCTCTCGTTCGATGAGTTTGTTACTGTATATTCTCAACTCATTTAAGCTTTTGACGTACCCCATATCCTGTAGCAATGAGTCTCACACAATCACTATATGCTGTTATTTAAAAATAACAGTTAAAGGACCCCTTTGGTATTTTCACCACCTCTGGCCTTAACAGGAACTAAGGACTAAGAAATAAAATTACCTGGAGGAAGGTAAAAAATGGCTGTACCCTCTTCTTTTTTCTCTTGCTACTTGCAGTCTTTGCTATGTAGCTTTCTTCAGCTTTCCGTTTCTAGATGGAAAGTCCCAGTTTACTTAGTCTTTCTGTACACAAAGCTTGTTCAGTGTCTGTCACTCTTCTTTGTACTTTTCTCAGTTTTACCATTTCTATTTTGATTTACTTATGTGTTAATAGTTAGCTGATTTTTATGCGGTAGTTATTTGGAACTTAATGAGCACAGTAATTCGGGTTTTTGATGACTACAATGTTACCATAAAAGAACGGGGTTTAATTATTTGGAGATTTCAGACGTGTATGTGCAGTTCAGTACCCATGACAATGCATTTTTATACTTTAATTAAGCTTCTTGAAGTACAGAATTCCTTTTTAAAAGTTTCCATTGTCTCAGTAAGAAAAACAGCGTGACCTAGATAGGAGCTTCTGTAGCATTTCATTCTCTTCTGCATGGGGAGTACATGTCAGAGAGATTTCTCAGGTGACAAAATAGGAAGATCCCAAGTCTCTCCAGAGCACAAGAATAACTGTTCTTCATCTCTTTGCTCCCTTGTGATGGGTACAATCACTTAGTATTTTGATACTCTAGATAAATACAGTATTTGTACTTCCAAGGCTATTTCTAAAAAGGGTATAAAGATAGGTTTTGATGACTGTTGGTTTCAGGAAATAAATCCCTTGCCACAGAAGCTTGAAAAGTGCTAGTTGGGCCTGTCCCTTACTCAAAACAATGTGTAGAGCTGAACACGTAATGATGGGAAAAAGAAATCGCAGATGGCTGTGGTGCTGTGAAGTCTTACGGTGTTCCTGTGCCTTCTGTAAACAGAAGATGAAATCTTCATGTAAAGTGAGTTCCCAGCTTTCGATATGGGGAGAAAATTGAAGTTGGTTTTAAAGATTAAGAATTATTTTCTTCCTGTTCTCCTGAGTGGAAAAGCAAAGTCACGATGATTGACTTTCCTTTCTTTTTTTTTTGTCTTCCTGGGAATTAGCAATGTTCATCAGACTCTTTGTTTGCTAACTTTGTATACGTGGCCATTCCTGTAGGACCTCATTTTTCTGTTTGTGGAAACTGGTTCTGGTGCTCCATTTACAAATCATTTTCAAGGTTATGTTACTAGTTTTGACCCCTGGCTTTGCTTGGGGCTTTTTTTTTTTCATAACGTAAGAAAGTGTAAGCATCAAGTATGTTCACAAAAAGGTGTTCTAATTTTGTACTTTTTTTATGGGCACAATTCTTACTGTCCAGACTGGGAGGTCTAAAAATTGCCAGTCTAGAACAGACCTGACAAAACTTGTTTTGCATTAGTCATTGCTTTGAAAGTAGCCATTGCCAAATACTTTAGGGAAAGGTGTAGTAATGTTGCCGTGAACAAATATCATTTCGGTAGCTTGTAGGACAAAGTAGTTTTTACTGTTTCCAGATAGTGGTTGACAGATGTTTGAAAGCACAAGCATGAGATTTTGATACTTAGTAGACCTGTGGGTATTCTCATCAGCCATAGATGTGCCTTCTTTCAGAGACTGGCAGTATTCACACAAATCTTGCCATCTCCCCAGACCGTTCCTGTTGATTAGGCTACTTTGATAGGATCCCATGTGCCTTTTGACAGCTACATAGGAATCAGATATGGAGCGACTCCAGAAACAAATACAAAAAAGAATTTGACGTGTTGAAATGTTGTGCTTTGTTTGGAAATTTCGCTGGTGGTCCTCAAATATTATTCACATCAAGATTTCAGATCTTAGTGTGGTTTTAGGTTTTGGTTTGGTTTTTTTCCCCCCTGAATTATGAAGTAACTGTTTACAGTAAGGCACATTCTGGCTGGACTTATGTCAAAATCAATGGCCAACAGGTAGAGAGAAGACGCGCCCTAAGATGTTTCCAGATTTATAAACCATACATTTTTAAATGGCTATTGAAATAAACATGAAGACTCGAACTAGTCATCACATCAACATTTCTATTTAGTCAAGCCCTTCTGTGGAGTTTTGTGATTGTTGATCATTTAATAGTATCGGTTTTGGTAGTTTCCCAAGTATCTGTAACACACCCCAACACTCTGACCAGTGGAACAATTCATCTGACAGCAGCCCATGCTGTGGATTTTGTATTGCACCACTTCCCATTTTGACCATGTTCTCCAGGTACTCCATCTTTTGAGGAATATTGCATGTTTTGTGTTCAAATGATTTAAAATCATTTGGCCTTTTGCCTTTTAACATATCATAAAGTATGATGAAACTGTACACAGATGTACCCCAGGGCATAGCATGTTGCTGAAATAACAGGAACACATGCTACCTCTTGTGTCACATTGCTTAAATGATGATCACATTGTTATGTTATTTTCCAGAAAGCTGATTATTATTTAGCAAAAATCTGATTTGAACTTCAGACACTAAGAATGTTAGAGAAACTGTACTATGTGCCTTTGAGAAATTAACCTGAAGTGCAGGGGCAAAATTCAGTAAATATTGGATCATTTTTTGTAGACCTTGCTGTTATGGAAGAACTACTTGCAGTCATGGTACTGTATAAACTATATTGGATGAGTGGGTTTGGAGGGTATCTATAACTTATCATGCTAGTATGGTACAGTCAAATAACATGAATTCCCTAAATACTTAATGACCAGTGCTTGCTGCATATGCCTACAAGAGGGGTGGCATGGGTGCGTCTTGTTTTTGCTAGAATTAAATCCCCCAAATTAGAGCAAAACATGCAACTGCCCTTAGTTCTGGGGTGCACAAAGAGGAAATGAAAAGAAATCTGAAATATTGCACTCTCATCTGACACAGAAGAACTGATCATGCGTGTTTTTTCAGTCTTGCAATATATGGTCATGTAGGTAGTCATCATCCCTTAATTTTATAGTGGTCTGCATTCTGGTCTGCTCATCCAGGGGCTTGATCTCCTTGAAGCTCAGATATTTAAATGATAGTCGGAACAAATTGATGTACTTTTATTCCTCATACCCACGATCTGATAGAGGAGTTATCCTCCCATATTGGCACCAAAAATGCAATTGTTCTAGCAACTACCAGCTGCATTTTGTCTCTAAAACAATACTAAAAGCTGTTGTCCTGATTCTCACATATACTTCAGAATAGTACTTTCTGGTCTCAATGTTTTTCTCTCCCTCTCTTTCCTTATTCTTGTCCCTTATTATCATAAAAAAGGATTACGTTAGGAGGTGGTTGTGCTTCCTATCAGGGAAAGAACATGCCTGCATGGTTGCAGGCACTCACTTGCCTGCTCTGCCTGTACTCTGCAGTAGGATTAATTAGCTCACACTCTGGACTGTATTAACATAGTGTATGTGCTTTCTGGACAGGAGCTGACTGATGTCTTGCCAGGTGGTAGCACAGGCATAGAAAGCACGTGACGTGTTTGCATCTTCATAAACACATCTGGAGTGTGATCACATACCAAGGGCTCCACGGGAATGACGGCGTTATTGTGATGAATGCGTTTGTGCCTGGGCTCAGGGTGTGCAGAGTGCGTGTCCTGCAGAGGAGGAAACATTCCAAAAACCAGCTCAATGTGAGACTTGCCTCACTGAAAAGTAATATTGAAATGAAGGTTCCCAAGGTCACGTTGCTGCCTGCCATGATATTTTGGAATTTGAAGGAGTCTTTGTGCCTAGAATTGGAATGTTTCTGTTCCTAAAACCCGGGCTCCTTGCAGCTGGGGAAAGGAAGGTGTCCAGGGACTGTTTCAAATACCATACTGCAGTGCGTAATCTGCCAGTCCTCGTTTCATCTCGTACCATTGATGTAATGAGCTCTGATCCCTTAATTTTTTCTTATGTCAGTGACACAGAGGAGTAAGACACAATCCCAGGACGGAGATGTTGCTGGCAGTCCATCCTGGGAGCTAGCTTTGGTATCGGAGGGCACCAGAGCTCTCCCTGCTACAGAACCTGGCGTACCTGCATGCTTTTCTCATCCCATCAAAGGGCCACAACCAGGATCTGGTCAATCAGCGGAGGATTGTTGCTGAATCATTTTCAAATCAGCAAAAGCCAATAAAATTGTATCATTTTCTAGATCTTGAATTTGCTGTAAGGAGGAAGGACTGAAGACCATAGGTTGACTGTTTTAGCACATCAGAAACTGAAGCCACAAAGTTTTGATTTTGCAAAAATGTGGTGTTTGGGACTCTTGATGTGGCACCAAAGGAGATGTGTTGCTGAAAGGCCTTTCCCCAGTGCTGGGCTGGTACGCAGGCCAGACACTGCCGTCTCACCGACCATTCAAGTAAAGGGCTTAACATACAACAGCTGGATGTAGCAGAAACACGGCACTCGCTCTCGGTGACATTGGCGTTCCTCAGGAACCTCTTAAATACAGGCCACAAAATAGCATTGGGGAAAGTCCTTATCTGCTTTTCCTACCTGTCAGCTAGTCCCTCCAAACGGAAATTCTTAATTTTGTTGTGGGCATTCATCAGAGTTCCTTTCCTGCTGTGGCATAATGGTGCGTTACTAGTGAATTTTAAACCTTGATCTATTTTAAAATAGTAAAAACATTCAAAATTGTACTGTATCAGTATTTCTTCACCTGGCTGGAAGCTTTCTTGCTTTGCTTTTTGTTGGTTCAACCTCCTTAAATTTATCACCTTCAGACTTTCAAAATTCCATCCTGAAGAGGCAAAATAATATTTTACATCATTTTTATGAAGTAAAATGAGGTGGTTTGGCTTTAAGTAGAAAAAATAACCCTGCTCTTCTCTCCAAGGGGATTTTTATATTCCTTTTCCACATTGAATTGCACTGTCCTCTAGTGGATATTTTAAGCAATTGGTTTTGTGTTTATAAATCTTTCATACCACTCTGATACAGTAGTTTTAATCTTTATTTTCAAACAAACCAGAAGTGTTATCTGATACAAAGAGCTACAGAATTAGAGTAATATTTCAAAACTGGAAAAGAAAAAGTTACATTTGACCTGCAGTCCAAGTTATAATAATATAGAGACATTTAAAATGCTTGTATCTGTCTTACCAGTTGGAGCAGAAAGATATAGAGCGAAGACACTAGTATATGGCATCTGTGGTTTATTACATTCTTATTATATTTTACTGAGAGTTGGAAATAATCTGCTTCTTTCACATTGAAATGAATTTTGTAAACTGTGAATGAATGAATATGAATGGATGGATAGTAAAGACAAGTGGAATAATAGGAGGGATTAAATGCACCTTATTAGATTCAAAGTGAAGAACTATGCATCCCATTCTACCCAGCGATTTGTTTTTTTCCTTAGTATTGCTGCGTACCTCTTAGAAGGCATAGGGAATAGATCTTTGGGACACAAGAACATTTCACGTGTAATCCAGGCAAACTCAGCCATCTCCAATGGGCTTGGAAAATGTCCTCACCTCTCTGCCTCAGTGTCTGTGTCTCTGAAACAGATGATAAGAAGACTCACTTTCTCCCTGTCACACTGGAGATTTCTTTCTCAATAAAAGCAATGGGCAGCTGCTAAGAAGTTGAGTGAAAGTTCCTTGCTTACCCATAGCTCATTAAATATATGCTCTTGGGATTCTATAATCCTGGCAAAGCTGTGTTCATGTAAGCCTATCTTTCCTTGCACATCTCTAAACTACAGCAGTTCTTGATGCTCAGCTGTGGGTAAAGGTTCCCACAATCTTCCAGCTCGGTGAGGAAGAAGCTCTTGCATGTCACTGTTACGAAGGCCAATGGATCTTCGCAAGGCCAAACTGCAGCCTGGATATCTGATTTTAGAAGTGGTGAATACCCCTCTCTTTACCTGGGATTCCATGGGAGTTGAGGTGTTAAGCATCTCTGAAGATCAGAATGGGAATATAAAAGTCTTAAGTGACAGTGCTTGTCAGGCTTGTGTGTATATTTGCAGTGCTGGACGTCTGGGTCCAGCTATAGGTTACAGCCTCTTTACTTTCCCTCCATGATCTGGGAGCGCACCTGCATCTTCAGCACCTGTGTCCCAGCATCCTGCAGCGAGAACTTCCCCACGTTCTTTGATATGCTTGAGTGATTTGAGATACCATCCTTCCACTCGTGTTTATTGTATTGAGGGAAGAAGAAACAAATACCTGGCAGCGTGCTGCTGGCTTGCTTTTATTATTTATTTTCTGGCAACTTAATGGTTTAGTTTGGTAAAAGAATGTGGTTTTGCAGACACAAAATTAGACTCTGCTGACCAGAAGGATTGGGAGACATGATACATGTTTTAACCTCAAAAAATTCTAGAAGCCTCCATGCAGGAACATGTTTGCCAGCTGTACCATGCAGACCCACTGACTTCCACGTAGATGTGACCTGTGGCATCCTGGAGAAGAAAATTCGACAAACATAGTCTGCTTGATACTGTCTGGGTACACATTTGGCTGATGAAAGAGTTAGGAGTGGTCAATAAATGAATTTAGTCAGCTTGAAATGTAAAGCTGGTTTTTTTTCAGATTTCAATCAAAGCAAACCAAGCAAGTTCTTTGCTAGTGTAGCTTTTAATTTGCTGCAAATGTAGTTTTACTGACAGTTGCTGAATAGCTTGTTTTCAACTAAAATACGTGGATCAAGCTTCAGAGCAACAATTTCCAGGAAGGTCAGAGATTACACTGGTGATTTTATAACAATATTTATACTTCGCTGTGTGAGTGTTCATGCATCTGTGTGTGCACGTAAGGGAAGAGATGCATACAAAGTCACAAGGCGTGGATCTGACACTGCTAATAGTTGGAAAACTGTTGCAAGTCTTTCCCGCTGTTGTCAGATGAGATAAAGTGGGGGTTTTTTGAAGGAGCTTCTCATAAAACTACACTAGCAGAAACTTTTATTCTGACATCCAGATCCCTTTAATCATTATGGTTTTGAGTTATTCTTATGTCAGCCATCCTGAAATATTTTGTTAAAACAGGTATTTCAAAACACATATTTAAAAAAACCCCACACCTATGTTCCAGTATAGATTTTCAGTAGTATTCAGAAGAGATCTGTGCTGTAGTCATGGTCTCGGTGATTTAGGCTCTGATTTTTAGTGGACAGTTCACTAGTTGTATTTCTGGCCTCATGTACATAACTAATACTCATTCTGATCCTGAAAGGCAATAGCTAAAGAAGTGGTTTCACAGCTGGCTTAGACATCCCCACCTTATCCCAGGCCCTAACAGCACACTGCAGGTTCTTCCTTGCTTCAGGGCCTGCGCTGGTGTGTCTGCAGGGTCAGCGGGGTCCAGGAGCTGCTTTGGCATCCGCGGCGCTCAGATGCCAACAGGAGCACAGGAGAGGGGTTTGTGGGCAGGGGAAGGGAGGGGGAAAGGCAAGCAAGACAGCTTCTTTGGTGGCTGCCTGTACTTAGGTCATCTTCAAATGATTATGAAACCTCAGCCTAAGTTAATCTGCGTTCATGTTTGGGTTTCTGGTTTATGTGAGATTCAGAGCTTTACCTTGAATGAGGTATCTGCCGTTGTTCAGTGGTACAGCACATCGTTATCCTAAGCCCGCGTAATTCTGCTGTGGTAATAACAAAGGGGGAAAATGAAAGAGAAATAAAAACTTGCAAGTCAAGTTTTTGTCCTCTGTCTTTTTGTGTGCAGAGTTTGCGGTGTTAGGGCGGACTCTGAAGGATATTTAGCAGACTGGAATGCAGTGGCTGCAGACAGTGAGACGTCCTGTGTATAGATTTATAAATGGGCTGTAGGAAAGGTGGAATGCTTTATAGGTGCGGCCTCTATTAATCCTTCAGTGTATGATGATCAGATGTCAGTGTGCATTTTGTTAAGGCTGAGAACATTTTAGAGAAAAATAAGAAGAAAATACAGTAAATGCACACACGCTATATCTGTTTTTTAGAGTGCAGGCAGGTGGGCTACAGCTGCTTCTGCTGTGCGTGAAATGCCCTTGGTTGGGTGAAACCTGGCAGCCTTGTGGATTATGTCGGGGATCCAATGCAATCCTNCATTCAAAGCAGGCTTTGTCAAGGCTCACTTTAACAAAAAGTCACTGTAAATTAAAACTGTTAGTTTTATTAATAAAGCAATATATAGACATAAATATATCTAATTTCTTATATAAAGAGAGAAAAGGCTATCTGTGTGTCTGCATGTATGTTCATGTAGTATTTAGGAGCTGTGGGATCAATGGGTATTCCAGTATTTGCAAAGATTCAGTACCGTATGTAGCATGAAGACAGTGATAAAGCAGCACTTGCTTAGTTTCTATCACTTTTTCTTCCCAGTGTTGGTGCTTAGACCTGGGAGGCTGTGGGGTGTCACCACCATTGACAGTGATGCTTTCATGCTATTGTGGGTTCCTTTCTTTCTCCAGAGTCCACAATCCATTGCGAGTACATTTGATGGTGATTCCACATCTATCAGTTGTTTTGTTGGGTGGACAGAACCTAACCTGTGGATATACTGCTATCTTTAGTATCCTTCATAAAGTTGCTGATATACAAAATAATTCTATAAAGCGTGCTGTTGGGTAAAAATTATTATTAGAACAGTAATGCTATCAAGTAACCTGTCCTGTATCTAGACAATTTGCCCTCTTCTTAATATGTCCAGTGTTCCAAATGCATTAGATACTGAGCATGTTAATATGTAGCTGTTCTGTTATACAATGGGAGGTTTATATTTCTTATAGACTTAGATAATACAGAGGTTGTGCATTCTCTGTGCGCATGAAATACTGAAAACCTTTTCATCTGTCTACTGGGTCTGAATGTTAAAGTTCTTTCAGCTGGAAATGCAAGATCTAGTCAGGCTACAGAAGCATATATAAACAATGTTCATAAATTTCAGCAGAGTTAAAGTGAATCTCAGCATCATTTGGACTGATCTTTTGGCTTATTTGGAAGATTACAATAAAACCCAAGATTGAATTCTCTACCTGATTCAGTTTCTTATTGATTGAATCCTTTTAGACTCCTCTCTAATTTACCAGTGTATTTTTATTGAAGTCAAGCATACAAACATCAATTATCCAAGCTGCATCTAATTTCCTTCAAGATTATTTTTTTCCTTTTGCTGCCAATGGATTAGAAGACCTGATTAGAATTCAGCTTGAAAGCTGAAAAGCAGATCCTTAAATGAGAATGTCTGCATTAGGAATTAAAATATCTGTACTGGGCATAAAATCCTCCTCCTTATCTCTAATAATGTAAACACACTTGGTTAAGTTGATCTGTCACATGCCTGGTTCAATGTCCCTGAATTAGGAGCATGTATTAGAAAGGGCGGAACAGTGTCTGTGGCTTGTCCTGCTGATAGAAGACATCACTAGTGGAGTTTAACATCAGGGTGCTTTGCACAGATATCTCCTTACCGTAACAGTTAATGTAATAAGTGTTTGAAGGGCTCTATTTTTACTTTGTGTTTTTACCAAGAATGTATGCATGTGCACAGCAGTAGGAGCAAGACAGAGAAGGAGCCTTCTATGATTTTACTCTTGGTAGCTTCTACATATTATTAATTGTTGCTCTATTTATATAGCATTAAGAGATGTTTCATGCTTTGAAAAGGCACACGAGAATTCTGTTTATAGTATCAGGACGTGCAGAAGAGTGAGCAAATCTTAATTGGATGACTCCACTGCAAACAGTAAGGGGAGACCAGTAGCAGGGGTAGGCAGCATCCTGGTACGTCAGCACTGGAAAACTAAATGAAAGAGTTGGTGTCTGTTAAGCTTGAGAGGAGAAAATGGGGCTGTGTCCCGTATGGTGAGATGGGAACTGTTCTGGCCACTTTCAGGTGGCACCAGTCTTGGAGCTGGAAGGAGCAGTAGGTGATGAGAGAGGTATCAAGAAGGTGGTCCTATTGCCATCTTTGTTTTACGACTGTTGCGCTAGGACTGGAGTTTGATAGTGCAATGTAAACACTGCATATGCTTATAGTGAGTGGTGATTTTTCGGTCTAGGGTACTGCTTCAGGAGTGAGCTGATTTCTTGTGGGAAGCAAAGTATTTGTTGAGACTTTTTTTTTTTCTTGTTTTTATTGCTGCATTGTGGATGGCAGTATTACTAGCAGTGGTGAGCTTTCAATCTGTGTGTGTGACTGCACATCCCAGGAGTTAATTGTCATGTTGTGTCTGCAGAGAAATATTAAACCTGATTGTGCAGAGCTATAAACGTGCATGACTGCAGGGAATTTTCTTGGTCCTGGTATGAGTCTGGCTACCTGGAGGTGGGCAAAGTGAATCTGTTCATCTTGTGCAATGAGTTAAGCATAATTGCGGTTGACATCATGCTCAAGTGAAATCCAGTGGTATTTCATTCCTTCAAACCTAATCCCCTCTTTATCTTGTCTGCTTTTGAGTCAACATGATTCTGGCAAAACTTGTTTGTGACACCCAGTGAAGCTTATTGTAGAGTACCTGGAATGTTGTGGATTAGCCCCACTATGGAATGAGAAACAGCATAGCTGCGTCTGTATGGAGTCCCCCTGGACTTAATAAGCCATGGTGGGAAGCCAGGTATACGAACTTGGGTTCAATATTATATTGCCTTACCAAGTGGAAAGAAACCATATCTTGCATGTATTAATGTCTTGTATGTTGTGAAAGGTAATTTAATTGTGAATTGGGCGCAGGAATTTCAGTTTCCAGAAACTGATGAATAGCAGTTTTTCGAGGTTATCAATTAATCTGTTGTAATGAATGCTCCTCATTACGTGCCTCTCCTTGTTAATTAGCAGGGATTTTTACTCTTCTTTATCAAGTTAGGGCAAGTATATTACCTTTTCCTCTATACCCCTTATGATAAAGTGCACACCCAGATTTTTTTGTGAAGTGTCCACATGAGTATTTCATTGCATGTACATATGCGCATTCAAACAGTTTTCTGAGCCCCAAAGAATAGACTTAGAATGAAGTTCTCTGAGTACAGAGGTAATGCTCATACCTTCCATAAATGAGAACCTGCCTGACAGAGGGGAATTTGTACCCTTGTTTGGATCTTTTACCTGTGTTTATTTAAAAAACAAAACCAAAACAAAACAGAAACCAACTCCCCACCTGTTTCCTATTCTCTGTCTTTCCTACAGGTGGAAGCAATACTTGTAAACATTTTTGGTGGGATTGTGAACTGTGCCATTATAGCCAATGGTATTACCAAAGCCTGCCGAGAGCTTGAGCTGAAAGTTCCTCTGGTGGTCAGACTGGAAGGTGAGTGCTAACGGTTTCAGACAAAAATCGTCCCTCGGGTGCGCAGTAATCCATTTTGGCTTTGTTCGATCTCTAAGCTCTGAACAGATTAGTCCTACACGATAAGAATGTGTGCAATTCTTCACCCATAGTATGACCTGAAGTCAATAAACTCTTTCCTTACATATGTCTGTGTCCCTGGTCCCAGGTGGTACTTGAAGCAATGAAATTTTGCAATGAAAGCAGTATGGGTTTGCTTGTAAGATTTGCAATGCAAATAGAAATGATTTTGATGCAAGTTTCTATTTACTGGAAGGTATTTCTTTTTCAAATGATTTCTTACTGAATCCATTATTGCTAAACCTGCAGCAACATACAGTTTTCTTAAATTTACTCCAATATCATAATTAAAACAAAGATGTTA
The DNA here is from genome assembly GCA_013398815.1 of Ibidorhyncha struthersii. Taxonomy (NCBI): domain Eukaryota; kingdom Metazoa; phylum Chordata; class Aves; order Charadriiformes; family Charadriidae; genus Ibidorhyncha; species Ibidorhyncha struthersii. The sequence continues at coordinate 298,724 of VZSZ01002344.1, read as the reverse complement.
CAAGCAGTATTTGTGAGCAAGAGATTACTGTTCTTCTGCCCACATACCCAATCCAGCTAAAATCCGTTAAAGAAAAGAAGATTTGGTAATGGTAAGGATTTTTTTTTTTTTTTAGTACATCCAGCATTGTTAAATTGGAAACAAAATAGTATTAGAGAGGTGAGGAAAGGCGCTCTTTGGCAGTTCCTGGCTTTAATGTAATGGCAGTGGATACAAAGTTGTTGTTCTCATTTCTGAGAAGTACCCTGAAGGAGGAAGGGAGATTCTTCTGCCATTGAATGAAAAAGTGCTTTGGTTGAATCAGCACAGCTCTGGTAAATTTAAAACACTTCTTTTTTGTTAAGCAGGTTTGGAAAATAGAGGGGTTTCAGTTTGGTTTTTTAAGGCCTGTTCCTCAAAAACATGAATATTCAAGTTCATGTGTGTGTAAAGGGTGTAAAACATCCTATCACTCAGTGGTGAATGGAGGCAGCACATCCCTTTATGTAGCTGAGATTCAAAACAATGAGGTGGTTTTTAATGCTAAGGTTGAGGGGGAGGAAAAAATAGTTCTAACTACACCAGACATTTTCCTTTTCAAAAAATAAAAAGTCACCAAGACGCATGAAGATGCAGGTTACCCATGAAGCCCTTTGGTTAGCTGGGTACTTCTCTTGCCTTCCGTGGGAAAGCAGGATTTTCCCGTCCCTCATTCTCAGGCTACGCCAGGGGAGACCACGGCCTGTGACACACAATTTTGTCCTGTAAGAGATCTGCTGTGCATTTCCGTGCCCAGTTTAAATGCTTTCCAGAGTGCATTCTTGGTTTACCATGGGTAGCCTTTTGCTGTAGTAAGCGCAGGAAAACTTAAATGCTCTAAATGGATTTTAGAAACAAATTGTGAAAATTTTCTTTGGATGATGCAGCACCACTAAACACCTTAATAGACTAAGTAGGTAGTTTAATATGGATGAAGGAGAGACTGATGGAAGTTGATTAGAAGCAGGAAAGTTTCATAATATAAAATCTCATTGTTTATCAGCTCTAGGCAATGTTAGTTTAGCTTTTTGTCATAGCAAAAAGCTTCTCCTGTCTGTCATAGCATGGCAAAAAGTTTATCAGAACTGAAAGACTTTCTCATCTATTGTAGCTGTTATTTTTTAAGCGAAGATACTGGAAAAGCTTTTCGTTTTCCTTATAAACAAGAGAGTTGCAAGTTGTTTCTTGTGCAGTCTTTGAGACCAGTATAAGAGAAACAAGAAAATCAACTAGCTCATTTTAAACTGCAGTCTGCTAGATCTGCCACTGGGTTTTCTTGACCTTTCTCCAGTATTTTTGATATTTCCATGGCTGTACACAAGTAAGGGTGAATTTTTTTTTTAACGTGACTTCTGGGAGATTGCAAGAGGCAAAGCAGTCCCTGAGCTGAATGAGAAGAGTCCCAGCGCTACTGCAATGTGAAGTTTAGAAGAGGAGGTGTGGAGCAGTAGAGCTTCTGCCTGGGGGTTGCACAAAACCCTGCAGAGGTGACTGCGTGGTGCCTGTTCCTCTTGTGCCTGCGACCTTTATTAGTCTTGTGCTGCTTCATCCACAGAGGCCAAAGCTGAATCGTCAGAATGTCTAACACAGATTTTAATACCAAGATATTTTCTTGGTCATCTTCCCACAATTGCTTACTCTTTACTAGGTTTGTAATAATGCTTCTCCTAGAATAGTTGCTGACTCCAGAGTTGGCGATACCACATTTTCCTTAGGAAACTCTGTCCTAGTATAATACAGCAAACTTTCCCTTTTTGCATAATATTTCTCTCAAAAATTTTTTAATTCCTTCTCTTATTCCTGGTGTTATCCATCAGTTCATACTAAACAAAGAGCTGTGATGTTTACATCCTTCAGATGTCGCACTTAAAAACTGTTACCTTGTAACTCCTGCTTTCTCTGCCTCCTTAATCACCCAACCAAGCAATATATATATACTTGGTTCTTTAATCTTTCCTCAGAAATCAATCCCTATGTATCCTTCATCATCTTCGTTGTACTTCTCTGAACTCACACCAGGTTATCCAAACATATAAGGATTTTGAATTAATAATTAGTACTGTGGAAATAATAAGGCTACCCAAGACTTTTTAAAACATCACCAATAACATTTTACACATCAAAAGGAGAAAAAGGGACAAGCATTTTTTTGGATTTCCATTTTGAACATTTTTCTGACAGAAGTTTCATGATTTATTCCCATAAATCTAACAGATTTGTGACCTGCACTTTAAAGACTCTTTGCCTGCATGCACTGTATTACAAATGTCTTGATGACTAGAGTTTTAATCAGTCAAATCTGTCTTGATTTAGCAGGATTCTGTGGACAAATCTTTGTTCTCAGTTGTATAATAATTACAAGCTGTTTTACCAGTGGATAAAGAAAGGATTACTCTCCTGTTTGAAAATGGTAACTTTATAATTACATGTATTTACTTGCCTTATCAGTAAAGAACTCACCAGATGAGTCGCAGGATTATTGTTGTTTAAAAAGCTCATGGCCAAATGGAGAAACCACGTATTCCAAATTTTATCTTTTACAGATGTAGAAAACTAATGTCTGCTGGTTTTATGCAGTATTTTTCCCCTTTAAAGTGTAATGTGCTTCAATTAAGTTTTGTGAAAACTAACTCGGAGCACTGAATGAAAGCCAAACCTTGTTTCTCATTTATGTAGCTTAGAGTTAGATGAAAAGAGGAAAGAATAAAAAAGGATAGTGAACTAGATGTCCTCTTCCTATGCTAGAAATTTTACGTTCTCTCAACAAATGAATTCTCTGCTTCTCTGGTCGTATGACAAGAAGAATTGGGAGGGATTAGAACTACTTAATATGTTGAAATGCAGCTGGAAGCAAGTTGGCTTTTATTCAAATGTCTAAATCCCAAATTTCCTATTATGTTTTCAGCCATGTGATTCCTGACCTTCTGTGTTCTTCAGAATCTAATGATTTTTTTTAATATATTCAGAAATCTTTTACATACAAGTGCAGTTTTGCTCCATTTTGTATATCTTGCTCACAAATATGGTTTAGTATATATGCCTGTGATTTTTAGTATCCCAAATTGCCTATCAAGAGAGAAGAACGGGGTATTGCAAAGTCACATTTAGAACTTTATTCGTATCTCTTCAGATGTCTTGGGTTTGTTTAAACATTCCACACAAATTTAAATGTGCTTGACTCTTTCCCAGTTCAGATGTAAATGTGGGGCAAAGGAGTATATTAAAATATTATTTGGGAAAAGTTTAAGATAGAAAAGGGCAAATGGCGTGGACAGAATAGAAAGGGTTTAATTGTCTCCTATAAGTGAAAGTTGATTTATTTTTGACTGCAGAGCCAACAAGATATGTGAGCCACCAAAACTTCATAGGTTCCCTAGCTAAAAATCATTACTTAAAGCTTATCACTAGCCAAACCTCAAATCAGCTGTTGGCTGAAGGTTAGCTAGTGATGACCTTTAAAAGTTGTCTCTTATTCTCCAGTACCTCTGAGACCTGAGAGGCTATGAGTTTCCAGCTTGTGGGCTAGCAGAAATGGCATGACCTGGATCCATGCTGGGGGCGGGAGGAAATTTGGCTCTTAATACACTCATCAGTGTAGCATAACAAAGCTGAACCATTGCTATTGATAATGTAGCATGGTCACAACATGCTCACAACAATAATACTGTCAGACGTACTGCATATTATGAAATATTTTGTCATAGCAGAATGTTTTGCGTAGATCAGATTATTTTTTACATTCGTCTTCTATTTCTTAGGATGTACCAAATGTGTGTCACTGTGCCTCCTCCCCTTATATCTTATTTACCTGAAAAGCTAGAAGCAGCATTGCGGTGTCTTGCATCCTCACCAACCATCAGCATTAAACAACCTGATGGTTTTATGACAGTGCAAGTGCATGAATGAACATTATCAAAATCCTGTTGGGTCCCAGTTGGGGATGGTTTATTTCTCTGGTTTTGTTCAACCTGTGCAGTCCTCTTGACTCATTTGTAACAATGTGTGCCAGTATAATCTTACAATTTATAGAAACATGCTTAGATAGAATATTTATTACTAGGATTTTTAGGTAATGAGTTGAACAGATTCGCTTTGCTAGTGAAAGCAGAGATTTCAATGCGATAGAAGTGTAAACACGAGTGATTGCATGTACACAGAGAGGTAGTTTCGGAACCCAAGCTTCAGAAGGAAGATATTTAGATTAAAAAAAATGAAAGTATCTGCTGATAAAGTTATCTTTCCTGTTTTTCCGTGAAGTGTCATTGACAGTAATGTGTGTCAGAAGGAAAAAACTTTTTTTTCTCATCAGAAACCCATTCCTTTAATAGGAGTCAAGTTAAAAAAAAAAAAAAAAACCCCAAAAAAAAAAAAAAAAAACCCCCAAAAGCAAAAAAAAAAAAAAACCAAACAAAAAAAAAAAAACAGCAAAAGAAGACCTATATCCTTCAGTCCTGTGAATTTTCACTGTTTCTCAGTTGGCTGCAGCATAAGGTGAAGGGCAGATTATTTTGATAGCCGGCGTATGAGATTCTGTTTACAGTTCTCTGACACCATCCAGTGGCAGGAGGTTAATGTTAGAATAGTGGGATTATTTATTTGTTTATTTTAACGTCTGCTGCAATAAGATGATACCCTTTGTAGATTCTTCAATGTTTCCAGTGTTTCCTGAATGTTGAATTTTAGAGCTCTCACCTCTGCTTTCAGCAGGATTTCATTATAATTTCTGTATTGTCCATATATCTAAAATACTTATCACAATGGGATAAAAAGCTAGCATTAAAAAAAAAAAAGAAAATTACAGCAAAGGAAATACTTGCTGAAAAATATGTTTAGTTGTATGATCTGCCTATAAAACAGTATTTTATTTAATAAATATAAACTGTACCCTTACTCTTTTGACTGCAGTGAGATTTTTTTCAGCTTTCATATTTTCATTTGTCTGCATAAACTCCCCCCTCCCTTCTTAGTGGACTGTGTTTTGTATTGATTTTGTAATGCATGTTAGACAAGTGGTGCGTAGAGCGATCAATGCAGAGCAGAATAGATCCAATGTATTGTTCCCACTCTGACCTGTTAGTAAATTAATATTGGCCACTTAATGAAGAGCAAAAGTTAGTTTTAAATACTATGTGGCTATCACAAACAGCATAATATTTTTCTCTGTGAGAAATTTCCAGGAAACTTTTTCCCTCTTTCCATTTTTATTTTTTTTCCTTACAACACTTTGTCTTGTAGAATCCTATTTGTGAGATCATTACAATCTTGACTGTTTTAAATGTTTATCACACTATTATTATTTAGAAATAATAGATAAAACCTTCAAGACTTGATGGGAATCACTATACAAATGTGAGGAACTTAACGGAGAAGAGAACCTTCGTAATGCCTTCTGACTTCCCTGTGCAGTTCTGTACTGGCAATTAGCAGCTTCCACATTACGTTCTATAGGATGGTTGAAAAAAAAAATCAAATAGTGTGCTCTTTTTTTGCCCATAACACTCTTTTTTTCTGTAGGAAAAGTCTTGTACAGTTCTGAATGTTACTATGCAACCAAATCCCCCTTCTGTCAGAGATTTCAGATGTCTTCGACCTTCCTACATGAGTCCCACAGTGTGTCCTCTGCATATCGATGGGAAGTGTGACCTCTTCTGCCAGTGCTTTTAAACAGCTAGCAGATGGGGTCCCACATTCCTCTTCCAGACACCTGCCTCTCCTAGCACAAAGCGCTGGGCCTGCTGCGACAGAGATGTCTTTGGTCTCTTTCAGTGCCGGGAGTGGGAATCCTGACTCGAGCACACTGATGAAACAGACTTCTGAATTTCTCTACTTCTGCTCTACATTTTCAGACATCTTATAAAGGCTGCCAAAACCCCCAAATCACCCTTTAAAATGAGCGTACTGAAAGCTGCATAGTAAAGAGTATGCTCCTTGCTTGGTTAATAATTAAGGGTATAATTAGTGTATGGCTCCAAATATAATTAAAATTCATTTTGCTAGGTCTAGGAATTACAAAGTAATTAAGCATTTTGACATGGCAAATGAACAAGGAACTTGATGTGGAGGAAGGGGCTAGAAATGATCCTAAAGAGGATGAGCTCAGGGTCCTGTGCTTATGAGTAGAGTGTGATCACGAGTGTGGATTCCACCTCCTCGGTAGGGTACCTGACGCCAAGTTCTGTAGTGCAGAGCGTATCAGTGATCAAAACTGTCACTTGGCTTTGTTGGAGAAAGCTCTGGAGAATTTGTATTTTCTGTTTGTCTTTTCTTTCAGTGGCCAGTCTGGCCCAAACCATGGCATTTTCCATCAAGAATGAGGTGGAGTAAATGGGAAGGCGATGAACTTGTCTTTTATACATGTGGAAAACATGCTTTTCTGAAATATCTTTTTTAATTTATGTTTTTTTTTTTCCTTTACTGTGCTTATAGTGTGTTGACTAAATTTGAATTCTTTATATATAAAATGGAGCACTTGCAGCAGCAGAGGAGGGAACAATGTCCTGCTGAATGCTTTAGAAATCTCTGTGTTCCCCCTTTTTAGCAGAAATGCGAAAAAGCCTATTCAAGAACAGCTCAAAACCAGTTAGATTTTCAGGATTACCCAAGTGTTTGTCTTTCAATAGCCGGTTTTGCAGCTTTCAGTTAACATGGGTGAATTTTAGTTATTGTTGATTTGCTGACTGCTGATTAGCTGTAGCAGATTGTCACTAATAACTGCGTTAAATCTTCTGAGTGTCTTAAAGGCCTGATAGGTGATCCATTATCTGCTGCTCTTGCTGGATGTCCCGACTGACTCTGGTGGATGTTGGGTTGACCCTTTAATCTTCACAAAGCCCCTTTTGTGGATGCAAGTGTTGTTATAAGATTGCATTGTCTGTCAAAATTGTCAATGAAATTAAGAGTTACTTCTTCCCAGCTCAGTCTAAACCATTCATTGAATGTTGTTAAACTGAAATGATGTGTAGTTTGAAGCATTAACTACTTTTATAGAGATTTAATAGACGGTGCTCATTTATTCATTGATGTTAATTACTAATTATAGTCAATGTTCTTTTTTAGGAACAAATGTTCATGAAGCCCAGCGTATTCTGAATGAAAGTGGACTCCCCATCACATCTGCAAATGACCTTGAGGATGCGGCAAAGAAGGCAGTGGCTAGCGTGGCCAAAAAATAACAACCTGAAAATATTCTCAAGGAAAGTGTGTGTGTTTCACAAGACATCATTCCTGTTTTTATTTCAGAGAGGATTAGTGGAGTCTTCTTAATCGGTCATCAGTGTTGGTGGACTTAATTTGTGATACATGGCAAACTCAGGCCATAGGTTAGGGTTCAGAAATTTTGCAGCTGTGTTCTCGAAAAGTTTCTGTGTCTTCATCTGATTTTGGTAATTTTGTTATTCAGAATTGTAATAAGTAATACTTCACTTCATAAAGCCCTTTTTCTGCTTTCCTTACAAAATTGTCACTGCTAAACTCATGATAAGATACAGTAATTAATAATTGATTTCTATCAACAGGATTGTACTTTAATCAAACACATGTAGTTCACCAATTTCACAATATTTTAATTCAATTTTTTATATGGTAAGGAGTAAACTATTAATGGGTTTATATTTTTTATGGACTTTTACAGTAATGTAAAAAATTGTGCTTACAATATCTATTTTTATTCAAATGAATAATGTTTATTTTCTTTTTTAGAAATCACACATTTTGCCTTAAGATTATTTTCTTTTGTAGATGCCAAAGTATACCTCACAATAGGAAAAGGGATTGAATAGTTGGTATTGAAAGGACCTTCCATTCTAGTACTGTGCCTATAAGCTGGTGAAATGTGATTCATTTTATTTTCTACTTTTTGGAAATGAGGTGCAGTATTTCTGGGTGTAACAGTGCCATACAGAGAGCTCTAGGAGGATGTATCTGCCAGTAAGAAAATGGCTGCTAACTTTTTTAAATAACCTCTTTGATAAGTATGCCACTGCTGTGAGGTTTTAAAATAAGATGAGAATCTGAAGCAGTTTTCTGTCAGGAGCATGGAGTATTCTTCAATTGATTTAACTTCCAAAAAACATTTCTGATTTATTGGGAATAAAACACAAATTAATTCTTCCATTTTTAAAGTATTTGATTTCTCAGGCATCAGTAAAAATTTGTTGAAGAAAAAAAACAACAAACTTTCAGTACTCAGATATTGACCGAGATTTATTTTGATTATTTATTCTTTTGTAACAGTCAAAAGTCAAGCTGTTAGTTACACAAATCATTCATTCAGGGAACAGAAGACAGTACCAAACGGCTTGTGTAACTATAGAACTCGGTACAAATCTCACTCAGCCCAGGAATTACAGGCTGAAAATCATCAATAAATTTGAACAGTGAACAAATGAGTGGATATTATGATCTGGTCTTGTAAATGGGTAGAAAGGTAAAAATTTGTCTAATAAATTCTTAATTGTGATTTTTGAGCAGCTCTAATCAATACCGTGTTCTATTTAGAAAAACGTAAATAATTTTTTCTTGACATTTCCATTAAAACCGTTACATTCAAAATAAATTATCTGCACTAATCTCTGGCTCTTGACACAAATAGTATATATAGGTTTCTATCATCAGTTACTGTAGTTTCTTTCTTCTCCATTCCTTTCTCTACATATTGCTCAAGGAAAAAAATGTATGACCATTAGAACAGCAATAAATATGGCACTAGGTATGTAATTATTGACAGAATGAAGGAGAAGGGCATTGTTAGCAGTTTTTGTGAAGGTGCACAGAAGCACACTGTTTTGAAGGAAGAAATGTTTACCTCACCACAACAAATAAAAAAAGTCACACTCTATTTTATATATTTTAATACTGGAAATAGAAGATTCTGTGGAAGAACTGTTTATGCAATATTGTCACACACTGTATCTAACTTCTGGTCTTGAAACCATTAATTGTGTGTGTACATGATTATTATTCTGCAAAGATTAACACTATGTACACCATTTCATCAAATAAATGTAAAAATGAACCCATTTGATGACTTTGTCTTTTCTATAAAATCGAAAATTGTTTGTCTATTGCATTCTGTGTTCTTCCATCCAGCATTTAGTTATAGGTGGGTGAAATCAAATGCATAGGAATTTAGTTTCAAGTAGCTAATATTGGTATACTCTTATATACGTGCTTTTTATCTTAAAATGTAAATCTTTTTATTTCTATATATATCTTCTGTTGTACGTAGGCTAATGACAGTACATATAATTTTTATTTCTCTTAAGCCATATACAGAATAGAACAGTATAATTTTTAATTTTCAGATCTGGGTTTGTGTTTTTGAACGTTTGGCGTTTCACTTGCGCCAAAGCACTGTTCGCTCTCTGTAACCAGAGGTTCTCTTTCTGTGTCTGGCTTACTTGCTGTGGCCTTGTGAACTGGTTTGGTTTTATTTGCATGGCTCATTTCTCTGTGTATGGAAATGTGTAAAGTTAGTTTGGATCTCCCTTGGAAAGGCATTTTAGTTACATTTTCTGTGATTTTTAGCAGTTATGAATTGCAAGTAACCACAAAGCCTAGAAGGGCTGCTTTTGTCTTTGCTCAAGCATGCAGGGTCGCAACCTGGCAGGAGTGTGGTTTGCTGTCCTCAGCAGTTGTCTGCCTGATTGCTGCCCCCCACCCCAGGGGGGCTGGATGCAAGCTCCGCTCCGGGCAGCCTGATACAGCTTAAACCTAAAAGGCACATACAGGAGAATTGTCCCTCCTGCAGCAAGCGAACAGCAGTGTAAGCAGTGGGTAAGTTCCAGTTAATTCCCTATGTGAAAGTTTTCAGTGGGATTTAGTGAGCCTTTAAATCTTGACATTTCAGCCCGTATTAATAAAGCTCTGTAGGACTGGGCATTTAGAAGGCAAAACAGGAGGAAACTGTTAATGCTGACATTGTGTTACATCTTTAACAAGATACCTTTAAATTCTCACAGCAAAAGTATAACAGCTGGGAGTTCTGCAGTAATGTCCTTAACATGCATTTACTGTCCTATTTGTCAGGCCTGTTCTTCCCTACATCCGGAAAAGCAGCTGGTATCATGCAAAATTGCTGTGGTTGGAACAGCATGTCAGTGCAAATCCATCACCAGACGAGATCCTGAGCGGGGCCGTCCCTTCAGAGCGGAGTCTGCTTCCCCAGTCAAGAGCAGTGCCGTGCCGCTTGCCTTGCCCGGTCACCGTGGGGATTTTCAGACCTGGGCACCCACAGTAACCACTAGTTATTGTGTGTCAGGTTGGCCCAGATGGTTCCCTTGTGCGGAGAGCTGAGCACGTTACTAGCCAAGTGTACTGAGTGGCCCGAAGCCCAGGCCTGAACCGCCTCGCTGGGCTGGAAGACCCGGGAAGTCTGTGTGCACAAGGCTAGGTGCTGGCAAAGCCACGACCTATAGTAAAAGCTGTCAACTTAGTTACAGAAATCCAAAAACCTCCTAGGCTTAGTGCTTTATTACATGATGTGTAAGATGCTACTATGAGATGCTGCTGTAAGCCTCTGAACTGATTGCGAGGTTTCATGCCTTGTTTTTCTTTTTGCTGCCTTTCAGAAAATTGGAATTTCTTTTGAAGTCAAGGTCAGCTCTAGCAAGGGGCAAGCGAGGGAAAGCAGGTCATTGCATGTTTTGATGTATCATCCCGGATTCTTTCCCCTTCCTCTACTAAACTTCCTGGGTTTTTTCCGACTTTTCCACCCACATAGCTCACTCCCTGTGCTTCCTTACTACTTACAGTGTCATCCTCTAAACCGGCAGAGTCCATGTCACTGGATTTTGCTAGGTTTGCATGGTTGGGCTGGCTGGTCTGGAGCTGGACATGTTGTGTGAGCTTCCAGCTGCCTGACTGGGAACTGGGTGTGCTCTGGTCAGCCCATCTGCCAGTGCCAGCCTAACACCGTGCTACCAGCAGGCATCAGTGACGAGGTGCGGCTGGTGTACGCCAGCCTAAAAGCCATTCTAGAAGCCTCTCAATGCCTCTTCCCTAGCTGTCCGTTGCTGTCCTGGCAAGCTAAGACCTCAACCTCCTGCATTCTCCACTCGCCTCTATACAACAGGAGTAAACACAGGAGCAGAAGTGGGCTGAGGAACAGTTTGACTTGCCTGTTAAGGAGTGCCGGGCTCTGAAATGGGGCTGTGCTTCAGAAAAGTTGTAAACTGTTATTTTTGTAAGAGATAAGAGGAGTGAAAAGCATGGGAAAGCTTGACATGCCTTGTAAAGGGCTGCCTCAAAGAGAGAGAAGAAATACTCTTCTTGAAGGAGAAATAGCCTTTCTCAAGTCCAGTGTGGACAGGACAAGCAGTGAGGAGCTTTGACTATGGTAAGGGACATTTAGGTCAGAGTTATAGCCATGAGGTAAGCCAAGGAACGGGCTGTGAAATCATCAATGGGTGGGTTTTTGAGTTAGATGAGCATCCGTCAGGGATGGCTTAAGAAGAGTTGATTTTTGCCTCAGGGCAGAGGGATGGAGGAGGTGACCTTCCAGCCTGATCCGATAGGATTTAATGCTTGTTGGTAAAGTTTTGTTTTCTTATTTTCTTCCTAACTTGTAGGTACAGGAAGGAAAAAAGGACAGATCTGGTGGATTCTTGAAAGAAACTGTTTTTAATTTAGTCGCCAAGAATGATCTGCAGCTGCCAGGGAAATGAAAAGCAGATTATGCAAACTCAAGACTTTCCCTAACAATGGGAGCAGTGTTATTGCAATGCATAAAAGGCTGAGCAGCGAATTAGGGGTATCTATCAACTTTAATATGTTTAATTTAAAAGGGAACAGGTTGCACCAACAATTTTTTTTCTACTTAATGAGGCCCATTCATAAGTAGAATAACAGGATTTGCCTGTCACCCAGAGGAAATCATGGTATGTGTATTTGTACTTTGGTGCAAAACTTGTGTTGATCACAGTGATTTAAAACTTTTTTCCAGCCCAGCTGCAGTCAGTTTGATGTCAGGATCCTTTCATCCGGAGACAGATGCACCCTTGGTAGAATCCTGAACATGTCTGTGTCTTTGTTCAGCCTCACAAAGTACCAGCTAAAGATTAAAAATAAAAGTATACATGGATTATTGCCTGTTATTCCTCAGGGATAACTGCTACGAGATAAGGTTTGACTTATCCGAGACTGCAGAAGGAGCTCTAGTGCATATGGGAATTTGGCCTTTTGCATTGCCCTATTCTGCTCATGTTTGTGGGTGCTGAGTGGTGTAGGGACAGTAATAGTAGAACATTGCATAGCACATGATGCTCCCCATTTCCTCGCGTCATTCCTTTTCTATAGGACTTAGAGCACTGAAGAGGGAAAAGTTTTTCTGTGTATCTTGGATCACAGTGCCAGGCTGGAGACAGGACTTGCCTTCGTTCTGGATAGATGCAGGCTGCTTCCGATGAGCTACCCTTTCCACGTGCTGTTCACGTAAGTACGAAGTGGCCTTTATGAGCGGGCAGAGGGAAAAAAAATGGAGGGAGCCCACAGGATTGGATGGGGATGGCAGGTGGATCCTCCCTGGGCCTCAGGGAAGGCTCTGCTCCACATGTCTGTATCTCTTACTGCTTGCAAGGAAGAAGCTCCACATTGGAGGTGTGATGGTTTCCCACCTCTGCCCTCCTTGTGTCCTTGGCTTAATCCCACATCTTCAATAAGGAGAAAGCAAGATCAATGCCACGAGGACATGCCCTTCTCCCATCATCTTGGCACAGGAGATGCATCATTCTGGACCTCCTTGTGTCTGCATAGATGGGGAAATAGCCTGGACCTCAATTCCCAATCAAATCCCGGATGATTTGTAATCAAATCTAACAAGGATAGCCAAGCCCGGAGAGAAGGAAGCAGCTGACAGAAATAGGTTACTCTGTGAATTGAGTGCTGTTGGGATGTGCAGCATGATGGGATTTGGAAACTGGGTCCTCTGTATTTACCAGAGCAACTCTTCCGAACACACACATGCATACAAGCAGGCCATCGTCAAAGAGGTGACAGTGACAAAGTATCAGTAAGTGAATCTGGGAAAGGAGGGCTCAGAGAGATCAAGTGTAAGAGGTTTTGCATTTCTCTAGATACAGAGATGGGAAAATGAGAAATTTGATCTTTCTATTATAATCGACATAAAGAATTGCAGGTCAGCAAAAGGCCACACAGCTAAACAAAGCTGTTCCCTTTAAGTTTATTTCAAATGTCTCTTTGCTTTGGCACTGTGTCCTTCAAGACTTTCCCTCTGTAATTGCATGTGGCAGCCTCTTTACAGCTAGATGCCGATTGCTGCTCTCCAGCCGCTCCAAAACAGAAATAAAAAATAACAGGCAAGAAAGGGCATTGCAGCAAGTACTTAGGAGAGACGTTCCTACTTTGTTTCACAGATGGGTCAGTAGAGGGGTTTAGAAAATGCCATTTTGTTCATGAGTGCTGCTCTGTTTGGCTCCATGACCGAACACTGGCCAATACTCAGCGGCTGAGTCCCCATAATAAGTCTCCCTTTTGGTTCCATTAAACGACTTTACCCTGCAAGGCAGCACAGTTCAGGAAATAAATGCTATTCGTTGCCCTGCCTTACCTGGGCTGCTTGCTTAGCAAAACTGACCTTTTGCCCCAGCTACGTGGGACCAGAGATTTCATTCAAAGGCTATTGGCAGCAGAGTGGTCTTAATCTCCTACAGCTGTAATATCCTGGTCTGTAGGGGAGCCAGGTTTGTGAAAACAGACAACCTGCAGCTTTGGAGGGATTCATGCTGTGTTTCAATAGGAGAGCAGCAGCGCTGCCATTGAACATCAGAGGGTTTATCCTCCGTCTGCCACCAAGCAATGGGTAAGATGGGGTTTGCATAGCAAATGCAGACCAACACGGGTCCTGCCCTTATGCACTTCTCTGCCATGTACGGACAAGCTCAAACTTTACTATGAAGGTGTAAACCCTTTCTTTATCATTAGAAGATATCAGGCCTAAAATCCTGTGCTCCTGCATAGGTCGTTAGGATGTGCTTGACTCTGAAAAGGGTGCCGGGGAAGCTGGTTGGTGTTGGCAGCTCTGTGCAGGGAGCTCCTAGGGATGTTTGGGCAAGCCGAGTTGTGAACTTGGCCTCTTTTTTTTCCTCACACGGGGGTTGATGGGGTGTTTTTCTCACTGTCTCTTTTGGTTTTCCATTTTCTGAGGGAAATATGAAAAGAAAGGCTTTTTAGGAACTGACTGTAGCATTCCTAGGAGCGTTCCTGACTGATGTCAATAGAAATTGCTAGGACTGGCCCAAAGAAAACAGTATTAATAGGAAGTCAGACAAATTCCCATTCACTGAAGTTCAGCTTCATTGACTAGCATTGCTTAGCCTAAACCCCAAGTTCCTGAGGGGCTGGAAAGCCCTTAGTGCCAGTGGCTTTTTCTACTGTTTTCTGAAGTGCTTTTCCCATATTGTGCAGCAGGAGGAATAATACTCACATGTGAAGATGTTAATCCTCTTTGAGTTGTGCTCTAAACAAGCATGTGCGAAACACAGGGAAAATGAAGCAATACATTATTTTGCATTTAATTTTCCATAACTGTTGTCTTGTAGCCCTGGTGAAATGTTTGACATAACACACCTTCACTGCTTGTCTGCTGAACATCTGGTAATCAGTCCTTAAATTCACTTCAGAGAATACTCAGAGCAGAAATTTTCTCAGACATGCAGAATGTCACTTGCAGGAGAACGAAGCATTTTTCCATTATCACCATGATGGGTGCAGGGTACTGCTGCTCTCGTGCCGATGTCCAGAACGCTGAGTGCTTCCTCATCAAGACAAAACTTTTGAGGACAACGGCAGACTAGAGTCAGTGTCAGTTCTCCGTGTGTACAACTCAACCTTAGAGCTTCAGTCCTATTGATTTCCTTAACATTATCCATCTATTGATTTTTCCACTATCCTCTGGATTATACCCATTGTAGAAACTGCTGCTCGCAAGCCTAAAGAATTCTTGCTGTCATGCTCCATCTGCTGAAGGCAGCTTGTTCTTGCATGACAGCTGCACTGGCTTTTCTAGTTGGGAAATTCCCATCTCCATCCTCATGAGGCTGCCCTTTGAAAACGGCACGCTTTCAGAATACACGGAGGGGTCTGCCAGAGCTGTGCCTCCTTCTAACGACTGATTTCCAAGTTTCATCATTAAGCTTGAGCTTTTTCACATCACAGCTCGAGTTCTGCCCTAGTAGTTTCCAGATCTTGCACAGATCTGAAAATGCAGCAATGGCAGCCAAACCAAAGCCCATGCTTGCAGCCTGTACAGCAGGACTTTTAAGTACGGTCCCTTTTATTCTGCTGTCTGTTGCTGGTGCAACAGAACCACCCACACGCTGTGTTTGAGTCTCTTCTAAGATGGGTACTAAAAGCAGGTAATTCAGAAAGTGCCTGTGTCACTCCCTGCCTTCAGGACCAGCTGTGTAGTATCTCTACGGACATCCCAGGCACCCCATCCCTAAGTAAGTATATGGGGTGAATTAATGAAACATTAATTTGGCAACTCACAAGTAGGTGCTACTTTAACGGTTTGCAATAACTCCCTTTCCTCTCCTCATGTAGCAATACTGTGTCTGCTCTAACAGCAGGGAGAGGTGGCTGAGACCCACCATGGCTGTAAACACCTTCTATTTCAGGGAAGCTGAGCTGCCTCTAAACTGGAAATGTGCTTGCCAGGCCCTTCTGCCTGATATTTCTACAGGGTGGATGATGGAGACTGTGGAAAGACGCCTTTTGACTGCGTCCTCTGGTTGCACGTCTCAAATCCAGTCTCTGTGGAATATCTCTGCTGTAGTAAACCAGTGTTAAAATTGAAGTGCGTTATTGAATGGACATAACAGGCCTTTCAGCTGTGGCAGTCAGAGAGCAGAGTTTACTCTGAACACACTGATAATACACCAAAAACATTTTGGGCAAATATTAGCTAAATCCTGACATGTTTGCAGCACACCATCAGGGGTAGCAATGGAGTTGTTAATGGGACTGCTTGACAGATTTTGTGACCCATGCAGTCAGGTGTAATACAATTTGGTGCATTTGCTGATTGGAAATGTTTGTCTGAAAGCTTTTAGCAGAAATTTTGTTTCTTGGTAAAATGAAAAATTTGAAGCATGAAAAAATGGTCGACATTTAGATTTGTTCGCAACTGAACTCTCACAACTGATTTTTGGAGCCAAAGGATCCCTGGAAGATTCCTGCTTTTCCTTGTAGTATACGTAAACGCAATATTGTGAAGAAACTTTAATGGGTAGGATTTTTCTACACTTTCTCTCTTCAATTTTCAGTCAATTACAGAATCACAGAATCACAGAATAGTCAGGGTTGGAAGGGACCTCTGGAGATCATCTAGTCCAACCCCCCCGCCAGAGCAGGGTCACCTACAACAGGTTTCTGTCTTTCCCCAGAAAGGACAAAAGAAACCAGACTGGTAAAACCAAAATAGCTTTCTAATTAAATTCTACTTATTAATTAGGCACAGTAAATACATCTGTAACAGTGTAATATTTCATTTCTCAGGCCTGAGCTACGAGTGGGAGTGCGGGATGAAGGCTGCCCTCGCAGCCGGAGCGGCCCTGGCGTTTCTGTTCCGCTGGCTGTGGGAGGACTCTTGGCGGTGGGAGCAGCTGCTGTGGCCCCTCGGCTCCCATCCCTTCACTGCCTCTCCAGACTGGCTGGATGCCAGCAATTAGAAACTAATTGAGAAGCTTTAAAAATGCATCTCTTCCCCCTTCCTTCTGCTCTGTTTAATCCTCTAACAATCCCCATCAGAGTTCTTCACAGGGGATTTTGCTCCGCTTTACTCTTCGCTCAGTGTTTGGAGTTAAAGCAGGTATCTCAGCAGAGCGGGGCTGTTTGGGGACCCAGGAGGGACTCACTTTTCTTGCTGTCTTCTCTGCTGCTCCGTCATCCTGGGCAGTCCCTGTTTTTGCATAAACTGGGATGGCCCCTGATTGCACGAGCACATCCAAGTCCCAGAGCTAGTGCACTTAGTGAAACTGGTGTAGTGCCTGCAGTGATTTTGGTGGTGTGGAGATCAGGATATGGGTGTGTGAGAGCAGGTAACCCTGGCAGGTATTTCTGTGCTTTTCCCTTATCTCAGTTTAAAAATAAAACCTGTCATGATTGATAGCCTGAGAATTTCCCAGAAGCGGGAAGACAGCAGCTTCATCTCCCCCTCACTGACTTCTGGCCATTTCTGGATGCATGATAAATGGATTACTGCGTCCTTTGCCTGGCAGTGAGGAACCCCTGATCAGTGACCGAGGGCCGACTGTATTCAGCGTTATTCAAACAAGCAACACTGAAGTCAGTCGGTGCCCAAGAGAGCCCAGCGATCCTCTTCTGGTTTGTAAGTCTTCCGCTGACTTGTAAGCCATTCTTTCTCCCCATCAGTGCCTGGTGATAGATGTTTATTTCCCGCATACAGCAGGGTGTGAAGACGGTTATCCACCCCCTTCCTATAGCTTCTTCCCTGGCTCTGTGCCTCCTTCCTGCTCGCTCTGTCTCCTGGCATCCTCCTGGTCTTTTTTTCTAGTCTCCAGGTAATCCAGAATACCAATGGAAGTCAGGAGTGTGGTAGACCTTTGTTTTCATACTTAGACTTTGCTGACTCCATGGAGTGTGGATCAGACCCCATGTTATCGCTGTCACAACTCCTGTCGGTTTAGTGAGAGTTTTGCCCAAGGAAGGACTGTAAGCACAAATACTTTAGATGCCCGGTAAGTAGAAAACAAGAAACTGCTTTACCACTTAGACCCAGCTGCTCACTAGCAGGAGAAAGATGTTTGGAGCACGTCTTGAATGCACAGAACAAGCATGGCCACCCCCCGGCGTCCTCCTCCTGCCTAGGGTGGCTGCACAGAAGTGCCTGGGGTTGTGACAGAGCAGCTTTATGTCATTTTGCTTTTTCCCCCGTTTGTTCCAGTTCCCCAGCCCATTTACCAGAGGAGGACCTGCTTCCACGGGTTTAGTGCTCACCTCTGATAAAGCTCATCAAGAGATTTATGAAAGTAAAGTATTAAGATCATAGTCTGTCAAATGTCAATAAGCAGAATAAAGAGCTCAGCAGAGCAGTTATAGAGATCCAGCAATTAAAGCATTTGATGAAAGTATTTTATTGGAGTGTATATTACCATTTGGTCCAATTATTCTGCCATTAAACATTAAGAATAATTGAACCAAATGGTGCCCAATAGAAGGAATACATCTGCTCTGATTAATTCCTGCCAAAAGGCACTGGAAATCTTAGTACAAGCATTTTGTCAACCAAGATAACAGTATTTTTCTCTCCAGCTGATAAAGCAGAGCTTTTGAATCTTATTTATGATGTATAAATTGGCTAATTTGTTACCAATATCAAACAGCCCATAAGAATCAGGCAGTGTAATAGCTAACAAAATACTGACAGCTTCATCACTTGCTGACTGCATGGAGTACAATATATGCTCAATTAATAGAGAGTGCAATTATCACAGAAACCGGGAGCAGGAACTAATTATACAGAAGCCAATCAAAACCAGCCCAAAGCAAGGCGGGATGTATTTCAAGAAACTTGATGGTGGGTTTTTTTTTTCCTTTTCTTTTTTTTTTTCTCTCATCTCCATATTGGTCTTCACTTCATGAGAGGGAAGGGGATGTGGCATTAACAAGAAGAAAAAGTCAGCCAAGAGCATAGCCATAATGCTACAAGTGAGCTCTAGCACAGGTTCCAATTTCTGTATGAAACAGAAAATCACAGTGTTTTTCTGTTTAAAAACATTGCAATTATGGTATAAGTAGGGATAACCAAAACACAGCTATAGCAATTATTTCCCTAAGGTGTAAAAGAGACTTGCAGACAGTGACGGATGGGAACACTTTTGAAGGAAATTTAAGGAGAAAATAGCATCTTGATATGTATTTTGAAAAAAATGGTGCAGTCAAGGAAGAATCTTTTAAACCCCTAGGAAGGGCAGCTTTTAATTTTGGGATAAATACAGCACTGGCTTGTTAAATTCCTGGTGGTCTCTTAAGTACTCAGTAGTTGCTAAAGTAAGAGGTCATTCTGCTTTTTTCACTTAAGTTGAAGGAAAAAAAATCTCTATATAAAAAATATTGATTTAAGCTATTTTCTTTGGCCTTGCTTTCCTTTAGCTCTCATACCTTGGGTAATGTTGGTCAGTCTTGGAAATAAGTCTAAAAATGGAGAAAAAAAAAAAGAAAAATCCCACAAGAGGAAAATCATGTGTAGGGCCAAGAAATTTCCAGTGTTTCAGATACTGAAAATATTTTGAATAATCCCGGTTATGTCCAGTAAGTAAAATGAACATTCCTGACCCTAGAATTGTTTATATTTCTATTAATGGGGGGTTTAATTACAAATGCTAATATCTTTTACACACTACCACACTTAGAGGCCACAAAAATAAATACATTATAAAGCAAAAAAAGAACAAAAAAACAACCAACCCTGAAGCACCTCAAATCCATAATCTGGCACTCACAGCTAACCTTCTGCTCAGAAGAGTCCTACCTAGAATTAGGAAGCAAAGTGTTTTACTCATAGGTGACCGGAAAATGTGGTGTTTTTTTCTATGAGAACAATAATCTTCATTTGAAATACTGTGGTTGAAGATTTGTTTTTGCACTTCAAGACAAATGGCCATTCAGAATGGATGCTTTTCACTGAAAGTTAGGAAATAACAGTTTATACTGAAAATAAAGGAATGTAGTGCTGGTTTTGATTGATTCACATGACAAAACCTGAGCTGCCCTGTGGCACGGTCAACATCTATTTTTTTCCTGGATGTTTTCGGGTTTTGATAAGAAAACTTTGGATGCACAAATTGTAGTCTACCTATGATGCTGCATTTTGGAAGCTGTTCTGTGTACTTTATTGGAAAAGAAGCTGCTGGTCTCCAAGGGATGTCAGAGGGAGGGGGAGTCCAAAATTTCTTTCAGGGTTGGGTTGGTTTTTTTTTAATTTTAGGCCAGAGTTATTCTGAGATTCTGGGCTTGCTGCAAAACCTTTTAGTCCACAGCCTGCAGTTTTGCATCCATGTGTTCTCCGCTTGGTGAAAAACAAGGTTGTTTACCAGTGGAAATGATCAATGGCTCCTGCAGGCCTCGGTTCAGCAAAGACATCCCACTGCAGGAAACCACTTAAGCATGTGCTTTGCTATAAGCAAAGATGGAAGACAGAAGTTGTGTTCCCTGACAAACGATGGATGGATGCTGATGGTTTTGTTAGTTCATTTGTCCTCTGAGGGGTTTATTAGACTTTCACCTACTTCCAGCTGTATTGCAACAGAGACCTGCAGAGGAGTTTATTGCTTGCATCCCCTCAGAAGAGATGTGCCTTGTTCCCCTGTGTCCAGTTCTGAGTGCTGTCACCCAATGCTGCTGCTTTAGGATTAAGCCCCGGGTCTGTTTGTGCTGGAGAACTGATTCTGGTTTAATACTTGGTGACCCGATCTGGTGGGGGGTCCCCTTCACAATATAGGGTCCTCCATTTTGCAGCACTCCACATATTCCGGCATCCCTCAAAGCACATCCACAGGGGTCAGTGATCCTCCCAGTGAGCTGAAATATCTGGTACGGGTCCTGAGACAACTGGGGTTTGGAAGATAGGATTAGTGCGGCCCTGTGGCTGAGAATTAGCAATTGTCAGCACTTGAGTGGCTTAGCCTGCATGCATGCTCCAAAGAGAGAGGAGCGCCAGCTGGCATGAAACCAGAACTCACAGGCTTGCCCCGCTGCAATGGCAATGAAGGAGCTCAGTGCCTTGCAGAACAGCTCTGCTGTATTAGTTAGCACCATCAGTAGTAGATACAAAGCTGGGTGGATGGGCAGCGCTGCTTAGTGAGAAAGGCACTGAAATGTTGTGCAGGAGACCTGTCTTTTGTTCATGACTCCCAGCTGGTCTCCTGGGGAACAAGGACAAAGAAACTTTTTATTTCTTTGTACCTCGGTTTGCTATCTGCCAAAGGACGTTGGTTTCTTTTGTAAAACCTAGGGCTGAAGAGTGATATTCCTATTTACTGCTGTGTGAAATTCACCATTGTTAACTTACTCAATATCATTTGTCAATGATTTAAAAAAATACTCTGAGTGGTTGCATTTAGTTTCTTCAAGCCTTTGGAGTTGTGAAGCCTTTTCAGTTTCTCTGACAGCTATTTAAATCCTGCTTTTTTCAGTTTCTGGTATAAACTTCCAATGCAGAGAAATGCTGGCACGCTAGGTTAAATAGTTATTTGATGCTCAATATCTTTGCACTTGCAAGTTCTCCAAAAGCAACCAATAGCACTCCTCTGAACTCCAAAATTGGTTTTTCTCGGTCTATTTATGAGTAATCACATTAATCTTCTTCTCTGGGTCTGATAATGATAGTACAGCATACTTGTGCTCTTTGTGAGAAGCAGATTATCAGAGCAGCAGGGAATGTCATGTATGCTAATGCTCTGAAGTGTTGAGAGCCCTGGTCTATCTCTGCCAACACAAATTCTAGCGTTGCTACACTTTGCATGGACTATGAGGCTTGCAGAGTTGAGAGGATTGGGAAACCATACTTAAACCTTCAGCAAAATGAAAAAGAGTATTTCCACAAACATTTCTCACTTTACCTGGCTCCAGGACGCTGCTGTCCACGTTGCATTCAGCATACAGAGGTCCCCAGGGCTGGCTCAAGGCTCCTCTGCAGACAAAACCAAAGGAGAGGTGAGATTGTGGCTGGGATGCTTAGGTATAGGAAGGGGAGAAGTGCGCAGAGGAGACCTGCGGTCAGGGAAGAGAAGGCAATGAGTGTTGTGGGGGGATGCTATAACTGTTCTTTTATTCCCAGTGCAGCTCAGAGCTGGTCTGCGCAGAGTTGTTCACAGCTCAGAATTTGCAAAGCAGGGACTGGACTTTGTTTCCTGACTTGAAAATAGTATTTCACTGGCATGTTTATTGGGTGCTTGCCCTGCCAGCTGGGAAGAACCAGGCAGGGCATTTTCCTGCCCAAACCCCAGTTCTACCTGCACATGAGTGCTGCCATCGCAGTCAGTGAGCCTCACTACAAACAGGTGTTAATGCTTTACTGGGTCACAGCTAATGTAAATCTGTAACTGCTTTCAATCAAAAAGGGAATATAATAATTCAGTCCAGATGCTCATTAGCACTGCCACCATTTGTCAAGAACATCTTCTCTCTGTTTCGCGCTATGCTCTGTGTATATTTGATATTCATGTTTCCATATATGTGTCATTTGTTCTGCGGGCAAACCTCTTCCAAGGTTCAGGGCCTTGGCTGTGGGCAGCTAATTCCTTGGGTTGTCTTCTTCTATCGGGACATGAAGATGTATGCTTGATCTATTCAAGTACTAATCAAGGTTTGAATGACTCCCAGTATCGCCTCTGTTCATTTTGAGTTGGGAATATATCAACTGCAGAGCAAAACGGTGTTTCTCAGCAATGTGTCATAATGATTGGTTATACAGGTGTCACAATTCTGCAAGAAATACAGTAAGTTCAGTTCTATTGTCAGGAGTGCTGCCTCATGGGGAGGCATTTGTAACTAAAACTGTTGTTCATTTGCAGAATCTGTAAGAAGAATGAAGCCTTGACTGGAAATATGCTGAAAAGCTGCTGTAATAAATTTGACATAATATGCATGACGTGGATGAATAGATCATTGTTCACTAGGCCTGGCAAATAAAACTGGTGTTGTAGAGCCAGAATTACAGGGAGGGAGAAACATTGTTCTACAAGGCATGCTTCAGATATGAACCAAATCTGAAATAGCTATATATTTCAGTTGTTCTTAAATTGAATAATAAAGGCAGCTTGCTCAGAAATCTTATTGTGCCTTGGAACACACATTGATTTCTTGTTCTTGTGAACTTCTAAGAAAGTTTCTTACTCATAAATAGGAGCACATGCTTTTTTTTTATTCCTTTTTAATGTTATTAAAAAGTATTTAAGAAACAGGTATAAGATACCCAAGAAAGAAAACAGAGAAACAAATGTGTAGTGTTGTACCAGGGAGAGTTTTATGACTAACATTTTAAGTTTCACTGGGAGATCTTGCTCCTGTTCTTGATGCTCTCACAGATTCCCTGTATGTCTTTGGCAAATTACTCATTCTTTTTGGCCTGTGTTTTCAAAAGTGATTTCCAGGTATGATGTTTGGACTTCCAGCTGGGTAGTTGCTGTAGGACCTATATGAAGTATATAAACTGCATGCAACTGTTCCACTTTGGAGTTTGGTACCCTACCATTTATCTGTCTGTGTCTTTCAAATCGGGACAATTATGTCTTATTATGTGTACACACAATTCCTAGCCCAAAAGGAATTCAAACAGTTAGATGATATATAGTATTTAGAAGTATACAAGCTCTCAGTAAAATTACTGCAGCGATAGGTAAAAGGCATGAATTGGAATAGATGGAAACTGCAGCTTGCAAAAACAGGCGGGAAGAGGTGGATAGAATTTAGAATTTTATGGTAGAAAATGGCGATTTTTTGTTCTGGAGATTTTAGCAAGATATCCCTGGGAATGTAATACCACTTCTTGCATGTACAGGACTTGATTCTGCAGCGAGCTGTGGTATGTTACACTCTGCTTTAAAAAGCAGCTGTGGGGCCATCCCAGCCACGTCCTACCTCCATCCATGACTTCTAGCTATGAGATTTAGGGCAGTAGATTTCAAAGGTTTTTAAGTAAACTAGGTTTCGAACACATCTTTAAAGTGTCTGTGTCTTTACTGGGAGCAACTGCATCTTACATGGGTGAGAGCTTTCACCAGACAGCTCTATCTGAACAGGGGTGGCTAGAGGACAGAAAGTATTCTTCCCAAAGGAAGGACAGACTAATTTTGGCCCCGATAGTAGGAGATGCAAAAGCTAAGCAAGCATCGAAGTTGCTCTCATTAAACAGCAAAGCAATTTGCTGAGACCCAAGTGCAACCGATGACATTTGGGGAGAGGTAAGTCATTCTCGGACATCTGGAAGAAGGAATGCACCTACGAAAATGCTCAGGGAGTGAAGGCAGGCACAAACCTGTCCCCTCTTCCCTCCTGGTGCTTGGGGCACGTGTTGATAAGGGACTCTGGGGCCATGCAGCGCTGCCCAGCCCAGACGGAGTGTCATTAATATTCCCGGCTTGCGGCTCTGTGCTGCTTTGACACCGAGGAAAATGAATCAGTAAAAGAGAAGCTTGGTTTTCCTGTTTATTTCTACATTTGGGAGCGAGTTGTGAAAAACAGTTTTTTACCTTGGAGCGAAATTTCATGGAAATGTCCAGACAACAAGAGTCTGTGTGATTTCCCTTGTATATTACAGCTATTAATTTACCTGAGTCTGGGCGGGCAGCTCGTACTGTCCCACGGGTCCCTCAGCCGTCCCTCACCCTTATCGCCAGGAGTGATCTCATCTTTTCCTGCCGTGGGTTTTTTCTGCCAAAATTGCCACAGAAGAAGGGCCTGCGGGGGGTGTTGGGCACTGGCATCTCCTACTGAGCATGGGGTTAAGCCCGTCCCAGGCACAGGTACACCAGGAGGGACTGTGCAGAGAAAGCAAGCGAGGTCTTAGAAGGAGAAATTCAGCAGCATGTGACTGAGATGGTGAAATAGCAAATGCCACGTTCATTGGGACACACACACCCCCCTCAGGTTTTTCTCCCTGCTACAGAGCTGGTGGGGAGCTCGCATCTACCTCAGGCTCCCTGAAGGCCTCTCCTCATGGCAGGGCGCCGGGAGAAGATGGCAGCCAGCCTCACGGTTGCACCGGTGATGACAGGGACTGGCATGGCCGTTGAGGCCCTGCTGACTGACCGGGAGGCTGGACCCAGGCAGGTACGAGAGAGCTGGCGGCCCTTCCTTCCCATCTAGAGACATGGCAACAGTTTCAGTGGCCATGTGGGT
This sequence comes from Ibidorhyncha struthersii, assembly GCA_013398815.1. Classification (NCBI taxonomy): domain Eukaryota; kingdom Metazoa; phylum Chordata; class Aves; order Charadriiformes; family Charadriidae; genus Ibidorhyncha; species Ibidorhyncha struthersii. Next base: position 273,830 of record VZSZ01002344.1, on the reverse strand, counting down.
TGTCAGCTCTGCACTGAGCCACCTTGGGTGAGCGGTGCAGGAGGTAAAGAGGTCTTCCCCTGAGCATTACACCCACAGCCGAATAACACTGTGAAATTGGGTAGATCCTGTATCCATTGGGTAGATCACTTCCATGCCATGCCCCAGTGTGTTTCCTCAGCCTTGTGCCGGTCCCTGGGGAGAGATGGTGACTGCCATGCCACAGGAGGGAGGTGGGAAATGGAGCCCTTCGTGTGGATGCCCGTGTTTGTCTCTGCATGACTGCCAGGGGGAAAAGCAAACCTCCAGCTCAGCGGGCAGGCACCGAGGGTTTTCGTATTATTAATGTCCTGCCTCACCTCTAATTTAATTATAATCAGTTAATGACCCAGTCCAGGACTCATTTAATTGCAGCAAGTCGTACCTTTGAAAGGGGATGCAGACATGAGCCAGGGTCTCTGGGGAGTAAGGGATGAAGCAAAGCTGTGGTGGATTGCACTCCTGAAAGCTGCATCTCCTGCTTTTTGAGGAAAAAGGAGAGGTGTTGGCCCTCAGCACGTGTTTCTCTGTGCCCAGACATGTGTCCAGGAGCTGGAGGAGGCTGACGGGAGAGGTGGGTTTACACCTTTGGAAGATTTAATGCTGCAGGACTGTTTCTGCTTACAAACAAAATGTTTTGGTCTTACCAAAGGGACTAGAAAGCCTTGCAGACAATAACTGTTTGGGAAGCCGGAGGATTGCTGCCCTTGTGCTTCTTTAAAGGCTACCATGTAACCTACCTGTGCAGCAGACACAGGGTAATCAATGTTTTCTCAGCAGCATGGACTGCCTCTTACATGCCCATGGAAAATGGGGAGAGATAAACGTTTTTGCACTCTCACCAATAAGCTGTCTGTATGGGAATGAAGGTCACCTTGCAACAACTCAGAGCAATTATCTGAAGGAGGTTAGATCTCTGTCCTCTGTCTTTATATTATTCTCATAAGCTGCATTTTTGGCATCACTTAGAAGCCAGGAACATATCAAACCCGCATATGTCAAATGCTATTGACATCAAATACCTTTCATCGAGCCCCAAGCCTCTTGGCGTCTTTTGAGCTCTGCACCCAGGAAAGTGGCTTGTCAGAGATGATTTTTCCAACTGAGGAAGCAAGTAGCATAATGAGACAGTGTAGCTTCAGCATACACCTTCCAACTAGTTTCCCAACTGCTCAGAAACCAAACATGAGCCTGCATAGTAATTAGCCCATAAAGAAAGCTGTGGATACGATGAATGTACAAACTGTATTAGCAAACTCTTTATGGCCCCTCATTACCTCCAAATGCATTTCTGTCTGCATTTCCCATTTTCACCAGCCAAGATCATCTAGAAAAGCAAAACAAAAATCCAACTGTATCAAGCAGCGTGAGCACAGTCGCTGCAGGAAATACACCACCCGGATGCGCCAGGTGCTGTACAGATTTGCTCAGCACTCAGGAAAGCTCTCAAGCTGCCTACAGATCCGTTGCTTCTGGACTTCACAGCAATCAGAAAGTGTTCTGTTCCACCCAGGATGTCACCCTTCACAGGTTGGTGCATGCACACTGTGGACAGAGGGAAATGCCCATCAATTCCAGGTCAATCGGGATTTGGTCTTAAATAAATTTTGATTTTTTAAATTCCTCTCTAGAGCAATAGAGGGTGAGCACTGACCTGGGAAGCTGCTGCCACCAAATGCCTCCGTCAGCAAAGGACCTTGTAACACAGTCCCTTTTCTCATGCTGGCTCTTAGTTCCCCAGGTGATGGGAACTGCTCAGCTGAACTGACTTTTCTAGTGTTGTCTGAGCAGGTGAGGTACTGTTATAAAATCTAAACTCACAGAGAGAGGCAGTCTGAAGAGCTGGATGATTGCTGTAAGAGACACCAGGGATTAACTGAAGTAAGTCAAACTTCTTGCTCTGGACGGCCACAGGTCCTGCAACACCTGAACTGCCTATCTTACAGGCCTTTTCTTTTTTTTCTCTGAATTCACATACTTTGGATATTCTAAGCTTTAGTTCTCGTCACAGGTGCTCAAACTAAAATGTCAGAGGAAGAGTTTTCATCTTTCTGTCATGGTTGTTTTTGAGGTTCTTTTACTTTGGGGCTTTTTTCTTATTTAAGCCATGACCCACTTCTGCAAGAAGGAAAAAATGCTTTTCAGGACTTATCTCACCTTCCTCATCTCATCTACGTGATGTTGTGTTCCATAATCATTGTGTTATTTTCTCCACAAATTCAGAATTTTTAATAAGGTTTCTTTTTCAGGCTAAAAAATATGTATATTCACAAAAGCTATAGACAATGGTGGAAGATAAAGTTGGGAAAGGGAATGAAAATTGACACATTTTTCTGGAAATATTTTCAGTCATTCCTGAAAACATTCATTTATTTGAGCATCCAGAAGAACTTGGCTTGGAAGAGTCTTTAGGTAAGTGACAAGTATCAGCAAAAGTCTTTATTGAAGTAATGACATGGAAATGAGTATGAAAACAACTTGACAAATAATCCAATTCACCAGCTACTTGTGTACAACTCGTGTAGAGCTGGTATAGGTATTTTGAAGTGACCTACCCTTTGCTTGAGGATGGATTGAGTGAATCCTAGGTGATGTAAGGTTTCACTGCGAACACTCCTGTTCTCATGTTTAGAAGTAGGGCAGGTTGCAATTAAAGCGTTACCTGCCTGAAGTTTTGCATATTGGTTTATAAGAGCTTTCTCTGGCAGAGGTGGGTTTGCATGTTGTGTTGAGTGTTGTGATCTACTGGACACCCTTACGATGTCCTTGAGGAATACGTTGGGTGTGGAAGGCCTGGGAGGAAGAGTACTTTGGGGCAGTGTATGGATATGGAGTGTCCAAGTGTTACTGGAGGGGATGACAGCGTGTAAGTGCTCAGCTGTCCTTCCCTTGGCGTTAGGACGTCTCACAGCACTGTGGAGGGGGAAAGGCTTTGGTTCAAGGCTTGGGGACAAAGAGGGGAAAGTCTGGGTCTCTATGACCAGCATAAACCAGGCGGTGTCACCAGCACTGCCTGCAGAGGGTAATGGGCTAGGGAGAGCAGTACGTGTCTCATGCATGCTGTTTAGCCCTCTCTGTTCTTTCACTCATAAGCCCATCCCATGGCTCTTCAGCCTTCAGGGTCTATCTTCCACATCTCTCCTCCTCCTTCACTTGTACGTGTGCTGGCTGCACTTCCCCCCGCAACAAAAGTTCTGTCAAACCTTTACCCAAGACCAATTATTTTTATCGTATCCCCAAGCTTTCTATATTGCCACAGCTATAAAATTGTCCCCATGTTTCCCTTGTTTAATAGCAGAGTGGAGTTTCTTTTAAGTCTATGTCTTTGCTTTGCTATTTGATGTAGACTAGAGAGGCATTCATGGACCAAGGGTTTAAAAAGATGCTTTGGTTCTGAGAAAAGAGAGACAACAACATCAGGTTCAAATCTAGAGGCAGATGAATCTTTGCTAGCAGAAAAGCGTGCACATCAGCAAATCCACCTGCTTCCATACCCTGCAGAGAAACAGCATGATGGCTGTGGGATGAAAGGAAGGAAGTTGGGAGACTCCTTTAGCTTCATCTAATGAGCTGTGTGTCTACCAGCTCTTCTTACCGGAAAGTTATGACAAGCAGTAATCATGAATAGAGTAGTTCTATATGATGTTGAATTCCAAGTGCACTCCAAAATAGAAGAACATTTGCAGATGAGGAAGCACAGGAGTAAGGGATAGCTATCCCTGCCTCCTTTCCCTCCTTCCATTACTGTAGCACCTGACACTTCACAGCGCCACTGTGAGTTACTACTGATATTACTCAATGGCTACTATTCCTATACTTCCAAGCAGGACTGTGCAGTATGGAGAGTGTAAGCAGCATGACTTAACATTTCACAGGAGATCACAGCAGAGCAAACACTGGAAGCTGGCTTTCCTAAAAAGCAGATTTAGCAATTAGCACAGAAATTTGTGGATGGATTGTCTTTTGAACTGCCCAAGCCTTAGGCAAAGTCCAAAATGGCTCTAGCCTGCTCCAACCTCTGCAATTGCTCACAGAAACACCTTTTTCATCAGCTAGAACAGAAATCCTCACTTTTCCCACTGCTGCTGTGACCTGTTCATTCATCAAGCCTACTAGAAGACACTTTGCCCTTGCCTTTCCCCAGCCATCAAAGGTACTTTCTTCTCTGCCCTCTTCAAAGCCTAAAACCATAAAGAAATCATATATTCTTCCTAATTAATGTGGTGATTTTTACAGAAATAATTTATGGCTCCGTGTCCTTTACTGCTGTGAGACTTGTATGCTCATTACGTTACTCCTTCCCTGTCTGAGGGAGTTTGACTGCTGATGCCAGTGGTGGCCAGGACTCCCCTGAGCAGAAATGTGCTATTAATTCCCAACGGTGGCATGCCGAGGAGATGCTGAAGAGTGTCTAGCACTGTGGGGTTTTTGGTTTCTCCTGGAGCTTGTATGCAGTACTGGGTGAAGAAGAACTGGTAAGCATGAACCAGCCCTAATGAGTGCCCGGGGTCACTCAGGCCCCTAAACGGCAACATCAGTGAGTTGTCCAAGTCCCTAGTAATTATTGAAAAGATTGCTTTTTTATAAAAATAACTTGTAAGATCTGACTTCAAGCTAAGAGTTACTAATAAAATCTGGGAAGAGCAATAGTTTAATGGTCTGATAAATTAGAAATAATTGTTGTCCCTACTTCATGCTGTTAACAATGATTCAACAAAGTGTGATGTGGTGGAGATGTCTTTTCAGGCATCCTTGGAGTACCTTTTCCCTGGGGTTGTGAGGTTTGTGCCTTGACCCAATACAAAATCTTCACCTGCAGTTACCATACAGTTCCTGTATCAGCCATTAAATGAGTAACACCACTTAAAAAGTAGTTGTGTTCTGAAACCCTCCTTCAAGGACTTGTTGGATCAGTTGTTATTAAAATTGTAGAACAATAGTTCCATGTAATAGACTTGTGCTGGGAGAGTAAGTTGCCCTACTTAATATATTCATAGAAAGCTACAGTTGTAGGTTTCTCTTTCATACAGGTCAAGCAGGGGGAATCGCTGCTGAATCAATGTATCTAACTCCTTCAGTGCCCAAATTTACAAAGAATACATTCCTGCTAAGACTTCTATCTGCTTTTTTTGATTGTGTCTCATCAAAGCAAATTCACATAAGGTGAGCCTTTAAAAGGAGTGATTTTCTGCTCCTCTTGACTACACGAGACATTCAAAAATTAATGAAAGAAGCGACACCCGTCTGGCTTCCAGGGCATCACATTTATTTCTGCATAAATTCTCCCAGGTCAACTCAAAAACAGTTCAGGGTCAAAATCTCATCTAGTCACCTAGATTAAAAACTAATTTCTCTAAAGTATAGCCTATATTGAAGCCTTTTCATGCAAATAAATAGCCAAGGGCCTCATTCTCTCCTTCTCTATTAGTTGTGCATGTCATGAATTTGAACAGAACATTTTGTCCTGTACTCTAATTACATGCATTATAAAGAAAAATCTATTCCTTGCATACATATTATTAGGAGCAGTTCGGAAGCACCATTCCATCAGGGCAGCCGTCATGGTGGCTCATCCTAATATTGACAGTTTAATCTTTTTGTTTCATGTGAGATTAAAAGTCATATGATGGCTGCTCCTCTGTGGAGCAGACGGCGAAGCCAATTGGAGTCAATCCGTGTCTAAGTGCCATTTCTGCTCTGAAAATGGACTTGCAGTTTACAAAATATATTAGGTAATTATCAGTGGTTATGGAAGAATGATAAAAAAAATCTGGGTTGATGACAGAGTAAATAGGGCTACCGTTAAAAAAAAAAAAAACTCATTTTACTCACAGCTGTGCTGCAGTACATGTACACGAGAACTAACTCAGTTGCTGTCTAATGTATTCATATGCATGATCATTAGCAGTTTCAATTCCCTTCGCTTTATCTCACTGGAGAAGGAGAGAGCAACTGATACACCAGGTGGCCACCTTCACCTATTGCAATTATAGTTGCCTTTTATCAAAGGAGAGCATAACCTCCTTGAAAAAATATTGAGAGTTTTAACAAACATAACAAAATATTAGACCTCTACCCTTGTTTATTGCTGTGTAAACCATCCTGAACTCACTTTCAGAGGCGATTTCTGATTTAGCCTCTGCCTTTCAAAATGCAGACTGTGAATAAGCAGTGGTTCAGCTGTATCCATTTTTGGCTGCTCAGTGTGAGACATGATACAAGGGTATCCTTTTTTGAGGACTGGATAATGTTGTCTAAAGATCAGTCCACTCTAAACCATCACACACAGGGCACCCTAGATCACCTGTCACCTGCACAAACGTTGACTAGAATAAATTCCCAACAGATCCTTCACCTCGCTGAGGCCAGGACTGTATCTGGCATCATAAGAAGTCAGCGGTTGAAATTCAGTGTGGGTCTCAGGTGAATATAGCTCTAGTGTGAATGTGAATAACTCTGTGCCTGCAGCGTGTAATATGGGAGTGCTGCCAATGTGTGTGCATATATACCTATCTGTCTAGACGACTGTTGATTCAACTTATTTCTAGCCTGGGATAGCACACGATCTTGGGTCCTGTATTTTGCTTTAAATCACTCAATTTAGTCTTTTTATCTGGTACGTTTCAGACATGATAAATATCCTGCAACTTCCAGTGATGTCCTTAAAAGTTTAGAAAGATCAATGACTGTCCATCAAGAAATTTGGAACTTGACTCCCTTGAGTGCTTTCCCTTGGACAAAGCCTCTTGAAGAGTTTAAGTTAGTATGCCATAACTGCCTTGTTATTGTGAGCGCGCTGTATTTGAGGTCACAGCTAAAAAAAAGCAATAATTGATAAAATGTTTTGTCTCTGGCTGCAATTCCTCTTGGAGTGGATAAAACATAATTATTTTTATCTTAAATCCCTTTTGGTTGAGTGCCAGAGAGGTACAGTTCAGCACAAAAAGGGAATTCAGAACTGTTGAGGATTTTCACTGTGTGAGTTCATAGGCTTTTTTGTTGTGCAATGTCAATGTATACATAATGCAAGCAAGCTAATGGCCCTGCGCTTCAGCATTTGCTTTCCCTTTGAAGCCATGTTTAGCAAGGACTGGCACAATGGCTTAACAGTAGCCAGGGTGAAGGTTTTATTGCACACTGAATGTCGTCTTGCTGGAAGAAATAGTCTGGCTGCAGTTACCCAGCATTAACCTTTCACTTGGCTAAATCAGCCAGAATTGCCAGTGTGCTGTCAATGTTTGGACATAGGAGCAGTAATTATGAGAGCAGGATCATTCCTACTCTCTAGCAGAGTGCAGTCCTTGAGTAAATGAATTGTGATTGGGAAACAATTGGATGGTGGAGATGTTTCTAAGGAGAGCACCTTACTGACAGTATTTTCAAACTAACAGGACACATCCTTGCAGTGCAAATATTGCTTTCTTTTGCAAATGTGAAAGAGTTATTACTTACCGCTCTGTAAGAGGACAGACCTGCCATCAAGATAATAGCAACTTAGTATTTTATTGTGAATCTTTCCACACAGTTTCTGTGATGTTTATCATAGCAATTGCACAGACAACCCATTCTTCATTTCCAGTCTAACTAGATTAAAAGTGACAGCAATATAGAACATGATATTTAATTGCCTCAATGAACACTGACTTCCTTGAGCATGTATTATATACTCCCTGGCTGACACTTTCCAGAGGCATGTGTCATTCTGAGGATCTGCATTTTGGGGTTCCCATGCTGAGTCACTTGAGTTCTGACCGTCTGAAAATGCCTATAGTGAGAGACTTGGTAAATGACTTTAAAATGAAGCCTTTTGCAGGTTCTCTGCTGCGTTCATGGCACAAGCTGAGAAGTTTTTGGATGCTACTGTCAATTCACAACTCCCAGGCCACGTGCAATCAGCATAACCTTGACAGATATTAGCAAAAGAAAAGAAGCAGCGTCTTTCAAACAGACGAACTGTATTACTCTTATGAGAGTTTTTCTCCCATTCAGTGATGCACATCCATGTGCATGCATGTGATTACATCTCAAGGTAGCCTGCAAATATGTAATAAGGGCAAAACAAAACAAAACCAAACCAAAACAGAAAAAAAAATGGTGGTTTTTTTTGTGCTGTCATAATAAGAAGCCTTGACTTATCAATACTAGGTAAGTTGATACTGTGAAAAGCTGCCTTCTCACAAAGATAGGGTGAACATCAGATTTGATTGCTTAGGGAAGATGGGACTTTCTGTTGTTGGAGGTTTTCAAGAGCAAATTAGCCAAGCATCTGCCACTGAGTCTGTGGCAGGATGATAGGTTTCCTTCCCAAAGACATTGGTTTTGGCTGTATGGAAGACCACACTGTTTAAGGGTCCTTCAAGCGTTCCCTTCTCTGAGAGCAATTCCAAATAGCCAAAAGCATGCATAAGTAGTAGGAAATACATTTAGAAATTGGCTCAACCCCTTTTTAACCTGAAGGCCTGGGGATGCCTCTGAGAATAATAATGTATCTGCCTGACATATCTGCAATCAGTGCTGTTGCTTGTGCTGGGTAGCCATTCTGGGTCTCTGGCTGGGTCTCACTCCAAACTGTGCTCCTGTTTTCACATTATGCACACTCATTTCCACACTCTGTGGTAATAATGTACTCTTCTTTTTTTTTGCATATATATATGTATATATATGAAAAATCAATGATGAAGGAGATGGACTACTTCTTCTGTCTGGGTTTGCATTTAAACAGTATTACTCTCTTTTTCTTACTCCCAAGCTGCCCAATCATATCTTAAGATTCATGGAATGGTTGCTGAATGCCAACTCCCTTTTACAAATGCCCCGTAAGTCAATAAATCAAACATATCTCTTATTCATCCCAGACCCTTTAAGTCCTTCTGCCAGGAGAAATTCGATGTATTTGGGAGCCTAAAGCATAATAAAGCTTTCAACTATTTTTTTTTAATGAATTAGAAATTACTGGAGCTATAACTTTTAAAGAGAGCACTGAAATTTAAACTGATGTCCTAAATTATTTGAAATCATACACAGTGTACTACCAGTAATTTCTTTGAAATTAAAAATGACACTTTTAAAGAATGTTTTGATGTCATATGTTCAGGCTGTGCATGGCATGTACATAACACTGTGCAGTTACAAAACTGTTAATAGGATAATTTAATAAATTTCCGTGTGTGTGTTTCTCCCTATATATCTATATCTGATATAGATATCTGATGTCTATATATCTGTACCAGATATAGATACACATAAAAATTTTAATTGGAAAACACTCTCATAGCAGCTTGTCTACTAAGACCTCATTAACTCTAGATGCATGGTACCCCATTTTAGAATATGGATATACAAGCTGATTTTATTTCAAGAGCAGAGAGTTCTCTAAATGTCCTCTAAGATTTATCTGCCCTAGATACTGATTTAGCTTTTGATCGATTTCCAGAATTCCTGAATTAAAGATGCTTTAAACTGATAACTTAACTGCAAAGTAAAATTACTAATCAGAAAATTGGTCCTGTTTTACCTCAAACCAGGACACACAAACACTTGGAGATTATGAGATCCTATTAGACACAGAAGTAAAACACAAATAATCTTAAACTGACTATTTGGTCTAATTGTTTACAGATCTCTACATGGAAGGGATTTGCTCTTCTCTGCTGCATATGTGCTTGTTTCAGAGAGAACAATATATTTCTGAGAAAAATGCTATAACCCTTTTGTTTATGTTACTAGCATGAAATCCAATCTGAGAACAGGTTAAGTGCTCAGCACCCATCATTTTAGTTATACGGTTTATCAGTGGATTGAAATAATATTGGATGATGTTAGGATTGCACATTTTTTGTCATGAAAATGAGGCATCAAAAATTTCATGTGTTGCATACAATGTTCTATTCTTAATAAAGCCTTGCAGTTTTCTGACTTATTTCGCTATTTGATAGTTCGATTGGCTGGCTACTGTGTTCTCTTCCTGGCTTGAAACAGAAAAGGTTAGAAAGTGGGTGGCAATTGCAAGCAGTCTTTGGGAAGAAAAATGCAAAAGTCCTTTCTCAGTTGGATGTAGATCCATTGATTTGTTGGATTCCTTTGGTTTAGTAAAGGTTGGACATATCTGCTGAGGACATGTTGCTAGCATGCAAACCAAATTCCCCCTAGAGATTAGTATGTAAATACATGTAGGCTGTGAGTGCATCTGTGACAAATGTTGTCATGGGGAGGAGAAACAGAAGGAATTTCACTGTGCCTGAATTCCATGATTCTTTAACCAGTTTTCAGATCTTAACACTATTTTCTACTCCTTCTATTTGCTTGAGAGAGCTTCATCTTTCTGCAAAAATAAATAATCCTGGAGAGATGGATGGGTCCACCCTTCTACTGAGTTTGTCATCATCGAGTTCTGCAGAGCAAAGGAAATGCCCAGCTGCTGCTCAGGGATGTTTCCCAGATGTAAAAGTTAGGTGGCTAAACCTGTCTTTGATACACTGTGGCAGGGTTTCAACTGCAGCATTTCCCCTGTGCTTAGAGGGGGCTGCCTTCCTCTGTTCGTGGAATTAACCATCTCTTGCCAGCTGTGTGCTTCATGCTTCACTTGGCTCAGATGTAACGTGTATGTCAGAGAGCATGGCATGGGGTACTGCCTGGTAGAGAGACACTGGTGAATTCATTCTTCCTTCAAATCAATCAGGGTGATAAAAGATGGACATTTTTAATGACTATCATTGATGTGAAAATTCACAGCAATAACACATTAATATTGGAGATAAGCCATGCACTATGGACCAGAGGTGCAGTCGGGTTGTTTTTCACAGTAAAGCAACCTTAACCCTGGTTAACTGACTGACTGAGCTGGGTTTGAGCACCCAGTATAGAGCAGCAGAGCAGAGGCCTAGATCTTGGTGCCGGCTAAAGCTACTTTAAATGGACAGTGAAGGTTTCTCCTGTTATGGAGGGACATTTAGTTGTTACAGAACCACATTTGCAGGGTTGTTGTGTGCTGTAAGGGATACTTTGGGGAAATTCTGGAGGGGAGAGGCATATGGCATCTTCACATTCCCTGACCAGTGTAATAAATGTGGCCCACAGATACGGGTCCCACTGCTGAGCTTAGTGGTTCTTGTCCAGTGGCTGAGTTACAAAGTGACAACGAAGAATTTTCTCGTCATTGTAATAGTTCTGCTTGCCATGGCTCATTTTCTTCAAGTCTTTTAAAGGTTGTGCTCTAGACAGACACTCAAGCCTGGCTGTAGCTAGTATGGCTGCTCTCATTTGGCATTTATTTCTCAACATCTAAGTCTGCTTGAGGACTCAAAAGACTAAAATGACTTGTTCTTTGGATGTATGAAGCACTGTCAGGCTCAGTCATGAAATCACGGCACACAGCATAAATTCTGTCTGCGTGCCATTGGCAGTACAGTCTGTTCTTCAGGTTATGTTCTGTAAAGGTACATCTTGGGAATGTGTTAATACCATCATCAGAATTAGTTCATATTCAGGTTCTTTTGAGTAGGTTTGGGGTTGGTTTTTTTTTTTTTGAGAGGGCTAGTTTTTATAGTTTTTATAGCTCTCTGCCAAGGCCAATGTTCCATCGTGGTGGAGCCACATACAAAGACTTATTGCCTGCAGTGTCCTGTCTAAAAGGCCAAACAAATAGGAGACCAGAGCACAGGTACAAGGACCCGATGGGTCTTAATCAAATGCAAGCAGCAGGGAAAGAGCAGAGATGTAAGAAAATCCCTCTCTTCTAGTCCACTGTATACCCACCTTGTGGCACATCACTCATGAATGTACTGCCAAATCCCGCCTTCACTTCTCTTTTTTTTCCCCCAAACAGTATGTAGAAAGCTCTTTTGATATATCAGCCAAAAGAAGACTTTCTCTTATTCACCCCACTTTTCTGTTAGCTTTAGTGAATTATCACATCAAACTGTTACTCCTTTTGTTCATATCTGCTTTTTGTTTGTAGAAGAGCTAATTTTCCATCCTTAATGGAATTAATATTTCTGCTGATGTGTTTTGGAGCAAGAGCCCTGACAAAAGTTGTTTCTTCATATATAGTATGAGTATAACCTTAATGCTCTATGTGCACTGTAAGATATATCAACAGGTTTGATTCTTAGCATTTTGCAACATTAGTGTCCAACTATATCCTTTTTTATTCTGAAGAAAAGAAAGTAACGGATACACAGTTAAAAAGAAAAGGGCAATGAAATCCAGTTCAAAGACTACAACTGTTACTCCAGTTCTGATAAGAGGTCTTTGTTTTGGGTAGGCTTTTTTTCCCCCTTTTTTTTTCTTCATGTTGATCTCTCCTAAAGCTTATAGGTCTGGTCATTGAAGCTGGAGGTGCAGAAATTCCAGTGCAAAAACTGTAAAGAGAAGGGGAAGTTTATAAGAAAAAGGGAACTGGTATGACCTCTGTGTCATACCAGACTTTCAGTACTTAAAGGGGGTTTATAAGAAAGATAGGAACAAAATTTTTAGCAGGGCCTGTTGTGGTAGAACAAGGGCTAATAACTTTAAACTAAAAGAAAGAAGATTTAGACTAGATATAAGGAAGGAATTTTTTACAATGAGGATAGTGAAACACTGGAACAGATTGCCTAGAGAGGTGGTGGATGCCCCATCCCTGGAAACATTCAAGGTCAGGCTGGATGGGGCTCTGAGCAACCTGATCTAGTTGAACATGTCCCTGCTCATGGCAGGGGGGTTGGACTAGATGATCTTTAAAGGTCCGTTCCAACACAAACTGTTCTATTCTATGACCTGAAACCATGAGAATTGGGAACAATGGCAACATACTTGCTCGGACAGGATGCTAGAAGTTAAAAGACTAAAGACTAAAAATTCTTACTTTTTTTTCCTGTTTGTTTGTTTTACTGGAGAGAACTTAGTTAATCCAGTGGGAATTGTTCTAAGTAACAACCAGCAGCCCTAGTCTTACTGCTGTCTCCTTTGCACTGCATCATTGTCTTTGCTCTGGGAGCTCTCAGAGGAAACTGATTTTGCTGGCCACTCGGTCATTTTGATGTGCTACATCTCAGCTGGGATCTCAGTTTCAGCTCACAGACGTGAGAAATAAATTTTTAAGGGTGTGTGAGCAAATTTTTTTGCCTTTAAATATGCATGTAATTTCTACAGGTTTTTGGAAACTTTTACTGCAGCTTACAAATGTTGTAACTCTAAGATGTTGACCTGATTGTAATTAGAATGCCCCTTTCTCATGTAAACTGCAGAGGAAAATAATCCGATAAAATCATTGACTTTAAACAAATGGGGGGAGTAATTAAATGTAACAGATACTGTGGTTTCTGTACAAGTATATGCACTCTTTAACTAAATCCACAACTCCATCGTGAAGAAATGACAAATTAAAAATAAAAGACAAAGAAAAGAACAACAGTCATTACTTTTGTCATCTTCAACAGGAATGTGCTCCACTCCATCTGCTAGTTCTGCAGCTGTGGTTAACTAATAAGCAGTATTCCCAGTCCTGTACCAGCTGCATTTGATGTGGCTGGTACGCAAACAAAGATGTCTTGGCAGAATAAGGTGCTATATGAGTTGTTAAAAAGAACAGCCTTGTCAATTTTAGATTCGATGGAAGCAAAGGGGAAAGCTTTGCCTTTGCCATATGGAAAAACAAACAAGCCAAAAGCATTTTACCCACAATTTTCTGAAACTGTATAATAGTGTACAGTAATAATAAGGATGTGCTGGAGGCTATGGAGGACTAATGTCTGCTTTAAAAGCACCCACAAGCTGTGGTTTTCTTTTCCTTCTCTGTTTCCAGTGGTTATACCAGGTACAACCAGAGAAAAGACACTCCTGAAATGCTTCAGCAAATTTCTCAGCTTGGTCCAAAACCTTAATCTTGGACCTCTCATCGCTCTGGATAGAAGGCAGCTTGCACAACAGCCTCTGTGATCTGAATGAAGCAGTGGTGCTGCATTTGGCCTCTTCCCTGCTAGCTTTATGCTCACAGCCTCAAAGGAGCTCCCAACTTTGTAAAGCTTACGTCCAAGAGCGTTGCTGAAAGGTGGTCTAAACACATGTGAAGTCCATTGAAAGCAAGGCTTCAAAAGGTAGGGTCTCAGCTTTTTATCAGGGCCTGTTGAATGGGACAAGTGGTAATGGTCTTAATCTAAAATTTAGACTAGATATAAGGAAGACATATTTTTACAATGAGAGTGGTGAAACACTGGTCCAGGTTGCCCAGAGAGGTGGTGGATGCCCCGTCCCTGGAAACATTCCAGGTCAGGTTCGATGGGGCTCTGAGCAACCTGATCTAGGTGAAGATGTCCCTGCTAATGGCAGGGGGGGTGGACTAGATGATCTTTAAAGGTCCCTTCCAACCCAAACTATTCTATGATAATATGTCGCTTCTCACAGTGCCAAGATTTCTAAGCAAATGATTATTTATCAGAGATTTTCCCTCCCACAGGCTTCAACAGGAATTGCAAGTAACAGATACTACTGGAAAGCAGAATCTCTCTTCCGTTTGCTCAGCTGTGGATTCTGTACTTCAACTGTAATTCACAAAGTTTAAAACAATTTGGCCTGGATGACTTAGTTCAGGGATATACCAGACCTGCAGGTGGAAGGTTTCTCTAACTCTTGCTGTGCATGAATCAAAATGGTCAGCTTCAAAAGTTAATTACTCTATCGTTGTCATGGAGTTGTGCCTGAAACACCACTGAGATTTTCTCTTCTAGTTACTGGCAAATACTATTATGCCAAAGTAGTTATGAGTCATGCTGGCAGCCACAGTATTGGTTCAAAACTGGCACAAGGCTTTGATATGCTGCTTTTCCAAATGAAAGTGAAAAAACTTCTCATAGAAAACCGCTCTGTATGAAACATTGCAGTCTTGGGAATAGGAAAACAAAAAGATGTAATTCTGTTGTCCCTTTTATTTGTTTTTGCCACCATACAAAACCAGAGAGAAACAATATACGTAAGGCCTTGTCTAAATGGAAATTTTAATATATCTTTTGGGGAAGAATGATCATTACCATCATTAGAAACCGAAGTATTTACACTGACATAGCTCCATAATGAGTCTTCAATAACTATTTCTTAGTTCCTGATAGAAGTGAAGAAAGGGGTCTTTACTACTTTTATTGCTCTAAGTGTGCATAAAAGAGGTCTAAATGAAAACAGGGGGGCAGTGAGTGAACCAGATAAAGGAGGACAAGGTTGTGGCCCCATTCCTGTACTTGCTGCTGTTGCTGCCAGTGGCAATAGCAAGTTGAGGGTATTTGTGCCTCTCCCTAGCCCTGCTGCAGCTCTCCAGGGCAGGACTGCCTTGAAAACACTCTGCTGCTTTCCTTCCCGAATGCTTCATTAATCCCCTAGCCTTCAACTGCTTACACCTGATTTTCTTTGCCTTTATGAACAGCTTCATTCGGCTCAGTGAGCCAAGACATGTTTAGGACTCAGACTTCAGTTTTCAGGCTCTCTCTCTGGGTGCAGTGTGCAAAGTTCCCCACCGAGCAGCACCCTGCCTGAGGCTGGGAGCTGGCATATACATCATAAGGGACGACAGGGCCTTAACAAATACAGATGACATTTAAATTCTGAAATTAGGAGGCAGCTGGGGAGACCTGTGTCTATAGAAAATATAAACAAGTGGAGACATGTGTGTGTATATATATATATATATATAGCACACGCCCACACATACAGCCATGTCAGGCCTCAGTCAGTTAGTTTTTAAATTGCAAGTGAACCTTGGGAGGGCCTGGGTCCTTGGTGATGTAACATCACCTGCAGACACAGCCCTGGGCCTTTCCTAAGACACAAAATGGAAAGGCAGAGAAAAGGAGATTGATCCTTCTTCCCTTATGAGTTTCTCATATGTGATCTCTGAAATGTAAAGTTACAGCTCCTCCAATACACTAAAACCTACGATACAGATGAGGCCACATTTTTGGTCCATGTGTATCCGCATAGCTCCTCTACAGCCACTGCCTGTGCCGCACCAATTTACACTGCAGATGATCCGGCCTTGTTTTTATAAACAACACAATGATACAGCTAATCTAGAGGAATGCACAAATGAACTGTATTCTGTATAGCCAGTAGCTTGCTAATAACTTTCTAAAATTGTTCCCCAGCATTAATTGAAATCATAAATCCCAATCACATTCAAAGCATAACTAGTGTATTCCACTGGCTCACTTCAGTTCTTAATCATAGTCTTCTGGGGAATTTTCTTGCTGCTTCTTCTTTCCCTCAGGATCAGCCATATTTATTATTGCAGTTCAAATACCTGGAGATATTTCAGTTGAAAAGCCATATAACATCTCTCTAAGCATGTCAATACGTGTTCAGCTTAATATGATTGTCTGTGCCATTCCCACTGGAGAAAAGTAAAAAGTGTCAAGAAAAGATATTTAACTTGTTTCTGCACAGATGCCTGCAGATATCTTGTATCTAAAGAATATTTAAATTCTGTTTTGTTAAGACAGGATACTTACATTATACAGTGGAGCAGCCAGGAGGTTATAGTCTCCACTAGACAATTTGCCAGACAAGAAAGATGGCTTAGTTGCAATGTTGACAGCTTTATTCTTGTGGCTTTGGCAGAAAAATAGGCAAAAAGATTGCAGAGGCGGCAGGATGGAATACAACATGAAAGTTCAGAAAAATATTAACTGGTTGTAAAATGAGTGGGTGGATGCACTAAAGGAGATAGCATTTCAGTTATATAACAACACTTATTTCAACATCTTTATGGCCAAATTATGCTCTTTTTCTGTGCTGTATTTTTGCATCTGATGCCCAGCTCCAATGGTGAGGGACGAAATGTTTATTTGGCAGGAGAAAAGGGCAGCAGCCATTCATCATTTTCAGCTGAATCCTCCCCATTGGTCTCAGTGAAGATTCCCCTGAGAATTTTATTCCATTTCTAATATATTATATATTGTGATTTTACGGATCTGCTTTTATTTTCTAAACCAGCTGCTTGTATAAGGCCCCTACAAATATCCCTGATCTGAATGCAGGTTTAGAAGCTATATTGAATGTAGGGTACAGCAGAGGAATGGGCATGCTGATTTGGTGTTCCTAAGGAAAAAGCTCCACATTTACTATTACCATCTTGCTGCCTGAGGAACACCAGGCAACCTGATGCATCTCCACAGCAATGTCCTTGGGCCATCCAGAGTGATGTACTGCTGAGCACGACAGAGCCAATTCCTCCCCAACAGGCTCATTAGCCAGAGCAAATTCAAAGGTCCTTCCAGGAGTGCGTAGTGACAGTTGCATTTGAAGGTCATTCCAGACTCTCGTTGTACATATAACTCTAAAACAGCTTTTCTTAGCAATCACTGCATACCCCTTGTGCACATCATGAGGAACCTCACTGGCAGCACAGTCTCTATTCTAAAGAGCATTAGGCATGAATAAGGGAAAAGAAAATAAATATGATTACTCCCACTTCAGAAATGGGAAGTAAGACAGTGAAGCACACTTTCTTTTCCTTTTCATGATTGTGGAGGCTCTTAGTGGAGTGCCCTTGGAGCAGTTGCAAAACTTTTTGGGGAAAACTGCTTTATCTGTGCTTCCGGTGAGGCCTCAAGAAGAAGTTTTATATGTTGAATAAACAGAAGAGGAGTTTGGAGTACTCCATTTGCCAGTCTGTTGCACCATGCGATATCCAGAAGAATAATCTCTGCAGCCTTAGAACTAGTCTAAATTGTTACCACAAGTCCAGGGTCTCTAGAGCCACCAGTTCAATCCCCTGTGCCTCTCTTGGTCCCCTTGAACTTAATCTTTAACTTCCCAGTGCTACATAGTATATCCACTCTGATTCTCTCAAGATCTGCCTTGCTTTCCTGGGCTAAAGTAAAAAGGAAACACTTTCAAAACCAGAAAAATAATTTACATGGTTTAGAGGGGAATAATGCAAAACCCTACACAAAGTGATCAGTCAGAGTTTTGTAACTTAATGTTAAGGATTCCTTTAAATCTGGGGCATAGCGGTAAGTGTGGCAAACGTGAAGACTTTAAAAAAGAACAGGAAATTTAATCACTTGGTTACACACATGCCCAAACCCAAAAGGTGACAGCCTAGACTATCTTCTCAAAGATGTTGTGTTTTTTTGTCTCAAGGATTCAAAGGTTATATGGGAATTTACTGCAGTAGAAAGGAAAGAAGTAAGATAAGAAATAATGGAAGAGCCAAGGTTCGGTGACCAATACAGGGAAAAACAAGATAGCAACCACCATGGGAAAAAGTAAACAAAATATAAACTAAAAGATGAGGGAAAATATATACTAAAAAGAACTGAAGACTGGTGAGGAAAGAAACTCAAATAACAGCTAGAAAATTGGCAGCAGAGTGAGAGAAGATACCAAAACCAGTTTCTGCAACTAGAGAGAAGGGTCTGTCTGCTTTGATGACTTCCCTATAGCCTGATTCTCAGGAAGGTGGTAAGGAGACAGCTGACTGATAGGGAGAACTGGCCAGAAAATGGGTTTGATTTTTCCTGTGGAAAACACGGTGCTTTTCCTCTAAAACCAAAACATTTTTACATTTCAAACAATCAATATATTTCCAGGTTACTTTCAGTGACAGAATTTTGGTGAGTTAGGTATTAATTTTTATTAAGAAAGGTCACACAAAAATGTTGCCCCAAAAATACCAACACAGATCCTCTGGATGCTGGGCTGCTCACAGAGTAAATAGTGAGAAGGCAGCACAGCTTTCAAGGAGCAAGTGTACCAAAGGTCCTTTTCCTGCTGCCAATCTCTCTGATATCATTCTAGCCAACCACCTGAACCAGGCATTTCTTGATACCACTAGCTTTTTATAGACTGGATCAAACTTATTTACTGAACTCTTCTCTATGTTTTCTACAACATTGTTTACTGGTTCAGACATATTTTCATTGCATGAACATTTTATTTCACATTTTTACAGGTACGCTGTGTGCAGTTTGGCTTAGGGAAACTTGTTTTTTTAATAGAACATCTATAGGATGTTATTACCAGGCACTTAATGGAACATTTTTACAGTGATGGAGTTTTGTCAGAAAAGTAGTAATTGATTGTGTCTGTGCGTAAAACTGATGTGTGTGAATACTTCTGCCCTAGCACAAAATAAAAAAACAAAAAAAAATTAAAGTTCTGCAAGAAGTAAACTAACCTCAACACTAGATATTTTAACAGATGCACGGCTTAAATTCCTCTGTAAGAGCCTCAGAAATCTTTCAGGGATTGTTAGACAGTTTTTCCCCCAATTCATCTTCACACAGCTTGAGTGCTTGTTGTGCAGCTGGTGTAATTTTTTAACAGTGTATTACACCAATTCCCATAGGACCATTTTTTCACTAATTATTCTGGACGTTTCCAAAACAAAAGAAAAAAAGGGATTCTAGAACTAGTGAAGGAAATTGTGACCACTCCAAGTGTGACTGGGCTACTTTCCCTTCAGAAGTTATTGTTTAAGAATAGTGATTTTGATTTTTTACTTCTGTGCCTTACAAAGACTTGTTCTTTCACTCGTACATGGGACAGGGGTACATTACACCACAAATAGCTACAGTAACAGGACATGAAGATCAAATGAAATGATAAAGTTTGCTTGTGGAAGTAATTTACCTACCTATGCTTTAATATAAAGGAGGTTAACTGGATCTTTCATGACCTTACAGCTATTCTGAAACTGTAAACTCTGAAGGGTCTGGGGATATTGAGATGTTCATGAAACAGAGTGAATCAAACCGAAAATCTCTAGAACCTGCAGGGAGGTCAGAAGCTTAGGCTAGCTTCCCATTCATGAAATAATTTGATATTTAGTTTCTATGCTGTAATTTGGTATTTAGTTTCTATGTGAAATAAGCAGATGAGTTACACTGTAGTCCTTGCTGAGTATTCCTCCATGTACCACAATACAGCAAGTCAGTGTAAACTGTGCCTTCATGGCTTGTTCTGTAGGATGTTTGGTTCCTCTCGCATGACACTCCAGTGGTTTTAAAGCCTAAGCTTTGTTCCAGAAAACCTTCAATTCAACCTCTTGCAGAGAAGCCCGTGTTTTATATGCATCCCACCCACTGAAAGTGCTGTGCTCAAAATGTCTCTGGGGTTATCTATCTCTCTCCTGTTTTTATCTGCCCTTCTATCATGTTGTCAGCCATTCCTGACATGGGTAAAATGGGTTATCATGAAAAGAGAGTACTGAGTAAAGAATACTGTGAGCAAAGTGGAAAGCAATGCAGGACAAAAAATATTTTCTGTCCAATTATTTCAAGGATTGTTCGCTTGGAATCCCAGAGTACTGTTGTAATGTTTGTTGCATTTTTACAGACAAAAGGGATATTTTCTCTTTGAGTGCTACAGCATTGGGAAGATGAAGAGCTTTTGTTATTGGGCTAGTTGTGATCTCAGCTCATGACTCAGGGGAGGCATTTTTGCTCCAATGACCTCTAAGCTGCCTTTAGTTTATTGATTGTCTAATAGGGAAAATTGATTTTTAACTAACTCACCGCTTTTGAGACCTGAACACAGTTGTCACTTCCAGTAAGTGTACTTTTACTCAATCATACAAGTTGTCTCAGTCATCAGTTCATTCTGGATGCTGCAAAAGGTAAGGATGTGCCAAAAATTTGGCAAGGAGCCCAGACACAGAAGAGATAGACCAGGACAATCCGTAGATAGAATGTGTTTAATATTATGTTACGCCTGGTCTTGGCAGAAAACAGCTGGCTGTGCCTAAGGAGTGATGGGCTGAAAATAAGGAAAGGCAAATTCAGGGAATATCAGGGAAAGATATCAGGCAATATTAGAGTCAGAATTTCAGGGAGAGACTTCTGAAGTGAGGTGTCTCCCTTGTAGGTCAGCATTTCTTGCCCTGAGACCTTCAAAGCTAAAGTAAAGAAGTAGCTGAAGATGTAACGTATAGGAATATTGGCCTGGACTGATGCAGCAAGAAATGGGATCTTCCAAGTGACCTTTTCCAATTCTAATATCCATAATCAGAACTGAAAGATTTCACAGGTATAACTGGTGCATCATACTTCATAAGTGTTCTCCTGCAGGATTCAAGTTCAGGGGTTCCAAGTCTCATGCCCTCACTAGTTTTCAGCTCACGTGTATCCTTGTGAAGTGCCAGCCAAGCTGAAAACCAGGGTGAGGCATGTAATCCAGAGGTGACTGAGCTAGAAGAGACTGGGGTTTGTTATTATTTTGTTTTTTTTCCAAACAACAAAAAAGGAACTCTAAAAGAAATGTCATTTTGGGTTCACCTGAAATATTCAGTTTGCCCAAAGCAGTGTATTTTTATTTCCAGGCTGTTTAATCAAACACAATTACATTACATTTTACAGGAAAAAAATGTCCTATCAAAACAGAAAATGAAGGAGCACTGGTTAGAAATTGCAAAATGAAACATGAGAAGAGTAAAGTGAAATGCATTCCATTTTTAAGGGGAAAAACACTGGGACTAAAAATTTCAGAATTTTCAGAAACACATTTTTTTTTGTGAAATTGAACCAAACTGGTGAGTAGTTCTGTGTCCCTCCTTCCAAACGCTCGTTTTCTGAGTGAATTTAATATTTGTAATTCTTCTTTATCTGATTCTGGGTTCAGTGTGTAAACTTTAATGTTTATTAATTAGTAAAATCACACAAATAGCTTCACTGACTTGATTGAAGTCGCTTATGATGATGGCAGGTTTTTCTGGGAAGGCTGTTACTAGTGTGGTAAGCTGAGCCTGTGAATCTGGGTAAGAGGTGCACACAGCAGCTGTGCAAACAAGCCGTTTGGCACCATAAATATCTTAGTTTGCAGGATCCCATCTCATATATGGGGATTACAATTTTGCAGCCTATAGGTGACCTGCAATATAGAACCCTATCACCAGATGCAAGTGTGGAAATATAAGCTAAATTCTGCAAACAGTTCCCTGAAATGAACAGTAAAATATGTGTGGATGCACCAGGACCAGGAACTAAAAAAGCAACTAGTGATTTGAGACAAGAAAGTTTAAATTATCTGGTGTAGCACGCCCCAAAATTCATGCTCATAAAAAACCTTAGGCCCTCCATCTTGGTTCAGATATTTTTATTCCAAGCACAGGCATTTCCTGACAAATTTCTTTGGATACATTTTTTCCTCAGTACATCTGAGCTGCGTTTCCTTGCATGACAAACAAGACTGTGAACTGATAAAAGCCAATCTGATGCAGTGCAACCCCCTGCCACAGTTGAAAAACAGCAGATGAAAACATCTGAATTTGATGAAAATCCTTCAGCAAGATAACCGGGTGTGGTGCAAACATGCTGCTGGTAAAGATGGAGTGTTTGAGTCTCGGTTCACAGTGGCAAACCGAGAGGGTGACAAAGATCATGGTCTAGAGAACAGGTCACAACACCTTTTCATTTATATATTGGCATATACTGAAATTTTCATTCTTGTGTTTTTTTTTCCTCTTGCTTGGTCTGTCAGCTACACAGAATTCAAATTTAAAGATCTTTTTAGGCTCACAGCTAGAGTACTGTTCTCCAAGAGACAGAAAGTAAAGAAAGTAGCAAAGCTCTGAAGTACTTCCCTGGCTTTGGACCACATCTTAGCCTATAATTTATGAACATGGGGACTTGTAAATGAGGTAAAATCATATTGCAAATGTCTACAGGTGGGATGTGGCTCCATATTTAATAATATCTATTCTAAAATGTACATGCCAGTCTCTATCATGTAAGGTATGTAGCTAAGTGTAGTTGGCAGCACAGCAAATTTTATAGGATACTTTTAATTGAATGTTACAGATTTTGATTATATATCATAAGTGTTACCATTGTTATGTGCTCCACAGTATTCTCTGAGGGCAAAGTGAGACTGCAAATGTGTTACAAGAACATTAAAAAGTAATGTCCTAAAATTGTGTCACACAAAGGAAAACTCCAACACATTTGTTGATTATTTTGAGGAAATGTTACCTCTGAAATTGGACATAAATGCACCTGCAACCTGCATGCATTGAGTGCTCCCTTACTCTGCAATAATCTCACTAATTTCATTGGCACTATTTGAGAATGACAATACTGATCCCTGGGCAAGGAAAAGAGTTTGCTTTTTACTGTTAAATACAAATCTTGACCTCATCACTCCTAGACCATGCTGTAGATAGATCCTAGTTTACAAGAAAAACGGAAGCAAACATCCGTTCGTTTTAACCTCTTATCTGCATTTCTTTCTTGCGTTTCACTGATGTTTATCAGTGTTTTAGGCTCTTTATGTCTGTGCTGAAGCGTTGCCCTCTGTCAGAAGCAATCAGACACGTAATAGACTGTGGGCAACTTAGCTTAGGTTAGAGAAGCTCTTTTCTCAAGCCTCCAAAAGGCATCAAAAGCTTGCTTTTTAAAAGACATGCTGTTTACATGCTGGTTTAGTTTGTTCTCAATAATTTATCACCTCCTAATGTCTTTTTTTCAGTCTTGCTTATTCTCAGTGGAGGCAGTTGGATTTTATCTGAAGGCATAGTTATTGTGAGGATGTGGAGTGAAGAACACTTAATGGTTTATCCATTAAGGCCTAGAGTTTCACAGACTTGGAGTTTCACAGAGTATTTTCTTCTCTTCAGTGAGGAATATATCTATTAAATCCATTTAAATAGGCAAATGTGGAAATATCAGATTTTTTGAAACATTTGTAAGTGTTAGATAAATATAACCGATTTGTCATGTTTATTACATTTTTATGTTGCACTTGAATTTGCAGCTTCATTTAGAGGAGTTAAATGTTAGGGCTGCCTGAGGTACTACTTGTGCTGTTTTTGTTGGGAGACCACCACTATTTATTGTACGATGTTACACAAAAACAGTTTAAAACTGCATTTTACAAAAGCCCATTGTACAATTTTAAGCAGGATCACCAATTGACTGGATGGTCTGCTATTCTCAGCTCCTGTTAGTACTGACTTGAAGTTTATAGAGTTTTACTCACTGAATCACGATGGAAAAATCAAACCAATTTATAATTCATTCACGTAATCATGTTTATATTACACTCGCGTACGGAAGTCCCAACCCAGACCATATTCCTAGTGAGAGCCCTGCCTTTCTCTGTGGGCCAGCCCTGGCCGTAGTGTATCAGAGGTATCTTATTAGAATAATTTATGTTATTTTGATCTCACTTATTTGATAAATTACATATTGCAATGTCTAATGTGCAGCATAGCTGAGTTAACAGCAGATGCTGTCCTCATATTCATAGTGCATATATATGTGTGTGTGTACACAAACATATATAATTCTTCTTTCTATGTACTATTTATATTTTCTGGTTTTCTCATATTTTTCTTGTTCCTTTTTGTTAATTATGCAGCTGTTGCATTACAGTGAAAGTCACTAACTGAACTTGTGTGTTGGCATCTTTTACAAGAACACATTTTCTTGCTGTGCAGTTCTTTGTCCAAAGGTTAGAACCCCTAAATGTTATTTTTTGTGTCCAGTGTCGTCCTGGCTGAATTCAGATGTACAGAAAAATACATCTCTGTTGGAGAAATCCTTTGGCCATGATTTCCAGTTTCCACCTTTCTATTATATGTATGTTTTCATTGATACTCAGAGACATGGCTAGAATAGCTGGCATATACTAAACATTCACACCCCTTAAGTCTTTCTCTTTGTTGTCTCCTCCTACCCTCAGCATTTTGATCGAGCCAGTTTATGCATCCTGAAGCCAGAAATCCCTTATGGAAATATTTCAATACAGCTCATTCATAATATGTATTGATAAAACCTCTCTTTCCCTCTCTCAGGATTCAAAAAGCCCCTGCCATTACCCTGGCAGCATCTGCGTTAGTTCCCCTCTCCACCTACATCTGGTGAGAGTGATGAGGATCATGCATAATGCAAAAGTCTTGCTGCGCCTGGGACGTGGCTTTCAAGGAGGTGTTTGTACAGAGATCTCACAGGTGCACGTGCTGGCCTGAAGAGAGCAGCCCTGGGAATCCATTAGGCAGCTGTTTGGGTTATCACTTTAGAAACATCTTAGGAAGTTTTAATATCCTGAAATTAAACCTGTCTTGCTGCTCACTGCGTTTTGGTTCTCCAAGAAACTCAATCTCAGTGGAAAATCCAAATTCAGTCCAAGTTCAGGAATCTCCTTTCCCTGGGGCAGAGACCCCTGAATATCTCTGGAGAGCTCAGTTTTGTGCCCTCAGTTTTGCTGGTGCTACATCAGCAGTCCACTTCCTCTGTGTTTCAGCTGTTCCAGTCTGGTATTCAAGTACTTCCTCCGGCAGATTAATTACACAGGAAATATCAAAGAGATTCCTCTAAATCCAAAGTATATGCTTTAACCAAAAGTGAATACATAATACGCCTGCTGTGTTACTTTCTGTACACAAGTGCTTCCTACTCAGAAGGATTTTAATAGATAGACTTGGTATTTATCAAGTCAGTGAAAAGTTTTCATTTGGCAAAGTATATTTAGACCTTCAAGTCCAAGTTCTTTGTTGAGATAAACAGAAGTTATATTAACATCAAAGTAGCTTACACCAGAAGGACTTTGTTGGACTTCTGACTGGAGGATAGAGGGCATCAGGAAGAGGTTTCAGTCTGATTTAGTGAAAAGTCATACTTGCTGTATTCTGACAAATAGAGATGTGAATGCAAAAGACAGAAAATTAGCTCCGCTGGTAGCATTAGAAACTCCTTATGTCTGGAGATGTCTTGAAATCTGAATAAAAGCACAGTCTACCAAAGACTGGTGCTGCAAATGGAAACATCTGCTACAACTGAAGAACTGTTCCCACCACTGTGGCTGCAAAAGCCTCTTCCCTCTGTTCTCTCCTTTATTTCTAAGCAGCCATACAAGTACCTCAAAACTAAGTTTCCCACAGTTCCATCTAAAGAGAAGGTGTCTCTATTTGAGGGTTGGCACATTTTGGCTATCAAGTAACTGGGAGTGAACTCACAGACCCCCTTTCTAACTTCTTTCTCTTCCATGCTCCTGCAAACTACAGCCCCTGTTCAAAGTACTATTGATTTTGGTTTGATTTGACACAGACTTAGGGGGAAGCCAGAAAAGATCAGACAATGCGATCAGGACTGTAATAGCTACATAATTAAGTAAATCCCAGCTGTGTGCCAGTTTTGGCTAAATCTGCTTATCTCCTTACTGAGTCATTATTATCAGCTGAAGTGTGTCTGGGGCTCACAAGAGCCCCATGCCTCGTGCCAAATGCTTTCTGCCTCACATAGCACGTTCTGTGATACGTTTTCTTGCAGCATAGGAATGCAGCTTCTCAGTAAAACAGCTGTAATGGCGGTGAAGGGAATGATTTCTCTGACACTTTCTCTACACGGCTGAAGTTCCAGTGATATAACAAGACGTCTTCCTGACTTACCATGCTGTACGTAAGAGCAAAACCTGGAGGAACTAGGGTTTTGTTTCTGGCATGTATAAGCCACATTCTCAAAATAATAAAAATGATTCTTGCCAGACAACCTCTAGATGGCTCTTGAGGCTTGCTTTGTCAATTAGCAGGCACATGAAATGTCTGCATCATGCTGCATCAAGAAATTTTTCCTATGACTCTATTACTTCTTCATATGAGAAATAAAACCTTGGAGTGTTTTGCATATAGTGGGAAGGCTTCCTTTGGTTTTGTAAAAGGTACTGAGAACCCTTCAGCTGACGAGAGGAAAGATGTCTTCTTTCTACCCAGAAAGTCCTGATTGTGGATTCCACCTGTGTATATTTTGCTGTAGTTACCACACATCTATTCACTCAGGTGTGGAAATTACCACTCTTTAATGTAGCTTCTCAGGAAAAAAGCACAGCCACCCATTCCCCTAAATAAGCAGAACCGCTTGCAAGCATCTGATTTACCTGGTGAAAATGCAAGGCTTGGTGCCTTCAGGAATTCGCTTACAGGTACAACACTTTTTCATATTGCAAAGGGTATCTGGGGTTTATTCCTTACTCACAAAGACTCTGGGAAGCAGGGGGAGGAAGGAAGGAAGAAAAACATAGTCATATATTTAAGGTGAATCACATCATATCAATCCATGCTTCATTCTAAACAAATCCTGTGAACTACTGGCTGCTCAAAATATTATTGAGCAGATCATGTTGGAGATGATTCTTGTAATCCAAAAGGACACAAAGGAAACTGACGATTAAGGAGCTAAAACCGGTTAGGAATTTGAATCTGTCAGACAAAGAAGTGTCTATACCAATAAGTGCAAAGCGTTGCCCTGTTCCCAATTAAGAGCTCACATGCCTCCTATAGTGTTTCCTCCAGCACAGTAACTAGATCTTTCAGTGACTAAACCAGGCATTATATAAGCTAGATACTTAACTTCACTATTAACTGCTTGCAATGTTTTTTTTTTTTTCTGGATGAAAATGTCATCGTTACAATTCTAGGGCAGAAAAATATTCCTTCTTCCCTTAACCAGATAAATGGTCAAAATATAAAAAAAAATACATTCATGCACAAATTTGTAACATTTAATTGGAAAACCTAGTAATGTTTCCAAGATAAAGAAAAGTTTAAAGATGCCGTCTGCAACCAAAATATATATGTGTACTTCTTCCTTTTTGTAGTTAGAAATTATACACTTAATAACACACTGAGGTCCCCTACAACTAAAAAACAATGAGCTGATTTAACATTAATCAAGTACCATGCAGCAAAGCGAATTCAATGCATTCTTTGTTGCAAAGGTTAATACCTTTGTGGATTGTGCATTAGGAAAACCTGTAAAATATTTATGTGATTAAATACAATACAGAACTGGCAATCAGGAACAGCTACAGTAACTTCTTGTACTTTTTTCAAAAGAAGACATCTTTATACTTCAAATGTTCCACCTCAGTCAGATGGACAGGTCTTTGGCTGTAACTCAGCATCTCTCCACAGTGATGGAGATGTGCCTCTGTACAGTAGTGAAGGATACACTTCTCCCCTGTGAATACACTCACACACTGTGTTTGGCACGAATTCCAAGTATAGGACTCTTCTTTTTTGAGAAATTTTTGAGGGGACTATTTTTGAACAAAGAGGGATGCAGAACTTGACTGTCTGTCTATGCTTGGACTTTAGCTCTCAGCCACCAAATAGTCTGTGCTTTTTGTTATTTATGCCTGAATATGCTGAATGTAAGGAAACATTGCAAAAGATACAGATAAAAGAAATCCATCTCGTGATATGACTGTATCTTTTGAGACGAGCCTATTCTGAATTATCTCCATCAGGGAATACTACCCAAACTGAACTGGGAGAACCTATCAGTACTTAAAACTGAAATTCACATTGGCAACAATATGAATTCTTTCTTAAATACATGCCCTGGTCCCATGAGTTTAATATAAATTAATCAACTGTAGTATCTGTTTTGGCTTTATACAAAAATCATTGTGCTTTGCTAAGACGTTAGTAAGTGTTTCATTCTTGAGACAGCATACAGATTTAGCCCGCTGACACTCATCGAGAGCAGAATCTCATTTTTTCAGACACTGAAAGAACTGTATGCATGGGACCAATTTAGAAAAATCCGTTCCAGTGTCACTTTCTTTTATAGGCTATATAAATAGGTATGAAAAAAAAATCATGTAACCGCAAAGTAATAACACAACCTGTAGATTACAAGGTAATTAAACTTGAAGCTACCAAGTACAGGGCTCCAGGAATAATTTATCTAGTGGTGTGGGGAGCTGAGATGTTCTGATGTTTCTTGCTAATGCAAAATGAACAGGCACTGGGAGCTCCAGCCTGCCAGAGCTAAGGAATTAACGGGTTCCCTACCTGTATCTTTCACTTCTTAACACTCGTGATGACAATCTAATTTGGAAAGCAGCAATAACCATGTGGTAACTGTCTTTAAAAGGCACTTACTGTGAAATTTTATGGTCAGTGTTTGAAAAGATAGTGTAACTGGCTGAGAGCACTGATTTGAAATACACTGCCTTCATTAGCTGATGGTCACCTCGATAGAGACCTGAGCATATTTTGCTGACACAATGGTACAGTTGGTTCCTGGCTTGAGCCAGGTGTAAAGGAAATGTGAAGAGCTGTTTGATGAAGGATTTGGACAAGCTTTAGGATGTGCTGTTCATTTCCAGGTGAGTAATCCAATCTCCTCCCCTCCTCATCCTAGGAATATAGGTGCTACCAGTGAGCTTTTTGGAGCATGAAGAAGTGCTCCCCCAAAAAGGAGGAGCTTCAGCAACATAAACACATAACTCCGTTTGGTAAAATATACTTCTTGTTTTTCACTTCTGACTTGCATCTGGTCAGGGGCAGAACTGAGAGATAAATCCAGTTAAATTTAAATGAAGATTAAGGTGATTACACTCATTCACTGTGATGCACTGTTAGCTCAAATAGATTTTATTGATAACCGACAATTTAAACAGACATCAGTGTATGCAGATGGTATTTAAATATGAAGTGTTTTTTTTAAATTGAAAATGTAGAGTCCTTTTTTTGGGGGTGGGTGGTGGGGGGTGGTGTACATTGCTGATACGATGTTTTTGCTCAGGTTATGGTACTTGGTATTGAAGTCATTGCTTTATGTCCACAACAAGTGAGCCAAACATTACAACGTTGTCTTTTACACCTTGATTCAAGAGCAGCCAGTGGATATGTTTCTAACTCTCACCAAACTCAGTGAGACTTAAATGAGTGTTAAGTGCTCTGCTGGCTGCAGGTGTTTTCTGTAACTGGGGCAATGGATATTTTTAGCTTTTTCATTGTTTATGTCTTTGTCAACATGTCCCTGAGAACTGATGATAGCATTCAGTCCAGTGCTTCCCTCTATGCAATTCTAAGGATACATTTAAGGTAGTGCTCATGAACTCCTCCCCAAAGATGTAGTGAAGCCTCTGTACCTTACAATTATTAATCTTCCACAGCTGGATGATTTCTGCTCTTTCAGCCCTGCCCTAGCTTTGAACTATCACTCAGCTGTGCTGGTGGAGGCTGAGCGCCTTTCCATAAACCTCGCTGCTGTAAATGTCAGGAATCTATAAAACCAGACTGCAGTCTGCAGTCACTTGACAACCCTTACATTAAAACTCAAGATAATTTTGACACATGTATATCAGAGGGTCCTAACCTGTATGAGACTACTCATATTAGTAAAATCAGGCAGTTTGAATTTTGAAACATGTTACTAGACTCTATTTAAGCATTAGTTCTTCCACTCCTATCAACTCAAGTTCAACAGGACACGAGCATATGCAAGCTCCACATATAGACAATGTAGAGAATTGTCTCTGGACAATACAGAGAATTCAGCAAGATAAAACTGAGCCTCATTTAACTGCGTATAAAATACACAGAAGCACCGAGAACCTCAAAATACTCAGTGAATTGTTGCAATGATAGGTATCTTCTAGTTTTCTTAAATCAAGAACAAAGTGAACACTGCTGCAAGAAAAAACCAAAACAACAGTATTTCAAGAAGCACTAAACTGTTCTTCTGTGCCCAATGACGTAAATTTTATGGTTACTTCAATAAATCATACATTTTTATAGTGTTGTCTGAAATTTAGAAGACTTTATTTTGTAGTACTGCTAGAAAAGCCCAGAAGCTGGTGAGTCGTCTCTCTTTAATGTGCCAAAGACCCCCAGCTGCTAATGGCAAGGTTGAAGAAAAGGAAGATAGAGCAATGTGAAACTCAGCATTGCATCCCACTGTTCCCTGCTGATTTCTGTTTCAGACCAGGTATTGAAATAAAAAAAAAAAAACACTCTGTTGCCTTCCTTTCCTGAAATGGGAAATCTCTCATTTTACTTCTGATTTACAGCTTACAGCCAGAGCGCTGGAGCAAGTATCCTTATTAGAAGAGTCCCACAGATGACCCTGGGAAGCTGGTACCAGAACAGAGATCGATCCCAGCAAGGGGGACAGATTCTGCGTTAGCCAGAGCTATTTGATTAGACTTGTGGATAAGTGAAAGTGAATTTGTTCCACTGGACAAGGAAAGACAACACTATGGCAAGAGGAGAAATACTAATTTCCTCCCCAGCGTAATGTCAGGAACATAAGGGCAAGGTTCAGCAGGACAACAGAGGACTTCAATGGGCCATAGCTGGAAACAGAGGTAAGACAGAGGCTCTCTTGGATAGGGTGAACTGGACAATTTCTCACTGCTGCAGGTCCGCTCTGTGGGCTGAAATTTCCACCTCTACTTTCTTTTCCTACCACCTTCCTCAAATACAGCTGGCAGGCGCTGGCAGCGTGCCAGAGGACTGCTTCTTCTCTCATCGAGGTCACCAGAAAATGCTTCCTCAACACAAACAAGGGCAGGTCCAGCCTCCCTAATGTAGCCTGCTCCCTGCAGCTGGCATTGCAAACAGCTCCCTGCAGGCCTAATTCCCACTTGGAGCTGTGCATGCCACGCAGAGGCAATACTAGCATACGCATCTCCCCTCCTTCTCTCTTTTTTTTTTTTTAAATGACAATGAATGCACACGAAACTTCAATTACAAAAGATTATGGGCTTCAATTTAGTGTGTGCTGTAAAGTTGTATTAAATGATCAAATGCTAATGAGGAGAACGGCTCTTCTAGAGAAATAAGGAATTAGCATAAATTAATAGAGTTCCATATGTGCAAGCTTTACAGGGTAACAAAGTATCTCATCACAAAAGTATAAATATTTAATTTAATTCTTGCTGGGGCCAGTACACAGCATTACAGTCAGCACAGAAATATGAATTAAAGTGTGGGAGGGAGCAAAGCACTACCCAATTCAGGTTCACAGAGAGGTCACTGTGATGGCTCTGCTGTTCTTTTTCTCTGTTTTCCAGCTAACACAGTTTGAAGCCACGTCCAAATGGCAAAGCAATATATGCATGGCCTCATCTGCAATCTGGGGAGTCTTCCTGTTGGCTTCACTCAGTGCGTTATCAAGTTCCTTAGCTCTGCCCAGGAGTATATTCGCTTGTTAGCATAGGACCTTCCTGCTCTTATGGCAGAGAGAGAAAGAGGCTTCAGAGGCATTTTGCTGGTGCTTTTACAGCACTTTCCCTAACCATGTGGAAAAGAGCTGCTGCAGGTGTAAATTGAGTTGAATTTGTAATTTACATTCAGCCTTGCAGTGTATTTCACATTAATGTTGTGAATTAGTTGCTATAATTAAGATTAATTTTACTGAGGTGAATCAGTCTGAGGGCTGAATTTACTGAGGGCTCAGTCCTATTTGTTACTTTCCTGAACAGCTGCGGCACTGATTCATGTGGTCTGCTCCAAACAGGGCTCTGCGCACATGGGGAAGAGTCTTTGTGCTGCTGTAATAATGGGACAAACATGGGACAAACATGGGACTTTTGGGCTGGCTTTTTCTTGTATGATCCGGTTTGTAGGACTCAGGGGAAAAGTATGTACCAATACTGCTGGACTTCTCATGTTTTGGTGTTGCATTGCTAGAAGCAGCCATCTTCAAGGGTGCCCATGTGTTCACATATGCTTGCTGTGTGTTTACTGTATTTACTTTCTCTCCTGCAATTGTGTAAATATGTAGGTGTGTGAAGGAGTAAGTTAATTTTTACCTCTAAATAAGTATAGCTGTTGAATGTATTTTGCTGTGTTCTATAATTAGAAGAAACTATAATTCTAATTTGAAATTTTACATGTGAGTGCCTGCACGATTGATACTTGAGATCTATAATTGTGTTTTTGAAAGGATTTTCATTTGATTATCGTCTTACATTTTACAGCAGAAATATGCAGCAAACTTTAAATCCATGACCACAGAGAAATATGTCACCTTCCACATCTTTTTGGTCGTTATATATAGTCATTTTGTTAATAGAGTTTTTACCAGTCTCCCATATGCTGGGCTTCAGGAAACAAGGCTTTTTACCGACTGCTCCATTTTCAATTCACCTTCTTCGTTAGTGTGATAAACAGCTGCTTGAAAACAGGGGAAAATCCTGTAATAACACAAGAAGAGAACAATGCCTAAAAAGTCCATTAGAGAGAAGCTGGAACATCAGCATGTTTCTTCTAGTTGAACAAACACCCAGAAGACTGCAGCCATAGTCATCTCTTTCCCATTGGTCCCCTGATCCATCTCGTTCTTTGGCAGAAAACGGGAAAAACAGCTTCACTAGGTACTGCGTGTTGAATTATCCTTCTCCTGGCTGAAAATCGCAAAAGGTATTTATTTGTGGAAAAGCAGGTTCTATGTGAGGGCACTGGATTTGGTTTGTGGAGCCTTGGGATCGTTTCTCTAGCTCCAGTACAGTCTTCTCCTTTTGGCCTTAGCCAGTTCCTCTCATGACCCATGTCTCTGCTCGCCGTCAACAAAACTTTTCTTTCCCTTTCCTCCCCTGTTCATTTTGTCTACTTAGACTGTCATCTTCCAGACACATGGACTACTTCTCACTCTGGATTTTCTCTGTGCCTAGCTCAGTGGAGCCCAGGATTTTCTATTAAAATAGAAATAACACTGACAGTCAGTGGTTACTATAACAGTTTTGAAAGGACTACACACCGTGGTACTCCAAGGCAGGAATCTCATCAGCCTGAAAGGAAGATGGAGACTGATCCAGCAGGAAGAAAAGGCAATTGCTTGCAGAGCACAGAGCTGCCGTTGTATAGCTTGCATATATAGATCTAAACAGCACGCTCACACCTCTCCGCTCTGGTGCGTATTACGTCAAGGATAGTGTTTTTTCAGTGGTCTTAGAGACCAGAGCTGATCTTTCTGGTAGTAACACAAAGAACACAACTTCTGTCTGATGATATTTTGATTGATCTGAGTTGCCTTACTTGGCTTCAAAAGAGGGACTGCTTTTGACTTAGCAGAAGATAAACCAGGTCTGATATTAATGCCAATTGGACCATGTGTACCTGGTGACTATACGGTGGCTTTCAGCTTTGGTTTTGGCTTTCTCAAACTAAGCCTTGACCAGGAATGTCAGTGCTGTGTCAGTGATACCACGGTGATCTCATCATGGCCTGAATACACACAGGTCTTGGAGAGCATATTTCCCCTTTGCAAGTGAAGATGAACCTTGCTGCTGACAGACTGTGCATGCTTTTCATCTTTGCTTTGCATCAGCTGAAACTATTTCAAATTAGTCACTTTTGAGAATCATTATGTCAAGAGATCTGTCTTGATCGCACAGCCTCTGTGGGCATAGAAAATGTCAGTCCTGTTCTGAGCACGGTCCTGACACTCAGTGACTTTCTGCCAGGTTACATGTTTGACAGCTGTTCTGGGGTGTGTGTTCCCAGCCACTGGCCTGACAACCATCATGAAGCCAATTACAGTCACAGTCAATTAATGTTCTCCTCCTCAGGTTCTCATGGAAATGATAGCATAATGCAGAGGATCAGCATGAAATCTGTGACCTTTGGAAATGTAAGCTTGAGACAGGAGCTGGGCTTGTGTCTACATCAACTGTGTCCAATTAAGCTCTTAAGGCATGGCAAGGGAGACTGAAAATTACATGTTTCATAAAAGCAATGTGAAAAATTTTTTCCTCTCACTTCCAAACACAATAACTTCTAGTTGACCTGAAAATATCAGCTCTTCCCCCACACTCTGCCTGCATCAGTTACTCAGATCTCATGGTTAGTATCCTCTAGCAACAGCTGTAATTTTATACAGAGTTCCTGTATTGCTATTGTACACAGGCCTGAATCCATCATGTTTCTTCTGTTCTGAGCTGTGTGCAGGCAAGCCTACAGGGCTGGCTCCTCCAGTAATGTAAACCCACGTAACACCACTGAAATGAAAAGAAATATGTTTATCTGCATCCTTTGAGCCCCTTCCCCTGTAGATTTCAGTCTAACGAGGGAAGAGAGGATCCCTTCCAGGGTGACATGGCCAATTAACACATATGCAACTATCCCAGGGGCAGTTTTGTTGCTATGCTCTCTGGAGAGAGACTGCAAACAAGCGATTTCAGTTCAGTTACTGGGTGACCTAACTTTGATTCTCCTTTTCCCCTCCTTCCTGCCTGGACCAAAGTCAGGGACGTTGTTGTTATTCAAGCATTTCTTTCTATAGCGAGCACAGTAGAACATGGTTTTCTGGTTTGCCACTGTGTATGTATGTGAATGGCCCATTTCTGGCATTTATCATCTGCCAGTGGAAACGACCAGTATCTGTGTGCGGAGGTACTGTTTACCATGTAGAAAGCCACCAAAGAGAGATTTGAACAAATAGTTTGGAATTTAGGGAATTCACAGGAAGGAAATTGTGTGAGAGCAACACCTAGAGCCCAGATGTTTCATCTACTTACTCCACATTCAGAGAAGTTGTTCATCTGCTTTTAGAAGCACAGGAAGTTGCCATGAAGCATACTGGGGTTTTAGGCCAGAACATTTTCAGGATAATTGGTCTAAAATCGTGTTGTCTAGGTAAAGCAGCCTGGAGCCTAGCCTGTCTAACTGTTAGGGTTTTTTCCACCACATCTCACAATAAAATATGCAAACTTAGAAAACAGAAATTTTGACATATATTTTAAATGTCATGGCTTTCAGTTCAGCTCCGTAATTCTTAAGAATCATGGTTTTAACTTATTGCGGGTTTGGGGTTTTTTAGTATTTGCCTTTGGAAATATTGGTCTGATAATTTTTTTTCCTAAATTAACCTCTGGTTTATCAGGATACAAAGTCCCAGGATGAGATCTGCAGAGTGTATAGTCCTGAATAATTATCCTTTGCGTTACTGTCTTCTTAGTCATGACAGTTTGGTATGCTTTATAGGGGGACTCCAAAATCAGTAGCATCTAGTCCCGATTTGAAAAAGTATCATTCCCCCAATCAATGAAATTTGAAAATACTGCTTGTATTCTTCAATATCCAGTGCACAAACTGAAAATAAATATTCACATTGGAAAACAGGATGGAAAGCGTCAGACACAGAGACACCACCAGCTGTATTTCTTTCACAGATGTGTATGTGTCAGAGAGAGAGAGAAAGTGGCTGGGAAAGGAAGAGAAAGAAAGTGTTTATGAGTGTCAAAATAGGTCGTCTGACTTTTTTTTTTTTTTTTAAACATGAATGTGTATTTCTAGGGGGAAGTTCTGAGGCTACATTGCCTGGCCCTCCCACAAGCTTTTGCTGTGGAGTGTAATGCATTGCCCGCCTTGTGCAGGAGGTTTGTAGTACTTCAGGCCTCTGGAAGAGTTAATTAGGACCAGCCTGTTTAGGCCAA
This sequence comes from Ibidorhyncha struthersii, assembly GCA_013398815.1. NCBI lineage: Eukaryota > Metazoa > Chordata > Aves > Charadriiformes > Charadriidae > Ibidorhyncha > Ibidorhyncha struthersii. The sequence continues at coordinate 237,680 of VZSZ01002344.1, read as the reverse complement.
GTGCAAAGCCAGTTGGCTGCTTTTAGTGCAGCCTCATGCTGAAATATTTTTCCTCTTTAATACTGAAAGTTATTCCTTGAGAAGAAGCCTGAACTATAAGAAAGGGCTGTACAAATGCCACGCATAGCCAAACGAGCTGCATAGTGATGCATGCCGCAAAAGAGACTGTGCAAAGGTTTGTATATGCAACACAAAGGAAAACATCCAGCACACTGCACAGACGAAAGGAGAAATCAACACTGCACATTTCCACAAATTCAGGGTGCAGTAAAACATTTTCACTTAAAACTAAGCTCATCCTAATTTGGCAAAACAATTTTGTATTGACGTTAACCAAGAAGGGAAGCAGAGTGTGTAGGGAGGGGGAGATTATTTTTGTGTGCCCATAATGTTTTGGTCAGTGAGAGTGTAGAGATTTGGAGCATGGATATTGCCACTGGTATGACACTGGTGGCTGCTTGGTGTCCTTGGGCTACAGATGTTTGGTCCTGGTGTTGATGTCCAATATGTCCAGCTATTGAGGCAGATGGTGACCTGCAAAATATTTCTGAACTTTTGGAAATATACCACTCTGAAGCCCAACAAGGGAGATAGATGAAATTGGAAAATAATGCAATAGGATATTTTATTTTCCACAAAAGACTTTAAGGCTGGGAAGACTGCCATTTCTGAAAGTGCAGTTTGGCTGACTTCCCCATATTCTGCAAAGCTTTACAACGACCCTCCATTTGCACCCCTTTCTTCTTTGAGACTGAAACAGAGATTTGTACTTCATTTTATACACATATACACACACACTCACAAGACAACAGAAAGTGTTATTGAATTTGTAGACTCATTAAAAAAGCAGTCTTTCTGCAGCAAAGGACAGAAATAACTTTTTGCATTGCGTGTGACATACTGAAATGTCTGGCCTCTTTGAAGATGTGTGCATTCAGCCATGAGTCTATCTGTCCTCTCCAACAGGAGAGGAGAAGAAAGACAAAAGAAGAACAATAAGAATATTGATTTAACAGAAGACCTGAACATTTGTTTAAGTTCACGCAACTATATGGAGATCAAAAGGTGGGTTCACATATTGACAGTGTCCTTGGTATCTGTGGGTTACTAGCAGACTTAATATTAAACTTCTGTCTGATAATTTTTTCAGGGCAAAAATAATTGCATTTCAATACATTTATTTATTTTGTAAGAAACAGCTTTATTGGAGGATTATGTTTTGCTTTGGCTTGGGGCGGGGGGCTGCACTTTTTTCCCCCCTAAAGGATGTAATTATAATGCTACCGGTAAAAAATGAATTTCTTGCAAGCTTTTTCCATAAAAACAACTTTTCCATTTTTAGTGTTATAAATTCACATTGAGGCAAATTCTTTCTTGAAAGAAGAGTCCAGGTCTTTGTCTTCTGAGAAGTGAATAATGAAGAACAAAACATGGTTCCTGTAATTTCTACTGGTTTTGAATTCATGAAGTTCTGTAGTCAGGCAGGGTGGAAAGGGAGCTCCAAGCAAAACAATTATGGTAAGCAGACTCAATGGGCTTGATACACTTGGCAGGGGCATTTGCTGAGCTCCATCCAGTGATACTGCTAAGGGGAGGTTGCGGATAAGTAGCACCAATGAACTAAAACTAAGTTCATGTGCAAAATATATTTACCAGTTCAGCTTCCAACACAAGTCATGGATAAAACGTTCTATATAATTTCTACGGTTTGTATTTTCTGAGTTCACTTAGGGCACAGTTCTAATATTGAACTTTGGTGAATTCTACAGGATAGTTTAATTCATCCCAGTGTTGCAAGATTCTGTGGTACAGTGAATGGTAACTAAATGTTGTTCACAACAAAACAGGTTCAGAATGAGGAAATGAGGAAAATATGTTTTCAGACAGTGGTTTGTGAAGCCATAGACAACAGCAAAAGGAAGCACCGTCAATTCACAGTTCCATTTTTGGACCAAATGGCGGAGTGAACTGGGTATTGGTGCGATAACCAGAGATGGATGTCAAGAATATTTTTCCTATCAGTATGGCCATTATGGCTGTAGTAACATCTTACACATATTGCTGAATTTCTCCTCCCAAGAACTAAGTGCAGTATGAAGACAGCAAAATCTATTCTGCTATTAACCAAGGATGGCCGAAGTATTTCACTCCATGCAGGATCGTGCTTGAAACACCCAGGTATCTCCAGGAGAGATACAGTGTTGCTTGTGAGGAGTGATGCTGTGGGTCCACGAGGCTCGCATGGGTCTCAGAGACTATTCAGCTACTTTAAGACCATGCGAATGGTAACTGGCCTTACCTCTTGGGAGGGCTACCGGCACTGTGTACTTTTAGTGACACATTTTTGGCATCGGGCTGGGAATCTGTTTCGGTGGGGTTTTACTAAAGGCAAGTGCTTAGGGCTTTTTCATCTGGGACAGCAGTGATGTTTCTTAAGTATTACAGACCTCTTTTAAAAAAAAATAAAATCTACTATCGTAAATATAAGCATACACATACTCGAGATGTTAGTATACATATGAACTACATTTAAGCAGACCAATGCCTTCTTAGTACATCCTTAACATTAAAATTCTATCTGGAGCTCATTGACATACCTGTAACTGGACTTCCCTGATGTCTGTGAAGGTGTCATTGACATAAAAGGTGCTGTATAAAAAAAAAAAAAATTTATAAAATTCCTGCTTTGTGTTTAAGGTGCCAGCAGGCCAAATCAATTTTCAGTTTAATTGCAATGACTATTAGCTATTCATGCTACTTATTGTAATGGTTATAATGCTTTGCATTAAAGGCTGTTCTCATTCCAGTACAGAGAGATTTACATGTGTATGGAAACTTCCAATAACAGTTAATATGCAATTGTAGAAATCCCTCTGCATAGGGATGAGACTATACTCTGAGCCTTCACCATCTGGTCTGTCCTCTAATGATGAATCCAGCATCATAATATTCACAATCCACTTTAAAAAGTGAGGTGCAAGTCATGCAAATGCAGGTCTACCATTTCTTTTTTGTAAAGAAACTTGCCTCTGCCCTGTTTACTTAGAGAAAATACCCTGAGCAACACCGAGAGCTGCTATTTTTCCTTGGTGCTCTGATCCCAGAAGGCCCAAGAACTGATGAGGCAACCAGAATTTCCAGAGCTTAGTACCCCTCAAAAACGGAATATGAATATTCACAGAGCTATGTGTTTAAGAGTGTTATGAGCAGGGCTCTCTTAATGATGTGTATTTTGTTTGATGCTGTCGGCCTCATTTCCTCACAGAATTATAGAAACTACTCTGTTTCATTGTGATTCTGATGATAATATAAGTTTAATGGCCAGTATGAAATGGGAAGAGAGGAGATTTGTTCAGCTTCTGAAATCTTATAGCCTAATATTACTACCTGAACCCATGCAAGAAGCAAGGAACTGAGCGGCATCGTTAAAGTGCCTGCGACTCTAACATATAGTGACAGAAATGCTTAAATATGTATGCACGCGTCAGAAAGAACTCATTTCATTTTTACCTCTCGCTCAGGTTTTTATCAAGGGTGGCAAAATTGTCAGGAAGGAACAATAGTGAAAAATAGAGCTGAAGCAGACGCAGATGTTTGTACAGCTCTCCCAGAGGTACAGCCTTCTTTGCTTCTCCACAGTGAGACAGCGCTGCACTGAGGTGTGATTGCTCAGAGACAGAAGTATATTTTTAATGTGTTCATAGCTGTCTGGAGGCTGTTATCTGTCATGCTGACAGAGGCAGAGTGATCTACCAAAGCTGCAGTGAGCACCTTTCGAAGCACGTCAATCCTGTCCTACATAGTGATGTGGCATTTACAATAATCTTGGTGCTGTTCCTCCCCCCGTAGGCTAGATTTAAGAAATTTGGAGATAAGAAATGGAGAGTAGGTGGCTCTGAGCTGCTTTAAACTTCTTGTTTGCTAGATCCACTGTGGGTCCCCACTGACCCTTGCCAAAAGCAAGCACAGCACTGAATGCTCTCAGGAGAACAATTTCAGGCTGGAGCGGTGGGCGTAGAAGAGGTAGATGGCATATTGCACACAAGGATGGTGCTATTTCTCCTTTTTAATCTTCCTTTCTTTGTCCCATCAGTTCATCTTTAGAGTTCAGAGGAAGCGAAAGTCACCCAGCCCTATCCCCTGTAGGCACATAGTGATTGATTCCCAGAGTCTTCACACAGGACTTCGAGGGAGCATAAGTAATTGGATGACCAGTAAAGCCTCTCAGGTGAGTAAGAGCTCTGCACCCAAGTACACCCATTACTCCTCTTAATTTCTACCCCACTGTCTGCCAGGTATAGAGACCACCCTCCCAGTTGCCTAGCTTGGAAATTAAATATTCAAGCTAAGAATTTTCCAAGAGCACTGAGGGCTTTAGACACACCCTTTGCATTAATTTTAGTGGACGATACATCTGAATTACCTGCTGTGCTCGAGAAAGTCTCAGCCTGAGGTTTTATTTATTATTTATTGAGTATTCCCTAAGTAAACACAACTTATTAGCACAAAGATGATCCGGCAGGAAGAACGGTCTTAAATGGTACCCTATTATTCATGCAATTATACTGCATCACTCATCCTTTTTTATTATTGTTTGTATTACTGTAGCACCTTGAGCCCTACAACAGAGATGAAGGTATCTCCATTTCAGCTTCTGTTTGAACACACATTAGGAGCCAAACCCCATCCTAAGAGCTTCCGATTTAAATGGATAAGGCAAAACAAACTGTGAGAGAAGCAAGCGTTGTGAGGAAAAAGTGTGTTTTCCCAAGGTCATACAATAGATTGTCAGTAGAAGCAGACCTAAAACCCAGGTATCTTGAACTCTTTGGCCAGTTAGACCCTACTGCTCCTCTTCTTCCTCAAATAGCACAGCACATTGTGCTAATTCCTTCTCTCTGATACTTATCTGATGGGTTTCACCAGTTCTAGTGAAATCATTCTCCTTTTTGGCTCCTCAGCAGATTCATTTCCAACCTATCAGTTTCATTTTGACAGGCCTAACATTACAAGGAGAGAAATATATATATGTTCACAACACAAAACTCCCATGTTATTGGATTTCCTTAACTGGACCCGAGGAAACACAGTGCAGCCTGATGCTTTTATAAATCATAAATCTTTAACAGTCTCTGCAAAGAACCAAACAAAGAACGAAAGCCCCAAATACAGCATAACAAGTATGAACGTTATATGCAATTTGGATCTATTTAGCAATTTAATTGCTTCATTGTCACTTGTGATGCTGATGCAGTGAGACTGGGTGTCATGTCTTCCTTCCTCATAAAACCGTGGTCATTCTTATAGTGTCCCTGTACAAACAATATTGTCCTCAATCAGGCAACGAAACTCCTGGGGGAGAGACCATTAACTGAGGCAGGAGGAATTATTCCCTGTGTTCTCTTACGGGGCAGTCAGGAAAGAAAAATAGTCATTCCTGGGGCTCTTGCCTACTGGTTCCTACCAAGAGAGTCTTAACCTCTTTACGGCTATGTGGATATATGCCGTACGTCAAGGTTTACTGCACCTCCGGTGCTCTGCGCAGAATATGTGCCCTGCCACGTTGTTGGCCTCTTTTTGCAAATGGAGCCCTGCTGAGGACAGGTAGGCTCGTCTCGCCTCGCCTTGCCTCTCGCAGTGCTGCTGAACGTGGGCTTCATTCCCTTCCCACATAGCTGAGTGACACAGCAATTCGTCACATCCCCCTGCCACAGAGGAGGTCACAGGCTGGACACATCTGCGAGTACAACTTGTGTGAGGAGCAGAGCCAAAAAGCAGGCTCGGTGCATCTAAGCATGCAGGAGCTTTTTTCCTCATTTACTCATATTTATTCCTTCTTCCACATTCAACAGCGGAAATTCGACTCTATTTGCACAGTGATATGCGTCAGCAGGATGGTTATTTAGCTGCTGAAGAGTCAACTGAATAATGTTACCACATGGGTCAGGAGCCTTATGCACCTCTCATGTAAGGATGAGTGTTCTCTTCTGTACAATACCTCTGTATAAATAGGGGTTGCATGTGGGCTTTTACCTACTTACTGGATAATGTACCCCAGGAAATAGAGATGATCTAATCTCTCTCTATGGTTTCTGATATGATACTAGTCTTCCCAAGGTCCTCAAGATGCAATTTTCTACAAGCTTTGTCTAAGCCTTTCTCATGGTCACAAAGGAAATCTATACTTGAGGTGAATATTAGTCTGGCACAGTGGCCTGTAACCCATCCTTTTGCTAAACAGTTGAATGGTGATTAGAAAGAACACGATCAAAGCCCTCCTCCCATCAGCCAGCTTGTGGTATACTGAGTTTTCAGTGTTTTGTTGTGCTTTCTGATTTTATCCACTAGGAATCATGAATAATTGCCAGTTGGAGAGGACAGATGTAATTCTTTTCACATCCACATGCCGAAGACAAGTGCACATCAACACTTCCATTGTTTTGTGTTGCCTTTTCTGCAGATCCTGGCTGGATGGCTGAACACGTAACACTTTGCATATCTTGGCTACAAATAGCCTTTTGCGTGTATGTGTGCTAGTGTAAGACTTGGTACCTGAAATTATTTTGTTCTGTACACACTTCCCCACACATCCTCCTGTTCGAATACACAGTTGTGGGATGGCACTGCACACCCTGCTTACATTTACTGTGGGCATGTTGCAGCTCTAAAGGAATGCAAGGGGTGAGATGCAGTTCTCCTGCCTCCTGTATTGGGTGTTTATTTCTGAGGAGACAATGTATGCTTACTTTCTCTCAATTTTGACAGGGCGATGATTTAGAAAAAGCTTGTTTATATGTCAGTGTGGAGTTGCACTGAGTAGTTAAGTAGAAAAGCTGGAAAAGAAGGCAGGAGGAAGAAGGTTGCTGGAGAAAAATGTAGTTTCAAGAGGCAAAGGCTCAGGCTCTTCCATCCCTGGGCAATGCAGTGCATAACCCTGCTAAGCCATTTCTGAAGCCCCCTTTGTTTTTAGCAGAGGATGGGTGCATTTGAGCTGACCTCTAATGTCTCTTATTCTGCAATAGACACAAGAGCATAGGATGCTCTTTTTTTTACTGACGACATTGGGAAATCTCAGTGCCACGCTGCAGAAACTTAATAATATATTTCCAGATATCAGTCACTGAGATCTCATTAAAGTAATTCTTTCCCAGGTCTCCACCCCATTTTCTATCATATAGTTATTCCTTGAATTGAACAATTAATAATTAATGGTCAGATCCGTACTGATCTTGTAATACTCTGTAAACTTTTAAAGACTGTTTCAATATATATTTCAACAGGCCCATTTGGGAGAAGGTTTAGCGCTGCACTGAGACAGCCTTTGGATTTGAGCAGAGTCTCATCAGCAGGCAGTTAAATCAGGTCACCAATGGCAGGCACGAAAAGGACAGGGGCTGAAGCAGGTAATAATGGATAAAATCAACTGGAGTCGATGTGGGCCATTTGCAGGACAGTTGCTGGATGAAACTGGGATCTGTCCTCTACAGACGCCAGAGATTTGGCAGAGCTTTAAATGTTTAAAAAAAACTTCACTACCTGCCCCTGGTCCAAGTCAGAGGAGACATGCAGAAACAGTTCAGAACAGATGCTTTATGACAGGGAGAAGTCCATGAGCTACTTAAATACTCACAACTGTTATTCTGCCTTATCCTACAAGGGCCCAGCAATAGCAGGGATAACGTGAAAACCAGAGATGCAGTGCTAGGCTCCCACCCTCCTCTCCAGCTTGCCCTCTAGCCTATGGCTCAGAGGCAGCCCAGCTTTTAGCTGTGCTGCCAATGCCCCAGCTTGACGACTCCAATGATGCACAAAAGCAGTCCCTAATCTTTAAAGTTTAAAGTTTACTTACATTGCTTTTCCCAGCTACCAAGAATAAGTCCCCATTCTTCCCAGGGATGTTTCCATTTGCCAAGGCTGTGGCTGAACCCCACAGCTGTGCCCCTTCTAGATCAGGCTTGGGAACACTAGGGAAGGAATTCTGAGCCAAAGCATCCTCCATGCACCTATTGCCTCACTGGCCTTTCTGCCCAGGTTTGCACAGGGAGAGATGCAAAATAATTACATTAATAGGCTTGCTCAACTTCTTCCCCTCCGAACAACATCTCAGTAAACAGTGAACCATCGGCATGAGGAACGGACAGCTTTTTCCTACTGTCAGGTTTTTTTTGGCTATCCCCAGGAAGCACCCATGTCACAGGAATAATCTCTCTCCCTTGATAAGAGAATAATGTTTGGTGTCATTTCTCTCATATGCCACGCAGGAAGCAAAAGCAGGATTTGACTCAGATAAAAGACTCAGATGACCCTTGTAAAAGCAGGAAACCATGGTAGCTTACAGCGTAACAGAAGGATGGATACAGTGCATGTCAATACACCAGGTCCATGTATTTCACTATTTCTGTCTGACTTACAAATCATTTCTCGGGTAGTCTCAGCACTCTGGTATAGGGCAGAAATCACAGTGGGGTCATATAAGCCGGCAATTACAAAACCTCTCTGAACTCCTGGGAGGAAAAACCTTCTTTTAAAATGTGCATGCTCAGAGTGCCCTGAATGGAAATCCTGCTTCACTTCACTGCTCTGCAGTACACAGGAGGCAAAATACTGTTTTGTGTGAAATGTTTATTTTGGAGACTGTGCGTACAGGGGCATGACAATCCCCATATACTCTGTTTTTTCAAAATTAACCTGTCCTGGTTTGTATGTGCACATGTTTGCTCTTTCTGCCTTTAAATGGAACCGAGAAGTGTCTGTGGTTTATCCAACTGTCACATCAAGCCTGACAGCAGGAGGCACATTTCAGTGCTAAAGGAGACAAAACAAGTGGAGTTCTAGGGAGAATAGGCTGGGATTCGTATGGGAGTGGGACAAGGCTCACTGCTGGGACAGCTGGCCCAGAGCATAAATTATGAAAGCAGTGCTCTTCCTCTACGATGTACCAGATCCTTCCTCCTGTCTATTATGTCCATTGTTGTTCTCTTTATAGCTTGTCTTGCCCTATATTTTTTGCCTTTTTCTAAAGCCCTTCTAAAGAAAGTATTCACAATTTTATAAGGGAAAACAATGAATGACAGTTCCACTCCAATCGTTATCTCCCAAAATAAATTAGAAAAAAATCCCTCCCTTCTGTCACACAGCAACTTCCAAACTGTTACTAACAGCAGACAAAGTCCATAAATCATTCCCAAATTGCCTATCAGGCCACAGTTGGGCTTTTATCTACAAAATAAAGTAGGGCAAATATATGAAGCCTATAAAGTTTAAGGACGTACTATTTACCCTTGGTCATTAAAACCCAAGTACTCTACAATAGACACGCTGTTACAGTGGACTCCAGGCTGATGTAAATGGGCACAGCTCCATTAGCCACAACGAGGCAAATCACATTAATTTTAGCTGAAGATTTGTTCTTTACACATCTTATTTTGCTACCGAAAGACCAGGTGGTGCTTTCCTTACTTGCATTATATAATCACAAATTGATTTCAGTGGGACTATTTGAGCTGCAAGGTACTACTCAGCTTGAGTAGGGATGGTTGTGCTTGGCCTTTGGTGTGCAATAGATTATTTTTTTTAAAGCCTATAAAAACAGACATTTTCTTTACATACACTTTTCATGAACTATAATGTAAGTAGTTCCACCTCTTTGCATCACTTGTCTTTCTCTTATTTTAATGGTAATGACAACAGATGGAAATAGTTCTAATCATGGAATTAGCTGGTGCAATTGGCTTCCTCAGTCATTCAAACTAACGAAGAAGTTAAGACAGTGGAGTGATCCCTGTCCCTTCCCGGGACACATAGCGTGCTAATGTCAAATTTCTGAAGTCACACTACTCTGTCAGCTCTCTCCCTGTCAAGCAGGTGGTGAGTGAAAAGTTATTCAAGGATGATGTTATGTACCCTTCATGAATTATGCATCTTAAACAAACTTACATGATCTGAAGCACTCAAGTGGAAGCCTTTTAGCTAGAAGCAGGCCGCTGGAGAGCTTAGCTACAGATCTTCGATGATGGTTCAAAACAGCTCACTGTAGTATGTCTGCTCTCACTCCCTCTTTGACTCAGTGGCCCATGCTTCGCTTCATTTGCTTGCTGCAGCTGCAATGGAGCTTCTGAAATCCCCGTAGGAAAGACCCATCTTAAAGCATCTTCAGTGGTTAAAAAGGCTATGTTTCTTTCTGCTGGGGCTTTGTCTTTTGATGGGCTTGGGGAGGGGAGGTGCTGCCTTGGTTTGGTTTTGTTCTGAAAGAGGGAGAAGGAGAGACAGAAATTCTGCCAAGGTCACTGTTTTTTCTCTTTCATGAAAAGGTAATGAATGTTGTTTTAATATTTGCTTTCAGTGAAAGGGAATCTTGCTGCATCTTCATTGCAGCTACGAGCTGGTTGAGGAAATGCATTAGTCACTGTGTCACCTAATCAGCCTGTGACAATATGACCTGGCACTAATTAATTGTTTCCTCCTCAGAATGCATTACTTGGGTACAAGATACGGCATTTCATTTCTGATCCTCTGATGATGTTAATCTGGTAGAAAGACGGGTGAACTGCTTACTTGTGCACCATAGACCATGTTTTATCAGCACCTGAAGTTCCTCAAGCAGAGAGAAAAGTTAACTTTCATTTATTTAATTTAATTTAACTTTAGCACTCTGTGCAGTCACGCTGGAAGAAGGTTTTCTCTAGACACTAAGTTGTGGATTCATTATGGATACACCACCAAATGTATGTTGGATAGGGCTTTATTCCACTAAAAGGTCCCTCAGCGTGATATGAGGCATTTCATACAGAGCAGCAGCATACAAAAGAGAACATTATAGTACAGCTTATTACAGACTGATTTCAGGTGCCTCAGTCACTTGGGATACAGGCTGTGTTGGCAGTGTTAATACTACAGCAGGCTTCTCCTTTGGTTCTTTTGTATTTCTTTGTCCCTCTGTGCAAAGAACAGCAACACCTACTAACCAAGGACACTTTCTACCCAACCTTGTCCTGATCATGTGCAACCACAGCCAGTAGGAACTTTGCTACTGATTTCTCTGAGGTAGGAGCAAGCCCGTAATCACTAAACCTACAGTGGCAACATTACAGCTGCTGCCTCCAAAAGAAGCCTGAGACGGGCTATACATCCTCCTCAGGTGTTGGTGTTAGCTAGTAGAGATCTGGACAACAACGTGTAACCTGACTGGTCCTAAGGGGCCAACTCACCCCTGCTCCTGACCAATCCTGTGTGGCCAAATCACCCTGCTCATGGCCGGTCAGCTCCTGACCACCCTTTGTTATTTAAAGGCTGAAAAGGGATACGGCCACCTTCCCTCTGCTGTCAGGTGTTGCCTCTGGCCTGGCACCTGCATCTCTTTGCTTGTACCTCCTGGCCCTGCTCCTTCCTGCATGATGGACCAAGAAACACACTTGGGAGATGTGAGTTCTAATGTAAAAGGTGTAATTTTAATTTGGTTTAATAGTGCTGTGATTGAAGTTGCTTGGGCTCCACATGGCTTTCAGTTGTGAGCGATCAATAATCCTTGAGAAATGGCTTACTTGTGGGAGCAACCTTGCGGGGTCCATGACTGAGTAAAGACTGCAAGTTGGAGATATGAGACACCGTGCAAACAGAATTGCCTATGCATAGGAATAATTATATTGTTGAGAATAATTCTATTTTTGCATCAGTACATTTTGGGAACTGGTATTACTAGGTCAAATTGTTTTGCAGACTTTTGAAGCAGCATCATTTTCATCTTGTCAAGCATTTTGTGAACAAAATCTTCCTGGGGTATTTTGAAACTAACATGTAGCTTAAAAAAAAATCTCATTGCAGCTGTTGCTAATACATTTTTGTAAAACCACAGGGATAAAATAATCCATTTTCTTTAATGGTTTGTAACAGGGTGGGGTAATGGGGCCTTTCCACATTTCATGCTATGTCAAAGATGCAGTTTGTATAAGTCTGCCAAAAAAAAACAAGAATGAAGAAAAGAAAATCTGAGATACCTCAGTGCAAGAAGAAAGAATTGCTTGGTTAAAGTTTGCAAAACTTGTTGCTAAAACTTAGAAAATATTGGAATTTTTGTATGTCTATTTGTAGGGACGTAGTCTGGTAATGTGCCGTGTACCAGGACTTCAGAGTGAATAAGCAAGGCTGGTCAACTCCTACAGGAAAGGCTTGCATTTGGGAAAACCTGGAAAAGAATCTGGTTTTGTGTGTGACTTTCTGCCTCCTGTATCCCACATCTGAGTGTTTGGGTCAACACTGAGGGGCCAGTTAGGTGGAGTAGGGCAGCTAAAGCAAGATCTATCTGTCCTCTGAGGTGGGCTCTATTTAGGTGATTAGTTTCAAAGGATGTTGTTACAGCTGAGCAATTTTAAGGGTCTGGTTTGGGAAACAAAGTGTTTGGAAAACAAAATTCACTTCTTATGGTGCAAAGTTCCTGGAATGAATTTGTGCTCCTTCTCCTTCATCTTCAGGGTGAGGTAGTAGTTAAATGATGAAGACTGCACTTCAAAACTCACATTTCCTATGAAAATCAAAACTGTGCACAGATTACCAGACCTGTTTTTGTCTTTATAATGGAGTCATAAAAAATATTTTCCCTTCAGATAAAGATTTCTTGGAGCCAAGTTTCTTGTGGGTGCCACACCCTCAAACACGATGGGGACTGCTGCATTTATGGTGTGATTAGCTTTTTTTATTACTGTAGGACATAAATTGTTTTTTAAATGTTTATAATGAGTGTGCTGAGTGGCTGAGGAAACCCATCCTTTCACTTACTTCACAGTATATCCAGCCTTTTTGCAAATATATTTCTGGAAATACAGCCTAATACAAAACTTCAACAGCTTGAGCAAAAGTGAATGACGTGGAGAGAATTCACGTTACAAGAATCTAGATATGCCACTTTTCTCCATATTTCTAAAACAAATCTGAGACAGTCTAGCTAGCCAAGCGAGGGTTTAATTGCCAATGTGTCCTCTAGAGAAGAGCTAGCTTTATTGAGTGCAAACGTTTTTTTAAAAAAATCAGAAGAACAAAGGAGCTCAGTTTGACCCTGCAAGATCCCCCTTTAATCACTACTTTGATCAGCCTTTTCCCCATGGAACTCCCTCTGCACTGGAAAACATCCTCCCTGGCACGCAAGCAGGCTTCTTTTGGACTGGAGCGAAGAGATCTGCCAGACACCCAGCAGGGCAGCGTGCTCTTGGGGGCTCTTACTGCACCAGCTCTGTCCTCTGCTCACCCTTATTGCCATTCCTGGATATTCTCATTTTCAGACAAGGACATTAAATTTATAAAATCTTTATAAAACAAACCAATTTGGTTAATGTGCCTGTAAGCAAACTCCAGAGGACTTCTGAAAACAGATTTTTAAAATCTGATTTTTCTCAACTGCAGTAAAAATACAAATTAGAAATTTGGAAAGCAATTACTGCAATTATTTAAGAGTGCCAGTAAGTTGGCAAGTCCCAGCCTTCTTTGAGACCAACCTGCTACCCACATTATTGCATAGCATGCTTACTTGGGGAAGGGAGAAAGGAAGAATCGGCAGTGTTTGCCTCTGAGTGTAAATTGGCCTTGATTTCCTTCACTGACTTCCCCACTGTTCAGTTGTTTTGTTATGACATTTTGGCTTGGAAGTTGTTCTTATCTGCTTAGCGTTGGACGCTTATTAAAAGGTTAAAGTAATTTCTCTAGCTGTACTTTGACCAAAATCTGTCTGGGGACTCCATGAGCCAGACTGTGGCCAGAACCCCTGGTGGGAAGTTTGCACCCAGGTGGGAACCTCGGAAGCCAATGGCTTTGCTGAGACCAGAATTTGACCTTTTAGCTGAGCACACCACATTCATTCTTATTGGTCCTGCTCTTTTTTCCAGACCCAGTTAAGGTGACATTAGAAAGCCAACCTACAGCTAACTCATCATGGTAAATAAAGGGAAATTATAACTATATAATGAAATTAAGTCCCAGCCCCTAGTTATCTGGCTTAATCCCATGGAATAGAGTGGGTCTGTCTCCTGTCTCCCTTGCACATTACTGAGAGTAAGCCTGCAATGTTCTTCTGAGTATTTAATTGGGGATTTTCTTTCAGATAAAATTCTGATTTAAAACTAGCTATTCTACTTCTGTATGGTAAGTTAAAAAAAAACTACCAAAAAACCCAACAAGCTGTATCCATAAGATCACAAAAAATGATCCATAATTGTCATAAAAGGGTTCAAGTAAATTTTAAGCATGTGTAATATCCCTGGTTTAACTTGGAGGTACTTAGTAAAACCATTCCAAAATATCTTTTAAAACCAGCTTGCTGAACTGCATTAAAACTCTGAAAAGACAATCTTACACAGAACTAGACTGGATTTAATTGAGTTTACCTTAATTTTCTTTGGAAACAAAAATCAAATTATTGTTCTTTTAGTCATTAATAAACATGCCTACAAAAAGGTAAATATGTCTCAACAAATTCATTTCACACTGGTGTCTAGGTTTAATTTGGATACCTTTCCCTAGTTTTGCTGTGTAGACAATTTCTATACCAAGGTAAATTCGGAATAAATCAAAAGTTATTCCAGGACTTCAGGATTCAGCAAGACAAATGAACAGCTGACCTGAGCAAGCATTGGCCCTTGCATGAAGCAGGAGCTTGCTCTACATGACCTTTAAAAATCCCTCCCGCTGCAAATCATTGATGTGTGCCAGTGTAACTGAGCACACTGTGCTAGTTGTCCCCACTGTCAACATATTTTTAGGGCTGAATTTTTATACTGGGGTTCTTTAAATATTTAAATAGAAGTACTGCTATACTTATCAAGCTTCCAGTATTTTTTTAAAAAATGTAGATATGAAAACAGATAATTATGTGGGCAAAGCAGCATTCTAGCATATGATGATAATATCTCAGCTAAGTTTTTAAAGCTCTAAACTTTGTTTTAATTTAAGCAAACATAAACTGTCAGAATAAATCTGCTTCATTACCAATAGGGACAATGTTAAGGCCTTCACTTTGTTTGGCATATACCAACAAAACAGGAAAAATATATAGATAAGAAGTTTAAAATGCTCTGGGGATAACATAGAGTCCATTTAAATCAATAGGAAAAGAGTCACAAAATCTGGTTTTTAGAGGTTTCGGATTTACGAGAACCCTTAGGGATGAATTTTTGGTAGCACTTGTGTTGCTGAATTACACAGGCACTTTATAAATCTCACCCTTTATCTCCACAATCAAGTCTCACAAATGCTGGCTGCTGGGTTTGATTTACGCAGACTGGCAGGGTTTTACGTGGCTTTTTCAGCCAGGCCTTTCCTAGGAAAGGGGCTGAGCCCTTCCCTGCATTTCACATGGTCTCCTGAAAGGTGATGACTTTTAGTGGCTGCTTTGCAGCCAGACTGCCTTCATATCCTCTGTCTGAAAGCTTTATGCCTCTTCAGAGTAACAGCCGCTTACCTTTATCAGTCAGTGAAACGATTCTGATTACTTGAGGTAGAAACCTGGTTCCCATTCACATGAACACTGAGATGTTCTTTGGTGTCAGCGAAGGCCAACTTTCATCTGCACAGAGACCCTACTCTACCCTCAAACTCACCAGTGCCACAGGACTTGCTGGTTTACTGTGAAATTATTTTGGTCACAAAGCTGAACAAAGTCATTAGTGTTTCACTGAAACACTTCATAAGGTCTTGAGGAAAATAACTAGATTGACTTTCAGGTCTTTTAATCCTGCCTGCAAAATGTTTTGAGTTCAAGTGTCAGATATTGGTTAGAATCAAAAAGAACAAGGAAAAATAAAACACAAAAAGAACAAGGAAATCTTTTGTTTTAAAATGATAGATGACTTTATTCATCCCTTTCCTTCTGTGACTTTGCAGCTGGCTGCAAAAACCAGTTTGGGATCATGCGAGTGCTTGCTGGGGGTACACAGCACAGGACTTGAAGTAACCAGAACAAACTTTCTCTTGTAACCTTTTGTCCCATCCTGTGACCAGGACAATTTCTATTTTGTGACCTTTGAGAAATGATCCGTCTAAAACAGTTCATGGAACAACTAACCAAGAAACCAAAGAGTACACAACTTCCTTTACTCCACTGAAAATTACCCTTACGTGCATCCTCAGAGGATCTAGCTTGTTTTGAACCAAGCCTTTCCTTATCTTCCCCTAGAAATACTGTTAAACAGTGGCTGACCTGACTGAAATAGGACACCTGATTTTTTACCAGCTGAGAAATTTTTAGGTTAAGGAGAACTCTGTACTTATAATAGTCTTCCCAATAGACTTCATTTATTCCTGTCAGGGCATACAGCACCCATTTTTAGATGCATTGAACTGATTGTCTATTTTTTAATTGCATCAGTAATATTTTATATGTGCTGAAGTGGTATTAAAATTTAAATTATTTCAGCAAGCTAATAATTTATTTTCTACCTGGCAGACAGACAGTCTCTCATGCATAAGAGTAGACAAGAACAGCTATGGATGGTGTATTAGATGCACTCTAAGACTAAAGCACCTTCTGCAGTCCTGGAGGGTGAAGAACGGACGCTTTGATATAGTCATCGTGGTTTATTGATCCTATTAACATTATCTTGTGGTAAAATCAATGCTGGAGTTTCAGTCTTGCAGGAGACATGTAAATGAGAAGATGAAAAAACATGCCAAGGCAAATGGTTTCCTGATGGAAAAAGGGATATGAAAAGAAATAACAGGAGGAAGGTGTGTGTTAAGCAAAGATAGTACTTAGAGACAGGAGACTGAGTGCAGGACCTTGCCAAAAGTTATTCCCAGTGTTTGATGCGGAACGTGGTCTCCTGAAAAATATCTCCACTAGATGGGACATGGTCTTGAAAGGCACGAAGTGCTGATATCTCCTGTTACTTGGACAAACCCTGGCCCCATGTGGTCCCTTCTTGTCTCAGATCCTGCACAAATGGGGCTTTTCTGCAAGTCTTGCATGTATTTATGCAGTGTCTGTCTGGGTCAGGCACACAACAGCGACCCATCTTGCCTTCAGCAATTCAAAACTAAATGCGAATGGCTGTTGCATGTCTGTAGTGCTTTAACCAGCTCACTAGTCCATTAGGTGGGGCTTTTTTTCCACTTTGGTTCCTTTACACACATTTAGGGTGACCAAGCTGTCACCCCAAGCTGCTCCTCTACTGCACCTGCAGCCCCACATTTAGGGTGGTCTTAGCCTATATTTGATGGCCAGAGAAGCTCAACCAGCAGTCTTGAGTTGGATGTATACCTCGCAACAAAATGTGCGGTGTCCCTCCCTGTCCTGAGTCTTTGGTGAAGGCTGAAGCCATAGAATATTGGGAAAACCCAAAAGTGTTGAACAGGAGAGATGATAACATGAAAGGAAAATCTTAGGAAAACCTTACACTCCTTTTGAAGTGTTCTAAAGGATTTTTAGCATCAGATTTTCAAGTAACTGGAACCAGCTCTAAGGCATCCACTCAAATCACAGCATTAACCTGGAATTAAATATTTCTTGGTCTTCCCCATTGCAATTACTGAATCTTTTCTTTTTCAGCCTGACCAATTCTTTGAAATCCACATGAATTTGTGCAGTCATCTGGCTGAAGGAAACTGCATTTTTAAAGGGGAATACAGAGGCTGTGCTCAAGAAATTAAACCAGGCTCAATGCATAGGTTTCACTGAATGCTGAAATCTTCAGGTAGCTCTAATAGCATCTTTACCCTTGTGCATTGCTGCGGGAGGGCAGCATCACTCACAGATATCAATGAAGGCTCAGGTCTGGGGGCAGCAATGCACACAAGCTGACAGGGCCAAATAAATCTATGTTCTGCTGTAGCTGGGTCCAAACATAATGAAACATCAATGTCCTCTAGATTTATTTGGAGCGAATGGTGGTTTCTTTCTTTCAGAGGTTCAGGCTTTTTGTTCTTCTCACATCAAGAAGTCCACCTTTATAAAATGTGTTCTTAATGATCAATTAGTGAGTTTCCAAGCCACAATCCATATTACAGAATGACAAATTAGAAGTTTCTTGTGAGATCATTTTCCCCCTCTAGTACCTTTAAATTAGTATGGCTTCATTTGCTGGGCAGCTTGATCAGAGGCTCTGTCTGTGCATGAGTGAATCTATAGCTACATTGTTGTTTTTAAAGTTCATTTGGTCTGTAAAATCTGAACTTATCTAGTTCCGTGCTCTACCAGTTCAGCCAAGTTATTAATGAAAGTTAAAATAAAATTTTTGGTAGAAAATGCACTGATGACATGCAAGTTGCACATAAAATCCTGATCCCCCCCAAACCCCTCTTGTCAATACTTACAAAACCAGCACCTAAAAAGAACCAAGGAAAATGAGAGTAGCCATATTGTGTGATCAGTGTCCTGTTCCTGACAGCAGCCAGCTGCAAATGGTTAAGGACACAAGGATGGGCAGGTCTAGTTGGTTGTTCCCCTGGGTGGTTGTTCTCCAGTGCCTTGGGCATTGCCTGTATTAGGGGCTTCACCAAACTGACATCTGAACCATCAGTCAGTGACTCTTCCCTGTTCCACTTTTGAATCAATCTATATTTTTGGCCTTTACAATATCTTTTTGGCAGGAACTTTTGCAGAGATGTTGTTCAAGATTATATTTCCTTAGATTTGTTTCATACCTACTCCCTGGTGCATTCATTGTGTTCTCCAGAGCTGCTGCTTTTATGAGAAATAAGGAATAACCATTTCCTGTTCAGCTTTGATTCACCATTCATTGTAGATCTATATTTTGTCCCCTCTCATTTTAGTTTTTAATTTTAGGTACCTGAATAATGCTATGGGCCTCTGCACACTTAAAATTAAGCATGTTGTAAAGTGCTTGCCTGAGTCAAGGCCAAGGCTTTCGTGCCAGTTAGCTTTCTGTTCACCATTAGCCAGAGATGTACTTGGATGTGTGGGACCCTTTGTGCTCCCTTTCCCCCCCAAAAAATGAAGTGCTGCCCAGGGATCCCTTGGGCTGAGCTTATGTGTACGGCTCCTGGAGATGCTGCTGGCCTCCAGTGCCTGTGCTTAGGACCTGGAGCTGCAACCAGTGGAGCAAGACACTGGGTGCATCCTGGGTCCTGAACTTTCAGCCCTACGGTGCTCCTGGGAGTGATCTTTGTCTGGAATAAGGAGAGAAGCATGTTTGACCCAGGGGGTGCTTTCAGGCTAGGTTGTGGTGGTCCCCTGAACCCCCTCCACTGACTGCAGAAAACACAGATCACTGGAACGGGACGTAGTGCCTGCAGTGCACTGCATCTGCTTGGCCTTGAAGAGCAGCTTTGCTGTGCCTTGGGTCATGATACGAGTAAGGACAAAGCAGAAAGCATTTGTGCTCAGTCCTGTTGATTATGGAGCAAACCTTCTTCACTCCCTCCTCTGAAATTTTATTCAGGCAGGGTAAGGCCACAGGCCTTATGTTACAGCATCTTTCCAACAAAAAAAAAAAAAAAAAAACAAACCCAAACACTATAGTTCAAAAAAAGCCCACAATGACTAAACAAATAGATCAGGACTCATTAATAACTACAGACTTCATTGCCAGTTTAACATGAGGAGCAATTTAATTGGGACGTAGACTGCTTTGTGTAGCTTTGTTAATGTAATTGAGTAATGCATATTGATTTTTCATGGGGCTCAAATCTTTTTTCTTCATCTCGTATAAGAACGCCTGTTAAGGAATTATTAATCACACTATAATTACTTTAAGATCTATGCTCTAATTAAAACCATAAATTCTTTATTACATCTTTATTTTAATTAGACGTCCAGAAAGACAATAATTTTTACAAGAAAACTTGTACAATAAGATTACCCCGCTTAGCAATGCTTCAAAGAGCCTGTTCTTAGGACACACAGACTCCAGTACGACTTCCTAAATGAAGACATGCATGATTCTATTCATAATCAGAATTAAAGATGCCTTCTGAATGTAATTAAGTAACTTTACGGGGAGATCATCTCTGTGCAACAAAACTGAGTTCATCCACAGGAGTAAGACTTTACTTTCTCTTCTTGTTTTTCTTTTGTCTTTTAAAAATCTAGGATGGAAGAAGCGTGTTCTGAAATTTTAAGAGTCTAATCAAAGGTTTAAAATATAATCCTACTGTAATGAAAATAAGCTTATTATCATAACCACCTTCTGGTATTTTCTTTTGGGTGTCTTTGGTCCTGCTGTGATAGGTACTTTTTGCCTGCCAGGAGGAATTAAAAATAAGCATATTTCCTCATCTGTGTCAAAGGACCTGATATTTCTCTCGTTTAACCTTCTGGGAAACTAGGTCCTAGAGAACAGAGTCTCACCTATAGTTTGTGGGGGTGGCTTTTAGGTTTTTGAACTGTGAGTCCTATGGGTCTTTGTTACTAGAATTTGAAAATGCTTTAAAAGTGCACAGTTTCACCTCATTCCTTTTCTTCAGATTAATTATTTCTGTAATGTGAAATAACATCGTGGTTTGAAATGTTAGCTAACCCACGGTTTGCTTGGCTTTAAGTCCAAAACTTTATCAGAAAGGTCAATGACTAGCTGATTCAGACTGTAACTTTTCTTAGCATAATAGAGAGTTCACCTTATCCCAGTTCAGGATAAAATGCCTCAGAGTGCTCAAAATGTTCACAGAGGAAACCTTGTAGGTTCTCCACTTGAAGGTGACATGTGCCAGAAATGCTTATCACGATTCTGCAATCTGTTCTTGTGATGGGTACTTTGTTTAAGGCCATAGTCTCACTGCAGCCAGGTAAGGAACTTGAGCTAAACAGAACATGCTTTTATCCGTATTTATTTTGTGTACCAGTTCGTTCCTCATTGCAACGCAGATTTTAAACTGCAAAGCACCAAGTATAAACTGCAGTGATGTGCTTGTAACAGAAATGAATGCCTGTATCCCATTTTCTTTGAAGAATCTGCAATGTGTCTCCTTTTAAATCCCAGAACACCACTTCAGAGTGATGTGTTACTATTTAAACTGACAAGGTCTGATTGAAAAGCCAGCTCATAGCCTAGCAGTTGGTAAATGGTAAAAAGATAGGTTTATTTGCCACTAACTCCTCCACTCATCACCCAAGGAAGCCAGTACACAGCCAGTGCATTGCCTAGACATATCACTTGTCAGATAATGTCTTGATGGTCGCTTGACTCTCATTCAAAATAGATGAAATAAGGTGTTGCTGGAGGGTTTGTTATAGTGGCAATTAGATTTGCGTCCCTGGCTCAGCTGTGATCCTTACCTGTGCAAAGCAGTGACTGCTCATCTGAGTGATGCCATAGAGGTACCCAGGGGCTGCAGCCCCAAGCTGCTTTGATGTTGGCTGAAACACAGAGGGATTTGCAAACATCCTCGTGCTTTCTCTCCTGTCTTCTGCCTTTCTGCCTTTTCTTTTTTTTTTTTTTTTTTTTTTTTCCCCTGCCACTCTTTTCCAGCCCTTTTAATAGTTGTGTTTTTCTGTGGCTATTGCTTTAAATTAACCTCAGTTTCTTTATGGACTAGATTGCTGATGGTTTAACATCTCCAAGGCATGGCAGATGCTGATACAGTACATGAGCTCGGGGTTCAGGTGCCCCATGCTCAAAGTAGCACCTCCATCTGGGGTCTGAAGCCAAACTCACTGGCCTGGTCCAGTCCAGATCATGGAGAGCCTTCCCATTGATTTCAGCAGGCTTCGAATCAGGATAACTTGACACGGTGGAGAAAGCAAGTTAATTAGCTAAGTGTGAATGGAAATATTTGAAAAATGCGGACATATTCCCTAGAATAGTCTACCATGGCAAGGCATAGTGGTCGGTCAGAAGCATGATTGCACCAGCTTTCATCTAAGTGATAATGAAATTATGGGGGTGGGGGGTTGCAGAAAAACTTATGCTTGAGATGCAGAAGGCTGTCTGCCACAGACAGATTAGCAAATAGATCAAACAGCATTGCCAGCCGTGCACTCCTCTGCCTCAAACATTTCATTTATTCGGCAGTCTTTGTGAAGTTCGTAAGATGTATCTGCCCTGGCTCCCACTTTAGAGAGTGGGAACATGATGTTTTTTTCAGGCTTGAGTTCTGAGGCTTTGCTTTCCTGATCTGTCTTTGCTTAGCCTGAAAACAACTCAGCAGGTCTTCTGTGGGAATTAAGCAAACAGACTACAAGGCTGGGAGTATGTTTTGAATACTTGAGCTGAGCAGCTGAAGTAGGGAGTGAAAGGATGCACATGAGCAAGAGCTCAGTTTAAGCTATATGTCCTTCTGTGAGGGAGGGTTATCTGCATTTCTGCTTTTATTGTTGCTACATAGGTAAGCTGAAGTAGAGCAGTATATGGCATTGTTCATAGTTATCGATATAGCTTCACTTAAACTAGCAGTGCTATTGCAACTTATGAACCTGGGTTTACTGAGATTTTCCCCAAAAAAATGGACAAAGCGGCCAGGATTTTCCTTAGAGGTTGCTAACAAGCAGAGCTAGAAGGCTGTGAGTGGAAAATATTAAATATAATTGATTTACAGCTATATTAAAAGTTATTAAATGTAGAATAGTTAATTTGTAGAGAGCAAAGTACAGTGAGCCACTCAGTCGCTCTGAAAAGCATGGGAAACTTTCAGACACTTCTGTCAAGACAGCAGATATCTGTTCGATCTTCTTGCTACTGAAACAGAAATCAAAACAATAAAAAGGGTTCCTATTACGTAGGAACCAACATTATTTAGCCTGTCAATACTTTTCAGCAATAAATCAAAAGGGGTTTTTGACATCTCTGGCTTTTGAGCTCTACTAAATGCTTAAGACCTACTATTCATTTCATGGGAATCCCTGGGTGGATATCATATGCAGAGATTCAGTATCTATTTCTTTAAGAATCAAACAACATACATTAAGCAATTATTTACTCAGATAATTTGTATGTATTTAGTGACCCTAAGTCACTTATCTCATAGATATTATCTGTTTTCCCCCTTTGGGAGGCAAATAACCTTTTTTACTATTACTAGTGACAGGAAACAGTTATTCTCAATTTCTCATGAATGTGATGGAGGCAGTAAGATATCACATGACACTATTGAGCAGAGAAATAAAAAAGGAGATGCATAATGAAATTGCGGAACTCATGGCTACAAGATGCTGCAGGACCAAGGGAATAAAAAACAGTGAGAAATTAATTGAAGAAGAGTCCATTGGAGGCCATTAAATGGATCTCTAGCTTTCAGATTTCTAGGAACTGGGGACACTGGATAATTCAAGACAAAGCAGTCATTGTAAGAGATAGGACATCTGTTACCAGACACTTTGGAGAGAGGATCCTGGGCTGGAAAGGGTCTCACTCTGATCTATGTTTCATGTTTTTAAACAGTAGGAGAAATAAATGAGAAACTTATGAATGATTTTTTGCATACAACTATTTGCCCTCAGAAGATGCACTAACCAGTCTTGTGTGTCCAGCTGTGGGCAGGATTGCCAGTCTTCCATGTGTGGGTGCTGCTGAGTGAGCCCTGACGCTACAGCTCAGGGGTGCTTGGCTGGAGCAGAAAGCAGCACCCGTTCAGCTCTGCTTCTGCCTGGGGCATCCCCACACACGGGTGCTCGCCGATCGCTCCCACTTCCAAACGGGCTCATTTTGGTGCTAGCACAGAGCCTTTTCCTGTAAGTGAGCAGCAAAGCAAGAAATGTCCAGAGCAATAACTCTTACTTAAGCACGGCCAGCAGAACTGGGAACAGCAAATCTAGCCAAGTGTCGGCGTCCTGTTCAGCCCGTATTGGTGAAGAGTGTGCTCTTCCCCCTCTTCCCCCTCTTCCCCCCCAGCCCCCTACCCCCCAGCTCTACCACCGGTGACAGGAGTAGAGCTTTTTAAGAAAATAGATGATATCGAGGCCACTTTTGTAATACCATCTATTTTGAAGTGTTCATGGCATGACATTAACCCCAGATTCTTTGTTCCTAAGCAGTTCTTCTGCGCTGGATCCATGAGGTGACTCTAGTGTCCCAAACCCACCTTGCTTGCCCCCCGCCTTGGAGGATATGTAGAGATATGGTCTTTCTGTAGCTGCATCCATCTCTCCTTTGATCCTGCAGAGCTGATCCTCTGAACTGGGTAACTCCAGACACCCCCTGCCCCCATGCATGTTGATTTTGGGGGCGATTTAAAATGCATCTTTCCATTCCCACAGGGTTACATTGGCTTCCAAACTCCTGACCTGGCGCATATGCCAAAACACACCTCCCCTTCTGTTTTCTTCAAGCAGGAGCTAACATTCTTTGTCATTAGAGCTGAGTAAGCCTATAGGGACATGAACCACAGACTCGCCTGTATTTCTTGGGGACATTGTGACAGGGCTGCAGAAAGAATAGACTGAAGAGATTTTTCCTCTATTATTACAGTTCCTGTCTGCACTATGGATCTTTATTGCAAATTCTTCACTTGTTCTGCATTCAAAATGTCTCAACGGATGTGGATGCAAATTCCACACATTAGTACGCTGACAGGTATTTAATATGAACATAGAAAGCCAGTGAAGATTGAAATCTTCAATCCTTTAGCCATCCATATAAGCAGTGAAACTCCTAACTGTTATAAATGCCTGTTGACAGTGCAGCTGAACTCCAGGTTCATAGCAGTGGAAAGGCAGGAATTTTATTGCTTTTGTGGTCTGAGAACACCCCAAAGGTTGTTTGTGATGGCACAGCTTGGCTAATATGGATTAGAAAAAAATGGGGAGCCTGTGCTCCACCCAGCTGCTGTTGGCAGCTCCTGCTCAGGTCCCACCAGCTGGCCCTGGGCTGGGAATGCATACAGATCGTGGTGCTGTTACACGAGGTAACTGGAGACAATTTTACCTGCCCACTGATCCGTTGTGCTGAGCTCTGATGACAGAAGAAAGTCAGCATGGAAACCAGCAATTAAGTTGCATGGAAAGATGCATTTCTTACCTCCATGCCAAATTATGCCAGAGAGCTTTACACCTGCCCTTCTCAACTGCGACATCTCTGCCTCCCTTCCCTAACCCCTACCTGGCACTGTGCTTTTTGCTTGACCTGCCGTATGATCAGAGACTGAATCTGCCCCTTGTTGTCTCAGTTTGCCTCTCCTGTGAGAACAGAAGAGGCAGTGAGTTTTGTTTTGGTGGTGCCTTGAGGCTCCCCGGCATAAGCACAAGAGCTGCTGCGGTGCCGCTGGGGGCCAAGCATCCAGGTACCTGCGGGGAAGGCTGTTTGCCAGTGGGATCAATCTGTCCAGCCTGCTGTTTCCTGGGGGGTGGAAGAGCTATTTTAGCTGTGAGACCCCTGAACTGAGCATCTCGCTTGTGATACCCCAGGCTAACCTCCAGCTCTACCGCTGCTGAGGATGGACCGCTCTGTGGAGCCTGTGCCATAGCCGAATAAATAACACCCGGTAAAGACAACAAGAGGGAAAGGCAGCTACAGTACAGAAAGTGTTTTGTCCATCAATTACCCTCAATTCTTCATCCAGAAAGATTAAAGGCTGTTTGTTTGCAGTTATGTGTAATGTCATGCTCTGTTTGTCATCTTAATAGCTCTCCTGGGATCATAAGACATGCCTAAATGCTACAGTGCCACCTCTCAGAAAACAGCCTACTAAAACTAATTAATAGTGCACCCTAGTTAACACATGCAAACTTGGCATTATTAGTCTAATTAAAAGGATTTTAACAATCTGAGTTCCCTTCTCTCTCCCCTTCACAGATTCCAAAATACGCAAGTCAAGTAAATTAAACCCATTAATCACCATTGTTGCAAATGATATAGGTGCCTGTAACATGGGCTCATCTCTGAAGAGAGACACTAACAGGCCTCATTATGTTTAATTTCGCTCCTTAGCAAAGGATAATAAATACAAATTGTAACATCACAATAAAATATTTAATTATTCACGAGTTTGGTAAGAAACATAATTAGCTTACTGGTATGTGTCTTCATTTGGGTGATAATGGATCCAATTTAGGACCTTACCCATTTCTGGATAAAGGTTGAAAATTAGAGTTTTTCCTGGACTTTATTGCTTAAACATAAAGGGAATCAGCCCATTTCCACAATCTCCACTACCTCCTGTGGAGAAAGCTGCATGACATCCCAGCCCCTATGGCCCTGTTTTCCTGGAGCTTTGCTGCCCATGAACAGGCTCAAGCTGATCTCTTCAGTCTTGCAGCGATACGGGAAACTGAGGGCTGTGGTGTTTCCAGAGATGACACTAGAGCAATCCCAAAGAAAAAGATGTTAATATTTTAAGCTTAACATTAGTGGATTCGTAATTTGCTGCATAAAGACTCTGCTTTGGGTTTATGCAGCTGATTTGAAATTCAGGGGTTTCCATTCAGCTATGTGAAAGATGGGCCACAGCTGGGGAAGATCTTCCAGAGCATCATGAGCAGTTTAGACTATGTCCCATTTGCAAAGGGTGGCAGACTGGATGGTGAGCAGGTTCATCCCCATCTCCCTCCCCCCAGCCTGTCTGCATCCCTGGACACAAGACTGGCCATAATAAAAGTGTCCCAGGAGCTGCTGGCAGACGGCCCTGTGGCTCGCGGGGGCAGTGCTGCTGCAGCTCAGGGGTGCAGGAGTTAACCTGATGCACCACTTGGTGCAGGAGGCAACCCTGCCGGTGATTTAGCACTGCTGTTTGCGTTTATGGGATCCTAATTTTATTTATTTTATGTTCTCCTCATTGCGCATATTTAGGTGACAGATGTGTACATTCCTTAATCTCTTCCTCATTACCCTATGAAATTGTAGCTGCATTTTGACAGCTTTCAGACAAAGATAAAAGAGGAGAGGAAAACTTCAAACATATGGAAATTTGCAGAGACCCTGGACTGACTCCTGGTGGGGAGATCACTGAACACATAGAGGAATTAGTTAAGACTGATGGCCTTTGAGTTCGCGGCGGCTGAACACAGATGTAAGGGAAAGCATTGCTCAAGCAGCCATGATCCCAGCTTTCGATTATGTATCATACAGGAGCGAAGGGAGCTTAGGAGTGGATTAATGCTCTGAATAGATCAATTCAAAATTGTATTTCAATGCACTTGCCATGCACCTCTGCACTGCAACCTTTGCTTAAGGAAAAGAAAAAAAAAAACACACCAGGAGAGCCCAGGATGTCTCAGCACCTGCATGATGCAAACAGTACAATTCAAACTTACTTTGTAGGGTAATTAACAGCGGGGAGATGGATTGGTTTGGCAGAATATACTATTTTACCACAAAGGGTACGGGAGCTTTATGCTAAAATCAAGAAGAACAAGGCACTGTATTTTTGTGTAGTTTGAATTATTTTGCAATATTTGCCATACCCATTTTACTTAGCCTATCATGATGTCCCCTTCACCATTTCCCATTTCTAAATAGATTTTCAAAGAATCCCCTAAAACTTGAATTATATTGTCCTTCTGAAGAAGGCATTCGAATTAGTGCAAGAGAGTGTGAATATAAATTTGCAATCAACATTATAAATGCGGTGTGAGTGTTATTTCTTCCTCCACTAATTCTTCTGAGCAAGATTTACTGTCTCGGTGAGGGTTTTTTAAATAAATTAAATATAACATGAACTAGATAGTTGTTCACATAGAGCTAGAGCTGGAAAGGCTCATTAATCACTAGTTTAAATCCCAGAGTATCCCGTCATCCTAATTAATGATTCAGTGCTGAACTTTACTCCGGCAGTAGCAGCAGAACCGAGCCATTACCCACCTCGGCTGATAGGGACCGAGCAAGTTGGAGGAAATGAGACAGCCCTTTGGGCTGGTGAGGCAAGGATGCTGCTACCCGGCCAGCTCTGTACCGACCTGCACCCACCGTGTGGGCAGTGCTGGCCGTCATTGATGATGACTGGTGCCCCCATCACCTAATAGCCACGTTTGCAACGTTTGGCTGGCGCAGGGTTCAAACTGCAACTCTGTGGGATGGGTATGGGGTCGAGTACTACAGGATAACACTGCACCTCTCTGGGGTGAACTGCATCCAGTCGCTCCTCAAACAGCAGTGGGCTCCCTAATATGTAGCAGAGAGGTTTAAAATGATCCTGCACACTAAGCTAGGGGACCCACAAGGGAGAAAGGTCGTACCTGTCTCCAGCAGGTGCTCCAGCAACTATTTACATAAAACGGAACATATTCTCAGTGAATGGAGGTTTCTAGCCCCCTGGATTCCTGGTAAGCTGCTGGCTAAGGCGTTTCTTTTGGCAGAGATGCAGGACCCCAGGAAGGGGAGTATTTTGAAGCTGTGTCCACACATGGTGACTGGGGTCCCCTCTGAATCCTTTCTGGGGTCCTGATACTCCATGCATGGGAACAGAGCAGCTGTTGTGCAAGCCAGTGCGTAATTAAAGGCTGTAGAATTGAAACTCATTCTTGTAATAGGGAAATCATAAATCATAATCCTATTATTCAAATGAATTTACCTGCTCTTTAGGGCTACATTAGTTCTGTATTTCATTTATCTGTGTTTCTAAGGCAAATAATTCAGACTATTTCAGTGCTTTTTTTGCTGTAACGTTTTAGCATGCCAATGCTTTGCATTCCTCACAAATGCCAAGGAAAGAACATTGTCTTTTGGTTTTATTGTAGGTTCTTTGTTTACTATATATTGGCAGGAAACTCCACTAAGAAAGTGTTTCATTGTGCCTTCGAGAGCACAATCACAATCAGGCCTTAGATTAGCAAAGCAACAAATTACAAACTTCTTTGCCTTGCTATAGTCCTGCTGCCTGGAATTTAATTAATTAGGTGGTCTTGAAGGATTGAACATCGCTGACTTCAGAGACAGTAAGTTTTTGGTTTCTGTTTTGTTTCAGGCAAATTCTTATAGGAGAAAGTTAGCTTGAACGTAGTCTCAGTGCAGGAAAAGTCTGCAGAGAATGGGTTTTGCAGTTGCGTCATTGCTTTGGACTTAAAGTTTTTGTCAGCTGTTGTGATAATTAACTTAACCGTGAGAGCTCTTAGGGCTCTACTTGCCTAATTCTTAATGCAAAATCAGGGCCTTTGCAGCAGCAAATAATTTTTATTCTCGTTGATTTTTAGCCTGGCTAGTGGGAGCTGGGAAATTTTAGCATATGTAATTTGAATTATTTCATGAAACATTTAACAAGGGCCTATTTCATTCTTCACTAAGGCAAGTTGATATAAGAAGGATGATGTTATGGTTAATGTAAATCATAATTATTACCAGGTGCATCACTGAACCGGGAAATTGTGCTAAAAATGTAAGTTTTGCTTCATTTCATATTGAAAAATTACTTTGCAGCCTGACAGCCATTAATCTCAGTTACAGGAATGTTATTCTTTGTTTTGGTAAATTACAGCGCTAAGACATAACAAGGCATAAATTATCAGGCCACAGGAGTCCACTTCACTGACCTAAACTGGGCTCAAACAACCCCTGACAGTGAGAAGAACCAAGCCACCTGCACCCATCCCAGTGCTGTCCACCCTGGGGAGCACTTCAGCTCCCCACATAGCCAAGCCTTCAGCAGCTCTGTTCCCTGAAACTTGCCTTCTGGACATATCTAAAATAGTTTGTCATAGTAGCACTCCATCTTCTTAGCCCCCACGAGGCTGTGCCCTGGTTAGATTTTTGGGATGAGTGCTCTTCATAGAATCATAGAATGGTTTAGGTTGGAAGAGACCTTGAAGATCGTAGAGTTCCATCTCCCCTGCCACGAGCAGGGACACCTCTCACTAGACCAGGTTGCTCAAAGCCCCATCCAGCCTGGCCTTAAACACCTCCAGGGTGCTGGCATTGCTAAATCCTCTCTAAAAATAGTTTTTATCATAAAGCAGGGCTCCAGGAAGAGCTCCCTTTTCATCCAACAGCTTCATTCTTAAATCAGGATGGGATATCTGTGTTTGGTATCCAGCTCTAAAGGGAGGATGCTAGACTGTATTGCTTTATTTATCCCCAGGGGATGAATTGGTTATTCCAAAGCAGAAGCTTGAAGTGCTTTCTGACTTGTAATAAAGATGCTTTTCCAGAAGTGATTAGCTCTGTGTTGGACTTGGCAGATGGGGAAGTGCCGTCGCAAGCAGTCTTCTAATAACACTGTGTGTAGTAAGGTCTAATCTTCTAACTGGGAGAGCACTTTCACAGAGGAATATTTGTTATAAAATACCTAAACTTCCTCAGAGCAAGGTCCTGCTCTTCTCAGTTTAACATCAGAGGTATAGAGTCCTACTAGTTTTTGCATTGAAAGCAGAAGAAGCAACTGAACATGAGTTTCCAACCACTGAATCATTTGATAAAAGCGTGTAGGTTTTTGAGATGATTCTCCACTAGGCTTTTCGTGGGCTTCAAGTGAAGTAGTTCTGGCTGGTCCTACTCGATTTACTGTGAATACAGCTTCCAGGCTACTGACTCCATGAATGGTATGAAATTCAGAATACTCTTTACTATACTTTCTATATATAAATGATAGAATCATAGAATCAACTAGGTTGGAAGGGACCTTAGAAATCATCAAGTCCAACCATCAAGCTAACACTGCCAAAACCACCACTAAACCATGTCCTCAGCACCACGTCTACCTTTCTTTTAAATACCTACAGGGGTGGTGATTCCGCCACTTTCCTGAGCAGCCTGATCTAATACTTGATAACCCTTTCTGTGAAGAAATGCTTCCCAAGGTTCCTAAACCACCCCTGGCACAACTTGAGGTCATTTCTTCTTGTCCTGTTGCTTGTTACTTGGGAGAAGAGACCAACACCCACCTGGCTACAACCTCCTTTCAGGTAGTTGTAGAGAGCAATAAGGTCTCCCCTCAGCTCCCTTTTCTCTGGGCTAAACAACCTCAGTTCTCTCAGCCACTCCTCGTAAGACTTGATCTCTAGACCCCTCATCAGCTTTGTTGCCCTTCTCTGGACACCCTCCAGAACCTCAATGTCTTTCTTGTAGTGAGCTCAAACTGAATGCAGCCTCGCGAGTACCAAGTACAGCAGGACAATCACTTCCCTAGTCCTGCTGACCACACTGTTCTTGATACAGGCCAGGGTGCTCTTGGCCTTCTTGGCCACCTGGGCACACCAGAGGCTCACATTCAGCTGGCTGTCAACCAAAGCCCCCAGCTCCTTTTCTACCAGGCAGATTTCCAGCCACTCTTCCCCATACCTATAGTGCTGCATGGGGTTGTTGTGACCCAAGTGCAGGACCCAGCACTCGGCCTTGTTGAACCTCACACCATTGGCTTTGGCCCATTGATCCAACCTGTCCAGATCTGTCTGTAGAGCCATACCTCAAGCAGATCAACACTCCCGCCCACCTTGGCGTCATCCTCAGGCTTACTGAGGGTGCACTTGATCCCCTTGTTCAGGTCATTGATAAAGATATTGAAGGGAACTGGCCCCAGTACTGAGCCTTGGGGAACACCACTCTTTTCTTCCTCTCACTTTTGGCAGCTATTCCAAATCAGTGTAATCGTTGTAACTCTTCACAATAATGTTTTAAAAAACATCATAAGATTGTTCATCAGCACACCATTGCCTGCCTCGCAAAGCTTGTCAAAGTAGGTGAATCTTGGGTGCTCTCCATGAAGTGTCTGTATCTCCCATTTTGTTGAAGCTCAGCTCCTTGTACTGGAATCACTGTCCAAGAGCCCTGAGTGCCCCTCCAAAGCTTCTTATTGATTGTGCAAACAATACTTCTCAGAAGACTCTTTATTAAATCCACCCTCACATTTGTTTGGCACACTTCATCATTGACAACTTCCCAAGACAGGATGAATGGTGTTGATAATGTAACTGAGGGACAGACCAGAAAGAAGTATGTCTGCCTTTAGTGACCATTTTTAATTTTCATTATGTCACCCTCAGGCTGCAGGGGAAAGGGGCTGGAGCGGACATATCTGCGTCTTGGCATCTCTGGTCTCTTCACTTGCACAAAGCAATGTTGAAAGCGTTAGAAGTGCACAGCAAAGCTGTAGTGTAGTCTGTGAAAATGATGATAACAGCAAATGGGAAACCATTTAATACTAGATGTGTTGGTTAGCTTGACAGCACTGTGAGAATTTTGCCAAACCTGAAATGTATGCCTTGATAGCCCAGAGTCAGCAGAAAAGAGTTGAGCCAGCTGAATTGCCATGCTTGCATTCAAAGAAATTGCAGCAAGAGATGCAAGCCGTGTTGCACCTCGGGGTTTCCTAGAAGCATGTGAGAGCAACATGGAGCTGCCTTTTACCTAAGCGAGGCAAGAAGTGAAATTAAATACATTTCCCTAAATCTGGTGACTCAGCCCAAGTGGTGCTCACAGTCTCATTAGTAACTTACCTGATCAAATTTGGTTTGCATAGGAATGAAATTACAGGCAGCTATCTTCAAATGATTACTAAAAAATTATTGTCATTTTCCATACTTTAGCATCTGGTATATTATTATATAGAAGGCTTATTTCTCCTGGAAAACTGTTGAAGTGAAAGGGGTTTTAGTAGGGCCGTTACCATTTGATAGCAGGGAATACCGCACCACAAACATTTCTCTGTGCCATTTTCTGGGCTCTTAAAAGAAATCTAGTGTCTCAGCCAGAGACAACAGATGTGAGAAAATTGCAAAATGGTTGCCAAGCTTTATGAATTAACTCTGCTGGTCAGATGTTCAACACCCCCGGTTGATTGTGTGCTAATTTAAAAGTAGAGTAAATCAATCATTATCCAGGCTCAGGATATCTAGGTAGACCATAGGAAGCCTCTTGATTAATACACACATCCTCACCTAGATGACGGTTAGCTCTGCAATTCATGGTTAAACTGAAGGCAGAAAGAATTGCTTTTTAATAACCTTGATAATAACCCTTCTGATAGCTCCATTTAGGCATCATTATTGAATAATAGCCTGTGCATGTCATCAAGTCACTCTGACATTAGAACGGAAAATACACAAGCATCCTGGTCATGCCACTGATCAAAACAAGAGACAAATCGTCTTCTGGGGCAAATTAACATAGTTGCTTTGATATTAACAGAATGGAGTAGAATTTCAAAACAGACACTGAACCAAAATAATGCTTAAAATTTTTATGCAGTATTTAAAGGATATATACGTATGAGATTCTTAAAAAAGCCTTAGCTGCCCCTATGCTGTCATTCTGGCATTGTGCAGCATCTTAACTCGTGCTAGACTTGAAGACACATGATATACTTGAAGCTGCAGGGTGATGCAGACGGATGGACGCCACAGCCTGGGAAGACCTGAGCCATTGCAGACCACAGAGGTGTGGGGAGACAGTCAGGGCTGTTACAAGGTGATGAACCAAAATTGTAGGTCTCAAAGGTTTACAGCCATTTGTCACAGCCCTTGTGGCAAAGGGAAGCAAGCCTGGAGAGACTGTTGGTACAAACATAAACAGGAAAACAAAACATGGAATGTTCCTGCACCACTCAGAACACCTTATAGATGGAGATTCGCTCATTACCAGAATACGCTACCATCAGCTCAGCAGTGCCAGCATCAGTAAAACCACAGTGAATTACATCAACTGCTTATTATCTGGTCCATGACATGCTGCATCTGAGCTTGCTCCCAGCACTGGAATATCTCTGCTGATTCAAGTGGGAACAAGACTGTGTCCAGCATGAAATAGCTGATACTCTTTGCACAGTTAACTTCAGCCGTGCATGGCATGTGAAATACTCATCTCATGGAGGCTTTTGTTTATTTTTTTCCTCCATTAAGCCAATTACTAGCTAATCATTTTGTATAAAATAAAACAATATGACATTATTAGATCTGATCTGTGCAAACGCTTCTTGTAGAGCAGCCTTGGTTTAATTTCATTTGTAGGATTAAAAAACAAATCTAACAGCAAAACTGGCATTAATGAAAGCAAAAGGAAAGGCAAATAAATGTCACCCATGTTCAAGGCAGTGTTAAATGATGTAAGTTTTATTTAAATTTCTTGCTCTGATGACATGAGGAATCTTCATGCCATGTAGTCAGCAAAGAGAACTAAAATTATATGATCACATTATTGGCTGTTTCTGTCAAGTTAACACTCCATGGTCCCCATCAAAGTCCTTTCCTTTTTCTTTTTTGTTAATAGTGCATTTATTATGGTATCAGCTCTCTGTGTGTGCACCCATTCCCCTGGATTGTCCCAGCACGAAGCATTTACTGGCTGGGCAGGGAGGTGAGACCTGGGTGAACTGCACAAATCAGTGAGAGGAGAAGAGAACAAAGAAGCAGACATGACTAACCAGGTACGTGGATATGACAGCATGCCTGCTGCCTTCTGCAGGTTGTGGACCCTAAGGATTGATGACAGCTGAGGAGCTTGAGGCAAGCCAGCTCAGAAGACAGAGCTGCAAGAGGTCCCACAGGTGTGATAAACCCCGTCACTCACCATTGTCCACTGCTAATGCCCTGGGCACAGCTTACCCTCGTCCCTCCTGATTCATAAGCCATCCTCTGTTTTGCTGCTTTGAAATCAATAACAGCCATCGATCCCAAAGGGCTCTTCCAACGAGATGAGTATTGTCCTCCAGTTCCAAATTGGGCAAGTTGAGGGAGGAGGAGGACAGGTGATGCATTGAGGTTGCTCAGCGCCTGCAAACTAAGACCTTTCTCTGGGGTCTCTCATACACCAAAGGCCCGCCCTGTCCTGCAGCAAAGGCTGGGCAACAGATGGCAAGCAAAGTCAAGGAGGTGGTGATGGAAAGAGGATAATATTCAAATCACTTTACCTCTTCCAGATGTATTTAATTAGGGCAATATATTTTTCCCCTGATTCAGGAAATGAAACACATATTTGCTCTAAGTTTTGTCCCCTTAGTTGTTCCTTACCGGCATGCTGTAAAGCTAAGATGACAAAGCAATACTGCAGAAGAACCAGACTTTTTGAGAGAGCATTTGAAAGAGCATTTGCAGGGTAAACATTTCTTAGTGTCCTCATTCAGAGAGCTGTGACTCTGTTAGGGATGTAGAGTAACCATTGTTCTTGAGCTTCTACGTCCTTCATAACTTGCTGTAGTCTGGTGCTTTGCAAATGCCAGTGAAAAATTCCCTAAAGAATCAAATTGTAGCCTAGCTAAATCAGAGAGATAAACTGAAAGGTGCCTATAAATCACAGTATGCTTTCATAACTCCATTCATATGTGAACAATATGTTAGAGCCCCTATATTAAGCAATGGAGCTGTGCTGCATAGCTCTGTGGACAATTCTGTATTAGCTGCCAAGAAAATATGATTTATGTGGAAGCTCTGCATGCAGAAAAACTTATACTGACTCCCAGGTGGCTTTTTCCCCACCCCTACGACTTGTGGCAGAAAGGAATATTTTGAGCTGACAAGCCAATTAGCTGTCAATTAGCTGATTGATGGTTCAACGCTAAACACCATGCAGCAGAACAAATTGTCACAGTCCTGGAAGCAGGAGCTCAGTTTTAGCACACACCTTCCTGCGCTGTTTCTTTTTAACTGGGTGTGAGGATTCATCCAGGAGTAGAAACAAATTTTGGTAAAGAAGGGTCTCCCTGGGTTTGCACTTGCACTGACCCCTCAACCTTGTGTTAGGGTGGATTGAAAAGGGTTTTTCTTCTCTTTAAGTTTTACTTTGCCAAACCTCAGAACCTGTGGTAGCAAGAGTGACTACGATTTCACTATAAAACCATCGCTCTTACTGGGCTGGGGTTTTTTGTTCCGTTTACATTACCTTTAGTAACCCTTATTTATTTCCAACACTTTGGAGGCAGACTGACACACTTAATTTGCTATAAAAAACAAGGATTTGGGTTTTTTTTAAATAGAGTACCTTGAGTTCTTTGTTTACCTTCTCCTTCTGTGAATATGTAACACACAGTCAGATCTCCTTCTTATGCATTGGTTAAACATTACAGATTTTATTCCCCGTGTCAATGGTTGTTTATTCAGTTACACTGTGGAAGGAAAAGGGACACAAAACTACTAATACTAGTATCATAGGACCTAAAAATACTCTTTTCTTGCTCTCTGTCTCTATGGAAGCTGACTTCTAATTTCCAAGCTTCATGCCTTCAGAAAGCCACATGATTCCCATTTGTCTGCATGCTGGCGTTGTTCAATAGCTGAAATAGTTTTCCTCCTTCTCTAGGACTTGTTCCCCTTATACAATGAGGTTTAAAATTTTCCAGTGGTTTAAATCAGCAGTATATTTTTTTCACATTTCCTTAAGTTTCTCTTTAAAGGTAAAGACAAAAATTAATCCTTCTGAACAGTGAGTGTCTCTTCTCTCATTTATTAGTGTCATGCTTTTCAGGTGCTGATAGAGGACAGTTATCTTGAAGGACGAGGGAGAGGGAGATTCTCATTCCACAACCGTATTCCCCTGGCAATGTCCCTGGGTCCGTGCCTCAGCTTTCCCTCCCTTTGTGCAGTGTTCGATGGGGCTGTTTAGCAAAGCGCTTGTGTAGTGCCTACAGTCACTGTGTATCCTGACAGGGCACACGGGAGCTCTGGGGAATATCCTGTATTTCTCTTTCTGTTGGATGCTTGGAAGCTCTTATTGGATATAACTGCAAGATGGCAGAAACAACTGCCTGGCGGTTTAGCAGGGAGGGGTTAATGAGGGTGTTGCGCACAAGTGAAGGAGTCTTTGACATAGTTCAAGTGGTATATTGTTTTCTGTTGAAGCGCAGTGTCATTTTTATTTGAAGAGCAATGCAGGTTGGAGAGGAGCTGAAGTAAAAGCATGCTTGATTTCCTGGTTTGATCATGATCCACAATGTATTCACTGCCTTCTGCGACTGTCTATGAACGTGCCCACTTCTTGCTTCCACCTTAACATAACAGGTATGAAGCTCTTCTGTTCAAAAAGGTAGAGGGACCCCAAACCTGCCAACAGTGGTGTCACAGGGAAGCAAAGGAGGTAGGAAATGTGCCGCACCTGCAGGGTGAAAGCAGGGACAAAAGGAGCTACGGTACACACAGGATTTCTTCTTTTCCAGTTGTGACATGATGTAAAGAAAACATAAAGGATGCTCAGGATGAATAATTTAAGGGGAAACAAGGGGTATGAAATTGGTGAGCTGTGAATATGCAGCCAAGACAGTGACTTGAAGCTGTGTCTGTGCATCATTTTCAAGGCAATATTGGATTTTAAACTCTTTTATCTCCAGATGTTAATCCTTAATGGGAGCAAAGCTGGAGTTTGGCTTCCACAACTCAATTTGTAAAATAGCTGCCACATGTTCCCTTCATCCCCTCATTGTTTTTATCACAAAACATGCAAAATTGAATTCCCCTGATTCATTTTTCTCCTGTACAGTCTTCTCATTTAGAAGAGTTATCACCCAAAAGCCCATTAAGCAATGTTTTTGTCTTTTATTATGGAAATAGGAAGTTTTACTGCAAAGGGTTACAATTTTCAGGGTTGAGCTAGCCTCTGACTGTGCCAATTCATTATGAGTCCAAATTATTGATCCACTTTGACTTCCAGAGATCAGATCCTTAACTGGTATGGACTAGTCCAACTCCTTAGTACACACTGAGGCTGTCGTGGTACACAGTGGCTGTCTATACATTCTGCCCTGCTGTTGTGGGCAGCAGAAGATAACTGTCCTATCTGTAGGTTTTGCAAACTGATTTTGCATATAGTCAGCTGCACAAAGTGAAAATCCCTTTTTATTTCCTTGCTTCCATTTTTGAATGAGGATTTTCAAGTTTCGATTAGTCTCTGCAATGAGAGATGAGCACCAATGAATATACAGGTGTCTAGTTTAGCTCTACAAGGAGGAATACCTAAAGTTCAGCCCTTCATTTACTTGTGCGTA
Source organism: Ibidorhyncha struthersii (assembly GCA_013398815.1). Taxonomy (NCBI): domain Eukaryota; kingdom Metazoa; phylum Chordata; class Aves; order Charadriiformes; family Charadriidae; genus Ibidorhyncha; species Ibidorhyncha struthersii. Next base: position 199,982 of record VZSZ01002344.1, on the reverse strand, counting down.
CGTGGGAGAAAATTGCTTCTCTGTCACAGTGGCAGCTGTTGAATTGGAGAGAAAGAGGATTAATAAAAAGTAGTACACAAGAAATTTGGAGAGGATAGACAAAGCCAGGCAGCATTCAAGGTGAAATGATTCAGAATCGATCCATAGCCTCAAGCTTTGGGGCTGCAGGGAAGTGCAGTTGGAAGAAGCTGGTAAATAGTTAATACGTTTTCCCTCTGAGGGGCTGACAGTATCAGTGACAGGATAACAGCAGCGTGACGGGAGCTTTGCCATACGTGAGCTTGCTGGCTCATCGCAGCACGGCGCGCTGCTCGCCGTGTGCCAGACGGGACATCTGCTCTGGTTGGAGGGGAGGTAGAAACCTCTCACTCCCATCTTTTGCACTTGGGTTTCCTTTAGGTAAGATCTGCCTTCCCCCAGTTCCTCCAGGGCCTGAGGAAGCTACAGGGAAAACAGAGCGAGGCACATCTGGAGCAATGCAGCAGCTGGGAAATGCCTAATGCTGCAGGGGACGGTGCTATCGTGTGGATGGTTGTGACCTTTTCAGTATTCCAGATTTTGATTGATTGGATGTTTTCCCTCTTTGCAGTGAAATAGGTGGCCAAAATAAACAGAGAGTTATGTAGGCTAACGCAAATTTATGAGAGATAAGACTTTGCTACCTCATTCCATCCATAAAAATTATAAAAAGAACAGAAAGTGACATAAAGTCAATACATTTCCATGACAAAGCTCATTATGAGAAGAGAAAATATAGTCCCATATTAACTTGTTCTCATTACTGTTCTAAGATTTATCACGTCAGGTGCAATGTGAAAGGAAAACCTTCCTTGCCCTTACCTTAAAAAAAAAAAAAATCAAACAGACAAAATAAGCCAAATTATCCCATCATGTTCAGTGAGCATAGATTTTGCTGAGCCTCACAAGGGTCAGCATTAGCTCAGAGGGTATGACTTTGAGGAGCCCTTCCAGGCTGGATGCTCTGCGGTCAGAGCAGGTAGCCCTGTCCCTGCTGTCACTACCAAACCAGGTCTTCCCCTGGCATTGGTGAAAACTGGCACTCTGGGAGGAAGATACTACTTGAGGGCTTGACAAGATGAGGGAAACCACTTTGAATCTGTAACATCATCCCTCTTCTAAAGGGTGGCAGGAATTGTGTCATAGCTATTAAAATTCATGCAGTTTATTAATACTTATGAACAAGTAACATTAAAGCAGATACTGTGTTCTTTTTTGTGCTACTGCTTTTATTCTGAAATGCTTGTTGAATGTAGCAGTTACCTGTTTTCTAGCAATTTACTGTAAATGTAGAAGTTGGGAATCTATAGAGGGCCATGGATATCTCAAGGGTGCTAATTATTTGCTTGCAAATATACCAGAAAAGTTTTAATTGGAGGAGTCACTTGGCAAAGCACAGAGCTTCGTAGCTCCAGCTAAAACCCTGACCCTGCTCCCATCGATGTAGTCACAGTCAGGTCAGGTCTTGATTGAAACAGCAATGAAATGATGTGTAAACAAGGTTCCTCACACTGCAAAAATCATCCCGGACTCCCACACATGAGCAAGAGTGTAGCCCAAGTGCCCCTTCAACTGGCTGACTCCAAATACACCACAGACCAAGATCCTCTGGATTGCTTATCAGTGGTGGATGAGTTAGGACTGGTCCTTCCAATGTGCTTCCAGTAGCCTGTTAGGAAACAGCCATCTTCCCTCTGAAGGAGCAGGACCATGGGGATGAGCAGCTGAGATGGAAAGGCCGATGCACACCGTGTCTCTGAACTTCAGCCAATCTTGACCACCCACTGATGTGACATGAGGCACCCGTGCAACAGGTTTGAAAGCTTGGGTGCATAAGCCCCGCCTTGTCCCAAAAGCCCAGCAAAGAACCCATCTGCTCCAGCCAACAGGCAGGGCAAGGGGCTGCTGTAGATGTAATGTGGAGTGTCTCGTTACACCACCTGGCTGGTGGGGAGCGGGATTTGGAGTAGGAAACAGTTGGTGGAAAAATAAGAGCAGACCTGAATTGCTCAGAGCCAGGAAAGGGAACTGCCACACTCAGACCAGCCCCAAGGTCAGTTATTTCGTCTGACTGCTGTATCTTACCTGCAGTGCTCATCCTCAACGAGCTTAAGCAGAGAAACAAGTCCTAGGAGAGAAGTCCCAACCTATCTTTGCAGATGGACTCATTGCTGCATTTGCAATGCCAGTCCACAGCCCCGGCTCTGAGGGGCCATTCGAGAGTCTAGTCTCATCCTCGCATGCATTGCTCCTCGCGTTCAGCGGAACAGATGCAGTTCATTTTGGAGCTGACATCTGGTGCTGTCAGAGTACATAACTGGTGCTGATTTGCAATGCAACCTGAATACTCTGACCTTTTTGGTGCATTCATAAGAGATGATAGCCTGTATGCGCTATACAGATAAACTGGTGAGTGTGTGGTACGTGCATTTGTTTGCAAAGATGACAAGGGGAAGGTAAATACACAAAATGAAGCCTGCCAAATTTGGCCAATGTGAAACCTCACTGGCCAGCTGAAGAAGGGAAGAGATGACAGATAAATGGAGGGTATAATGACCTGATAAACACAGGCATTTCCCCAAATCAGGATTACAAATGCTGCTTCTCAATTCAGTCAGCCTCCTCCTTACCCACACAAATAACGTCCCCAGCCCTCTCCACTGACCTGCAGAGGATAACACAGAAGTACTGTGATGTTTTAATAGGATGGTTGCGTTCATCCTTTCAAAATCTGGGCGGGCAGAGGCTGGGACAAAGAGAACCGTGTCAGGGACATCTGTACTTAACAGCATAAAATGAATCCTGACCTATCCATGAAACCTAACCTAGCACTGACTTGAATGGGAACTTTTATATGGCGCAAGGCAACACCCTGTAGAAAGGGTAGCTCCAATGTGGAAGTAGGGTCTCTCAGGACAGTCTAGGCTTGCTTTCCCATACATGGCGTTGGGATTTACATTCTTATATGGTTGGAATTGCTTGAGGTCTTTGGTCTACTTATTTTGTCTGCTTTGTGCTGTGGTCTTTCAATATCTCAGTCTTTCATGCATTTACACCCATGTGTCAGATTGGGACTTGGGGAATGGAGAGAGAGGCTCTTTAGGGAGAGGTTTTGCTTTACTTGGCTGTCAGCATCCAATTCTCATGCACTCCGAAGCCTGTTGGCACAGGGAAATGTAGGGTCACACAGCGGAGACCCTCAGCTATCAGCTGAAAAGGGCACTTATTGTGCTTGTGAAGTGTGAAATGAAGAAGGGATAGTCAGAGCGAAGGGGAGAGAGACCAGGACCTCTCCTCTGCAGCCTCCTCTGCAAACTCTCACCCCACTGGGAAGGAGATGTGCATCCCCAGCTGTGCTTTGAACTTGCCCTGCGTTTTGAATTGCATCAAGTAGTGGAAAGCTGAGTGATCACAGGGCTTGGCTGTAACGGCAAAGTAGCTTCAATAGTGTCAGGGCAGATAAAAGTGAGCTACAAATGTTTATCTGCCAAGAAGCTTGGGCAATAAGTGACATGTTTAAGGGAGAACTGAACAGAGCTATCCAAAGCCACAAGTTAGAGCATCCTTCCTCCGTACAAATCCAGGGTCCCATACCTGTCCAAAGAATGACACATGCCCAGTGAAGGGCAAGACCTCGCGCTGCCAAGGAAGAGTTGCCTGGGTCCTTGAGCCTCGAAGAGACACAGTATGCTGACCCCCAGCTTAGTAAATTATAGGATTTCCCTTTGCTCCATCAAAGGTTTTCCCCATTAGAGAGATTAAGAAGCTAGCTCAAAAGCTTCCAGACACCTTTAGGACAGAGGACAACAGTCTTGTAGTTTTTCTGAAAGCACCATGGGGACAGTCACGTGGGGACATCCTCAGTTCCTGAATTCATGGTAGAGGAGGGACTGCAGCTTTCCCTGGGGCTGGTCTCCCCTGTGAGCTCAAGGCGGGAAACACCTCCCTGGGCTCCATGATTTACAGAACAGGTTTCACAGGCTGTGCTTCTCCCACCGTGTCCTCTGCAGATCTGGCTTTCAGCAATGATCAGCCTAACAGGTATGAGATCTGTGTGTAGAAGTCAGAAGTAAAAAGATTTCTCCTTACAAAACTTGCTCAGAAAAGTTGAATTTTAAATGAGTAGTTCCTTCAGCAGTGGGACTAATAAAAGCTGATTTCTCACAGTTTTGTATTCTGTAGTTTGATTTTCTGGTAGCCAGGAAGGGGCAGACTCCAGGTGAATGTTTTCCTGGGTTTGAGGTCTGATAACATCTTTCCCCATGCGGAGTCTTCCATGGCTGAGTGAGGACGAGGTCTGGTTGCAGCCTTTCCACCAGTGGGGATAGCAGCGCCTGTTTTCATGACAGCCAGAGGATCTCAGTTGTCTTTAAAACTGCTCTTCCCTTTCAAATTCGGTGCAGACAGCCCCAAGTATTCAAAAATTACTGAGGGAGAACAGACATAGACGCATAGAGGTACATGGAGTATGATTCTGTGAACATCACTTGCTTGGGAAAATAGGCTAAAAAATAATAAAATGCAGAAGCCTTGTTATTATCACAGCTGAACAGTCCTTTCTGACATATTCTATTAAGTCGCTTCTGTTTCACTCAGGTTTTGCATTACTGGCTCTCCTTTCCACGAATGACCTTTTCCATGCCAGGCTTTGTAAAACTATTGCCATTCTTCATTTAGAAATTTGCTAAAGTGTGTTTGCAGAAACCATAGATTTTTTTTCTGATGAATCGCCCGTTTTTGGAGAAAGGAACAAAGAATTATGCTGCTGACCTTTCTTTATATTTAACAGGATCTTTTTGCAAGTTGAAAATCACACCATTGACTCTAAGTAGGAACAGTTCTTCCTGTTCTGTGTCAGTGTGTTTATTCGTTCATTTCTTAAGTACATCTGTAGTGGTACTTATGGCACAACATGTTTTGTGGGGAAAGCTCACTTTCTCATTCCACATAAAACATAATTGAGAAACTGAAAGAATATTACTAAAACATTTAAGGACATAGGGATAGGTTAATAGAGTGAAGCACTTGTCCTATATTTTGATAAGAGAGAACAAAATCTATCATTTATTAAGCCATATTTCAGTTGTTTTGCAGCTTTTGGGGTATACTTAGGCTTCCTCTCTTGTGCACAGCACCACCGTCTCCCCGCAGAGCAGGGAGGGAGCAGGGCTCCCATGGCCAGCGGTGATGAACAAATTGAATGTCTTGCTGCTGTATTGCAGTGCGCCCTGACGGGTACCCACACCAGCATGGCCCTACCAGAGAACAGGAGGTAAACAAGATTTAGCTTGACCTCCCCAGTTGTAAGAAAGGTTTGTTTGATGGCTGCAGGTACACAAAATACTTGTTCCATGCAGCCTTATTGCTTGCTCTGATAGCGTTACATATTACTTAGGTCATGAGGTCTTTGTTGGTGTAGGATTTTATTTGCTGCATGAAAAAGCTACTAAACATTCACCTTTACCACTAAACTAGTCATTCCAGCCACTCTGTTACTTATCCTTGCAATCCTACGTTACTTATATCCTTGCAATGTAGTACCTAAGCTTTGGTAACATATAACATCACTTGGTGCACTGAGCAACAATGCTCATTAGTGATTTGTGATTCCATGGTATCTGCTAAAAGTAGATGAAGGAAATAATGCAACTCCAAAGAGCTCATCCAGCATCTCCCGTTCAACCCAAGCACATCCCGTTTCTGCGCCTGTCAGGGGTCTACAAGAGCAAAGCTACGGGCTGGTGACTTTGGTCTTTCTGAGATGTTGTGTTATGGATCTAGTGAGGAGCGCAAGTCCAATTACAGTTTGCTTCCTTCTTTAAAACCTGGCTCCTGGAAGTCTCCCCAGTTATATCTTGTATCGTGACCATGCCAGCCATCTCAGGGATAGCTGTGCGCAGGGTTTGGAAAGATTGTTGGCTGTCCCTGTAAATCACCGCTTTCCATTCTGTCTGGGTATATCCATAATGGAGTTTCATTTTTGCAGCATCTGGCTCATGCCTCACAGTGCTGAGCAGACATCTGAGTCGGGGGACCCTGAGGCATCGGGTTCAGCTATTCAGCCTAATATTCTGCTGTTAAACGTGTTTAGGAGAGGCATACCTCGTGCTGCAGCCCTTTCCCGTGCCACAGTTCCCACTGATTGCTGGGGCTGACTTGCAAAGCTGCCATTGTTGGTGCTACAATTAACTCAGGACTTCTTCTCAGCCAAGGAGCAGAGAAGTGGCACTGAGAAGTACCGTTAACTTCAGCAGCACGTAGGTGCACAGAAGGACCAGCTCAGCCTGTGCTGCCAAGCCTCCCAGCTGATTCGAAACAAATCTCTTTTGTTCTCCCTCTTTGTTTCATGCAGTAAATAAAAATGAATCCCCCAAGGACCAGAACATTTAGGCTTAGCGTATTTTTGTTTGTTCAGAGCATATCAGTCTGTTGTTCTTCCTGGCTAATCAGATAGAGCGGAAGCTAAAACAATCTCAATTTGTTGTTCCATTTTATTCTATACATAATCACTGCTTCTCGTTTGCCTCTAAATAGCTGCATAAATACACATTAAATGCAGTGACATCTCTTTTGGGACTCAATCCAGTGTTTCTTGGTTATTTTCTCTCTTTGAAACAGATGAGTTTCTCAGATATTGCCATGTTTCTTGTAAAATCCTCTGTACTGTGCACGTTGATATTATAATGCTGGGCCCACTCTTGTCCCCTGCAGACATACGGGGTTTGGTGACACTAAATGAATGCATAAGAATAACATGTGCCCACACACCATGTGTGAAAGTAGAAAAACGCTCTCAGCCTGGTAGCCACAAAGGTTATTTTGGACTGACACTTTTGCACTGTTCCCTCTTCTCTCAGCTTTCTTTCCTCCCACTCTGTCTCTGACTCTCAAGCTCCTGTCCCAGTTTGCAGGGATCACTTTGGGTTAGCGGCCTGTAGTTCCTGCAGAATGGCTGATTCCTCTCTTGGTCTGGTTTCCATCACCCAGCAAACACGTGCTCTCACTTTTGGCTTTTCAAAAGCCTTCCTGCTCATCACATGGCTAATGTGTGGATATTAGCACTTTAGGCTTTCAAGATTGAGGTAGATACAGTTGTCAGAATCGGAATTTCTGGCTGGTCAGTAATTGTCCTTCTAGTACCAAAAGAGACATTTGATACTGTATACACTAACTGCCAGCTCTGCAAAACTGTAAGCACTAAAATCTCTGCAGAATTCATAAATTAATTTTGGCCATCTTCCTGTTTTTTCTGAATTTGTGTCCCAGAGATGAGCAGGAGGGGGAAAGTTCCCAACACCTGAAGAGAGCGGCTTTCAAATTCACCCATTCAGGTAGTTGCACAGCACCGTTCCAGAGCAGCAGTGACCTCAGGCAGGCACGTTCCTCAGCGGCTGCCACATCTGCCCAGCTCAGAGCAGGAGGAGGCTGAGCGCACGTCTATCCTCAGCATACCACACAGTCACTTCCTCCGTTTTAGCTTTCATTTTCAGTTTGTTCATTTTGGTTGGAGAATCAGGAGAGCAGTCTCATCAGTTTAAGCCAACCCATAGGTAGGTTTTCACAGTGTGGTGTAATGAGGACTGCTATATGTTTTTCCAGAATAGACTGTGGTTAACTAAAAATATTTATTGCAGACTAACAATTTCACTCTATTAGTGAGGCATGTACCCCAAACATATACATAGATGAACATAAATATGTGCACACAGAGGCATGCACGTTAACTCTGGTGCTCTTCATTTAGGAAGATGATCCCAGCTTTTTGGTAAGGCACTGGGACAAATCCTGAGGGTGAACGCAGTTCTGCCTGAGACAAACTTATAACTGACGTCCTGTAACACAAATGAAGTTGAATCCCAGTTCCTAATGTTTTGCATCCTTCTGTATTCCACCTGCTTCCCACGTCTACACAACAATTCATCACGGCTGGTTACATTGGCACATCATGTTCCATATATTTCTGAGGTGCAAAACGAGAGATGACCAGAGAAGTTCTGAAATAGCTGAAGCAGGGAAACTATGAGCTTAATTGCAGCATTAAGCTGAGTGTGGCACTGAGCGGGAGCTGGAAGAGCTCTGCTCCAGGGGAAACATCTGCCGAGTTGTTCCTTATGGAGGGCTACTGGACACTGCTTTGCCAATTTGGTTATCGAGCAGTGTGATATCACTGCCCCCAGTATCCCCAGTGCATGTGTAGTGCTGTGGGCATGGGGCAGGATGGACAATGGATGCCCACCAGCCCTGCCCCAAGCATACAGGGTCGTGCTGGGCTCGTCATGCTGCCCGCTGCCTCCAGTCTCAGAGAGCAGGCAGCGGGTTGAGATGGGAGTACTCTTGTAGAAAAGAAAAATATCCTTTTCTTTTGTCTGTTTTTATCCTCTCTCCCAGATTTGCATGTATCTAAGAAAGGAAAATGTCAGGCATAGCACTAACACAGTCATCTGACAGCAGACAGGAGTTGGGGGGCGAAGAGGGGGGGACAAAACTCTAAAAGTTTGTAACAGACTATGGTATAAAAAAACACCTAAAACAAAGCAAACAGCCTGGGGAAACAGAGACAGTTCTGCATTTCTGTTGCAGAGAAATGCACAAAATTTCTCTGGGAGAAAATGCATATATCATGCTGTCAGCTAATTAATGACACCCAAGTTGAAAGTGATGGGGAAAAAGCACAGGGCAATCAGAAAATGCACTGGAAAGAGCATACACATTCAAAAGCAAAACAAACAACAAACAAAAAAGCCGGGTGTGAAAAGCCAAAGGTCGGGCGGGGGGCTGAGCAAGGCAAAGACAAGCCGAGGGTTTTCGTGCGGCGCCCAAGAGCAGGGCAAGGCTGATCTCTAGCGGCTGCGGGCAAAGCCGCTACTGTCGGAACGCTCCCACACCGCTGCTTTTTGGAGGGGAGAGGGGTCTCTTGCCGGGGGGGGTCACCCCAGCACCGTCACCCAGAGAAGGGTGAAAATTTGCCCCGATTTTTTT